>JALBCR010000680.1:0-237919 GCA_030710515.1 Abscondita cerata
TGTTGTACTTCGTTCAGTTACGTATTACTCACGTAACAATTGCGCTTTAGAAGAACGAGGAAGCAGCCCAACAATGTCCGCAACACTCAGGTTTTACTCTTGGTCCGTAGGACGAGCACGAGGAGACATTCCAGGAGGAGCTGCTTGGGAATACCTTATTGGAAGAGCAAGTAGAACAACGGCGGATATGGCGAGCCACGTCTGCACGTAATCGAGGCCGAAGTAATAATGTTGCAGGGAATTCACTTGGTTATGCTTCGTTACTCCACCGCTGACCCAAACAACTTTGGAGGATCATGGGTTCTGCTAGAATGATCCGTCTCGCTTTATACCAGCCGGAACGAGCCATTTTCCATTCATCATTCGGATCCACCATGAGAATTAGGTAAAAGAACTAGATCACTCACGATACTAAGATGTTATTATCGACAGACCAATGAGGCAACTTATTGAGGTGTTGGTAAGTACACGATTCAGTAAGTTATTATACCATTTATTTGTAGTAAGGTAAGTCAAGACCAAGAAGGAAGAAGGGGCAAGCTAAAGGAATCAAAGATGAGGAGAAGTGGTTTCAGCTTCATCACCTACAGTAGGAACAGCACGAGATAACGCATCTGGCTTCACAATAGTGGTCTTTGCACTTTCCTATGTCTGATGGTGAAGTCATACTCTTAGTTATGTAATGACCAGAGCAAGACGACCAGACGGACTCTGCAAACGGTTAAGCCATACCAGCGAGTGATGGTCAGTAATGATGGTGAAGTGAGAGCCTGTCAATGATACGGTCTGAACTTAAGAATGGCGAATAAGACTACAATACATTCTTTTCCGTAGTACTATAGCGCCTCTCCGGCTTTAGTTAAGGAGCGACTGATGTAACTGATAACCTTTTCCCCTCAGGCGATTCCTGACTAAGGACAGCACCCACGCCCAAGTCCGAAAGCGTCAGTTTGAACAACAAATAAGCAGAAAAAAATTAGGACAAGTCAGGATAGGAGCAGAAACACAAGTGTTCTTTAAGAGAAACGAAAAGCAGATTGACATTCCGGGTATCCACACAAACAAAGCATTTTCCGAGTAGAGAACAGATAAAGGAGAAGTAAGAGAAGCGAAGATTCCAGGGTATGAAACGGCGATACCAGCTAGCCATGCCAATCACGCGTCGCCGCCTCGGTGACCGTAGTCAGGTATAGGAATATTAAGAATGGCAGTCACCTTTTCTGGATCCACCAGCAACCCAGCATCTATTCACCCAACGTAGCCCCGGTATTCAACTCGGAACGACAGCCATGGCATTTTCACAGATTTAATGCTCGAACCGGCGAGCAAATAATCGTTTCAGAACTTTTTCCAGTACTCGAAGATGTTCTGATCGAAAGTTGGTGTCGCGATAACAATATCGTCCAGGTAGGCAAAAGCAAAACGGTTCCAGCTCTGCACCGATAATTGGTCGATCAGCCCTGAAAGGTTGCAGTAGACATTAGCAGACTCGAACGGCATTCTAGTAAATTGGAACAATCCACGATGAAGAAGAGTAACTAGTGACAGTAAGCGAGTTTGGATTCAGTAGTTAAAAGGTATTTGCCAATAAGCAGGAACAGAATGTCCAAACTCTAGCATCCATAAGCGGTCCAAGATAGAAGTGAAATGCGGCAGAGGGATAAGCGTTGCGTTCCGTGACCTGATTTAGCTTCCAAATAGTCAATGCCAAACCAATAGGAATTGTCTTTCTCTTCTAACCAGAGACCCACAGAGACTGGACCATGGACTGGTGGATGAAACTACTACACCTAACTGTAGCATCATATGTCCAGTTCTTTATTAACAATCCGAGATAGTACTGGTGATAGAGGATAGTACCGTTGTTTAATTGGCTCCAGCCTAGTATGGATACTGTGTTGAACGAGCTGGGTACACCCTAGACCAGATGGCTGTAAAGAAAAGCTGGCAGAGATAGCAGCCTCTAGCGAAGACTGTTGCGACATTGATAAGTCGTCTTTGATGTTCAGCGCACTCGAATGAACCGCATAATCCAACCGCATCAGTACCAAGGACCAATGACCCTTGCTGAAATCTGGTACGAAGGCCATCGCCTTCCAAAGTCGATCCCCAATATCAACCCTTGCAGAAATCTCAGGAACCACTAAGGTTTCTATTACCTTAGTTTTCCCTCTAAAGTATACGGAAGAGAAACAACACCCAAAATGGCACATTGTCCACCATTAGCCACGTTACAAAAAGTCGAAGTAGATTTTTTAAGGACACCTGTAAGGGACTGAAGCAAATGCCAACCGATACTTCCTAGTATCGTCCTAGAAGATCCTGTATCCAATGAAGGCTTTAAAAGGTATGCTTCCAGCACTGATACGTTAAGAAAAGGTCGTTCATCACCACGAACGCTAGCAAAAATAAAGTTAAGTAACAATTGTTGAGAGTGGTCTAGATCAGTAAAAGAAGAATCCGAGGTTGAGAGAGAAGTAGAACCTACAGACTCGGTCCGAGGTTCTGACGATGCGTTTCCTGCTGCGAACATTGGGAGCACTTGGAAGCTGGTAACACCTGCCTTTCCACAGCCAAAATAATGAAGGTTCTGTGGGTTTGGACAACGAGGAGAAACATGTCCCGTATTCCCGCAATTCCAGCAACGTACAGGTCCCCTGTAAGAGTTGAGAGGCCTAGAAGGAATAGTCGAAGAGACCGAAGAACAAGAAGAAGTATTCAAAGAAGAAGTTTCTGGAGCGACGTAAGCTAGGTTAGGTTCCAGCAAAGAAGTCACGCGTCTAGTAGGTGTGTGGTTTGAAAGATTGGGTTAGAATTGACTATGCTCAATCTTTTCCCAAAGCGACAATAGATGCGAGATGGTTGAGACATCATGAAGAGCCAAGGCCGTTTGGAAATATGGCGTTAGATTGCGCCTGATTATTCGGATCTGATGTGGTTCCGATAATGGTTCACTCAACCGTGAGAAAAGGCTTTGCATAGTAGCCAAGTATATCCCAAACCCCTCGCGAGCACCCATGGTTCGTGCTTTAATTTCGTCCAGCAATCGATCGTTGTAATCCACCGGAAGAAACTCCGATTGTAGTAAACGCCCACATCCTTCCACAGGAGACAGCGTTGTCGATGAGCCCTGAAGAAGGAAGAGCTTTTCAGTTAAGAGTTCTGGAGCACCATGGAAACAATTGCGTCAGAGAAATTCCCTAGTCCGTACTTAATTCCTCCAAGCGAGTAAGAAATTCAGGAAGAGATGTTTTACCATCCCCAGAAAAAGTTAAGTTTAGTTTCGCTGTAGCAACAGATTTAGAAAAGTAGGAAGCACTACAAGAGCCAACAGGTGTTGGTTCTGGTTCGACATCAGAACTCCGATGATAGTTGGTCAGGTTCTACCTTCGTCCTCAATGAACCGTTATTTTAGGACTAGAAGTAACAGCTTGACTGAACCCCAAAGTAGTATGCCGATGCTTCTTGATCATAGAATCAATAGTGTTATGAAGATCGGTAGAGAAAGTAGAAGAGAATTCCTATTGGCAGCTTGTTCTGTCGAGGTGGCAACCATCAGCTTGCACCTGCAGAATAGTATGAGTCAAAGAGTAGAAAAACGAAGAAATTCAGAAGATGTGCTTTCACCAGTGAAAGTATCAACGAACGTACGAGGCTCCCTAAAGAGACATTTACCGCAGTTACATCGGTTTCATACTCGATGCTGTATTTAATTTCGGATAAAGATTTTTCCGCTTCCAGCTGAAGAGCACTACGGACCAGTTTCCGAAGACCCTCCACCGAAACGTCAGCACTAAGTCCCCTAGAAGCTAACTCGTATCGCAGTTCGTGTTGTTTAAGGCGATTGACCTCGAATTTCCACACTTTCGGCATTTTAAATAAAATCTCCCTGGCTTCAATACAAAAAAGAATAAACTCGAACCCACAACAACAAGTAAGAAAGAAAACAGTATTAAAATACTAACCCTAGAATAATAAAACAATTTTAAGTAAATGTCCTATTACTGATCAAACTGATAGTAATAAGGAAAGCAAGCAATAGCACTAAGTACTAGAGAGAGAGAAAATAAAAATTTCCAAGAGAATCGAACGACAAGTAAAGAAAAATACTCGAACAACCTTGATCTGATAATCCGATTTCACAAAAGAAAGAAACGAGAAGAAAATCGAGCCCCGAAGTTGGGATGCCAATTTCTTGCTACGGTTAATTGAAGAAAGAGTAAGTGTTGCCGGCAGCCGAAGAGTAGGGCGTGGGTGAGAAAAAGGATCCACCGCTTCTTCAGAACTGTCTTGAATTAATCCGAGGGCGCCATAGTCCTAATGCGTGGATACAAACCTGCTTCCGAACTAGAGAAACAGACGCAACAATCAAACCGTAACAAATTAAAGGAGCAATAAATACAATAAAGAGAGAGACACAAGTAACCTACAAAACGTTATATTTAATAACACACCATAAAAAAAAAGGAACAGGGCACAATTTAAATATATCCCCTTACAATTTAAAGTTAATTCTACGAAGCGTATTCGTTCGTACCCATATATATATCGTACACAAAGAAGGAAACAAATATAATTAATAGCAAGTTATTAATTTATGAGTTACGCCACTGGCGTTATATAATCTAACAAGATGGCGACGTGACCCCCACCCGTACAATACGAAGGTGTATTTAGTGTTCGCAGTTGCAATATTTAGCGAAAAAAAGTATCGGAGATTTAGGTGTTTCCCCAAAAAGCGCTCTTCCGTGGTATTACACTTCTACTCTAAAGATCCCCCCAATGCAATGGTGGGTAAATGAAGCAAGTTCGCGCCTTTACGGTACACATTCGTGTTATAGATTGGGCCATATATGCGCCACAACAAGTTAATTAATTATATTGTAGTGAATTAACAGAAAAAAGATTATAAATACGTGAACAAATACGTTTCGAGTTCCAAGATTTTAACTGCACCAAGGTGCCAAGACAAGTTGTACTTATTTAGGTGTTACGCTTGAGACGTTTTCGGTAGCAGTGTGACGTCCCGGAGATGGTTTGTTTTCAGCGTAGAAGTATAACTAGAAAGATCTGACCTTATGTTGTAGATAGAGGTTTACGATGTTGACACACAGGAGGAGATACAGATATGTGGTGTCGGTGCCAGCTGCGGCGACCCTAATTTCGGTAGGATGTCCCGTACTTCAGCAATCTTAACAGCGAACCCCAAGTATGCGACACACGCAGCGACAAGACAATAACAGGTAGAAAGATCACGATGAATTTAATCAGCCAGGTAATTGGTTTTGTTTAGGCCAAAAAGAACCTTTAAAGCCGAGTAATTTTAATCCCGGAGGTACTCGCCTTATCTGAAAATTATGCACGGTGTAACGTTGAGGAAGCCATGAAGAATATTTGTCGTACCTGAATGCAATCGAGCGACCATTAGAAGAAATTAGTACGCATCCGTCCTAAGATAAACTTCGGAAAATCGAGTAATCAATCCTTTCCCCAGCTAAAAATATACCGCTATACATTGAAAGTTTGCAGGGTCCTATACATACCACTAGAAAATTTGACGGAATTACGATTAAGCACTCAGATGAAGGCAAATTTGAATTTCACGTAACACGACGTGATGGTGGTTGTTACAAAGGCGGAAATTGAAGAAGCCGAAAATGTATTGGCCAATTGGGACAACGCGGAAGTTGAATTCTGGGAATTAAATCCCCAAAAATTTTCGTTAAGGAGCGAATACGGAGAAATGTCGCGTTTACACCTCGACTCCTTGCATTGGGTGTTGCCTAACTCACAGTGACCGTTACAATACTCATACAGAGCAAGATTTATCGAAGTACTAAAGTTTGATTTTTCATGACGAATGTGTTTTAATTTAGTAGTTTAGTTTAGAACTTTAGTGCCGAGGTGCATATTATATTTTTTCCGAAATCCCAACATTTGAACAAAATCTGAGAATTTCATAACGTTCTTTAAGTAGCAAATGTAATCAGCTGTTTTCTTTTTTACCGCAAGTTTTTCCACCGCGCATGCGCGATTCTAAAATTTACGTACACATCTCTATCGGCAAAAACTTAAAAATCGTCTTATAATGAATTACTTTAGTGCCGAATTTATTTACTTTACTGCCGATTTTTTTCTACTTTAGTGACGATTTCGGAAAAATGGTATTTTGCACGGGTAGTCGGGAAAAGAAACAAAACAGACACTACTACATCTCGACAGTTAAAATTTTACAGCCATTGATTTCAATTTACTAATCATTGGTATTTTATTTTATGACGTGTTGGATAAAAATATTGTGTACACCTCGCCGAGGAAGTGTACGCATTTACCAATGAATTACCTTGTATGTCTGCCATCAATAGCACCTATACAATTGGGCATATTTCATTGTTTGAAATATCCTTGAGCTATGCCACTCAATCTTCTCTTAATGGTCCTTTTAAAACCAATTCTACCTCCCATAGTGCTTTTGTAAGTTGAATTATCTACACAATGGCCAGATACAATTTCCCTCATAGAGCATCCGTCTGACGATTAGCTAAAAAAGTCGTATAAAGCTTTATGAAAAGAGAATTCACAGGTTATACTTACTAGAGTGTTATAATTTATTAATTGGTTTGCAAGCGTCAATGTTTTTTTTGTTAAACCGTTTTTTAATTTATGTTCGACTAAATTTAGTAACATATGGAATATCTTTGGAGTCATTCTTATGTGGAAGCTATTGACGTCTTTATTTATTTATTTATTCGTATGGTACATTATACAAATATTGTATTGTGATGTAAGTGTTATTTATGGTGCCCCAGAAGATCAATATAAACCTGTATAGTGTGGTGACAAAACTGTGTGCACAGTGGATTGGTTCGTCTTGGCAAAGCATTTACTTTAAGGTTTAGGAAAACCACTAAAACCTATACATGCCAACCCCTACCCACTCTAGTATTCCCATGTAATAATATTAATTAAGTGTGTAAACATTATAGAAGATAAATCAGAACATAAAATATAACAGCACAGTCATTGCATGACGACATATAATGGACCGGTCCAAGCGCCAGTCACGACAATGACGAAAAAAATAGTAGGTTAAAGAAATAACAAAACAAAATAATGGAAAAACAGATAATCAAGACAAGAATACAAAATATTTCTGAATTTCAGATGTCCTTCAGATTCGCAAGCCATAATATTGCTTCATCCGTTAAATTATGAATGTTTGGAAACCCTCCTTTAAACTTCGTTAATTGACAATCCTCTACAATATGTGTAACGGTCTTTGGTGCGTTTCCACAGTCACAATTTGGATTAGAAATCGCACCCCATTTGAACAACATAGAGTTTCATTTTGAATGGCCTGTTCTTATGCGATTTACTTTTGACCAAATTTTTCATTTTTGATTAAAGCCCGGGACTTTTATTATTGGATCATAAATGAGATTTTTATTAAAAACATCAATTCCAGACCATAATTTTTTCCACTCTTCAACTTCAGAAAAAACCGTACTTAAGTAGTCTTGCAACCATATAGGACTTCGAGATTTCAGTCTTTTACCAGGAGGGTTGTCAATGTCATTCCAAATTGGTAACTTTTTGTTAAGTTGGCAATTATCCCCTTCTCGTTTTAACGCAACTTTTCGTCGATTGTTTGATTGAGTAATATTACAAAGAACAGGAAGCCAATCAAGAGGAGTAGATTTAATGGTTCCACTGATTATACGCATAGTGCAATTCAACTGGGCATCTATTTTTTTGTATGATAACTATTTAACCAGACAAGAGCACAACTGTAGAATAAACTAATGCCAATGCACCTTGTTCTTTAATAAAATTTTAAAAACCCTTTTTTTCTTTCTGATTCCCTTAATTGGTCAGCAGCATATCTTCTCTTACTTTCCTTATATGAAAATATTGTCATGCCACTAAAGTTTCTTAGAATGATCGCGGTGTTTTAGAACTCCATATTCTGAACGTTCAATTATCTTCTAGATCTAGGATATTAATTTTCAACTGTAAAAGCGTCGTCATGTATTTATCCAGTCAGTTCGAAGTTAATGCGAGTGGATATAAATTAAACGTTTAGAATATTGTGTGTATTAATAAGAACTGTACTCTTTTAATACTTTTGAAGAGTGTAATTCGATCCTGGCTTTTTCTAAATTTTGCGGTTGTGAATGTGAACAATAACAGCGATATGACTCGTTGCAATATGTTACTTTACTTTCAATATTCATTTCGAAGATTACACAGAGCATCCGCTACGCTCATCTCGCAATTATCACATTTGTTACAAACAATCATGCGTCTCGTCACTGGTAACATAAATAGCTATTCTATTGGAAATATTTTACTTTCAATTAGATTTGTATGTACCTACGCTTGCTAAATGATAATTGTCACTTGAAAAAATTGTTTCTTGTTAATTGTTAATTATATTTTCATAAATTTCGCATAACAGGTCTCTGTAAATACATGAGATAAGTAGTTAATGATTACTTTATGTTAAAAATCTGTTTTAAGTGTGGAAAATATTTTTACAATAATTACAGTAAAACTAAGTTTAATTTAAAATACCAATAAATATATAGCTTAAAAAAGTAATGTAGTATATTTAGGCAGAATCATCATAAATTATGAAATAAATTTTGTTCTACAGAATAAAAATATTTCTCAATATTGTTTAAAATAACACTTAATAGTATTATGTAATCATATGGTCTAACTTTTAAACATATCACAGAGTAGTGAATAATGTTTCGTTTGTTACAAATTACTCAAATTTTATTTTTCAAGGTGTTATTGTAATTATTTCAAGGTGCTTGTAACAGAATCATTTCTGATTTTAATCTATATACAACAAGTATATTCTAGAGTAGCATTTATTTAAACTACTGTTGATTTAATTTAAGAATGCATAATTAAATGACAAATATTTAAAGATTTGTACTAAAATAGAATCGTTTGATTGTATGTATAACGTAATAATATGAAATGCAGTAACATTTGACTATCCATGTCCTACATACAAATTCATAATAAGAGTGTATTATTTTATGCGGAGGAAAAGTGGTACTTTCATGGCACGCCGAACGAAGTGAGGCTGATAACAGATGTTACGTTATGAAAAGTAACTTTTTCTCTAAATAAAATGTGCTATATTTTTTTAAATGTCGCTAAATTCATCTTTCAACATTTTCAATTTAATATGATTTTTTTATTTTTGGGGTTTGAAACAGTGTATAGTTCTACAGTAACGTAGTTGTCAAGTAAACACTGTCAATTCGAGAAATGTCAGATTTACTGACGTTCGAAGAAAAAAGAGGATATCCGAAATTCTGATTATTTTAGAAGATTTCTAAAATAAATATAATACCAATGAATCATAAATAATTGCGTAGTATTTTAGAAAATTATCTATTAAAAAAAAAGCAAATTATTCTATTTATCATCGTATATAGTAAGCATCTTCATTAATTTTTCTATTTTTTTCTGGTATGTCGTTTCTTTATCCAATAGTGTTATCCAAACTTATTGATGTTGTTCATCCACCTGGTCTATGGTCTCTTTGTTGGACTCTTGTTTTTTCAAGAATTTCATTCTATAATTTTTTTTTACTTAAATTTTGTTTAACACCTACCTGGTGTTTTACATTCATGTCTATTAGTTGTATTTATTTTGTTATTACTAATAAATAACATGCATCGTATGTATTATATTTATCTGTTGCCCTTTAATTGACCATGTACCTACCTGCTGGACAATAAATTAATAAATCTATTATATGGTAATAATATGGAATTTATAATATTTTGAATTAATTAATTAAAACCACTTCCCCAGGGGACCTGCACGTTGCAGGTACGGGCTTAGCGAACCCGGGGCCCCGAGCTCGGCAGTGGGCTAGGGAACCCTTACTTTGGCACTACCAACATTGAGTTGGCGGTACGACAAGGCTCTGCCAAGGCTCTGCTCTGTAAACTGGCAGTAGCTATAAAATGTGATAAAATGGCAATGACAACTTTAGGTAAAGCCTCGGATGCATTAGAGGGTAGGGCTACCTCTGGTGTGGGACATCAGCCCTATAATAACGACTTCAGCGCGACAATGTACGAAGAGTCCACCTCGGTAAACACGGATATGGTAGAGGAGCTAAGCCAAAATTCCTCAAAACGACGAACCAGGAAAAGACGGTTACACCCCGGTTCCTGATCGTTAATAAATTTAATGGCGACTTTAGTAAAGAAAGTCCTTTTCTAATTCAGAAGAAGTATGACTTAATTGGAGATCCCAAACAAATCAAAAAAATATTAATTGAAACAGTAAGTGCAGCACAAGCAAATAAACTATTAAAAACTACTCGTAGGTTAGGCGACTTAGAAATCGAGGTTACTCCTCATGCCACTTTAAATTTCTGTAAAGGTGTCATATATTGTAAAGACCGTCAAGCCGTTATAGAAGTTCGACGTATAAGGAAATAGATGGATGGTGTATTTCATGATACACCTAATCACGTACTGACGTTTAACACACCTAACATTTTGACCAAAATGATAGGATATTTATCAATTCAAGTACATAATTACATACCTGCTCCGATGCGTTTTTACCGAATAATACGCAAACTTCAAGACTGGGATCTAAAGGGGAATGTCTTAAAATTTGTTTGTTCCTTTCTGAACGATAGAAGTTTTAGAGTGCAAGTCGGTGATGTGCTTTCTAGTAGAAAAAACCTGAAGTTTCTCAGGGGTCTACGCTCAGCGTAACCCTTTTTGCAATTGCGGTAAATGACATAACAGCATCCGTAGATGCATCTATTTGAAAGTGTCTAAATGTAGACGATCTAGCCATCTCGGCACCTAAAATGCAAACAGTAGTTGATCAACTACAAAACGCATTTTTCGAAACGCTGAAGCAAAGGGTTTCGCTTCACTTTTGTCGCTTGAGAAAACCGCACTACGTTTTGTTGCTTTACATAAACTAAACTGCAACTACTTGCAAAGAAAATGTTAGATTTTTGGGAGTTATTTTGCATTCAAAACTTACATGGAAGTCTTACATTACCGATCTCGTACGAAGATGTAAACCAGCCCTCAATGAACTAAGAGCGATTTCGGGCTCTAGGTTCGAGGGGAAACCAAAAGTTGTTGGAGATCTATCGATCGATGATTATATTAAAAATCGACTACGGATGCGTCGCATATTCTTCCGCCCGAAAAACGACACTTGCGCCGTTGGGTTCTGTACAACAACTCCATTAACATAAGATTCCAGCCTAATCATCGGAACTTCTCAGTCCGATTTTCAGGCACGAACAAATATTTAGAAAGATCCACCATTTTACGACCGATCGGCGTACGAGTTCGAGAAGCGTTAAATGTGCTAAGACTTACTTTACCCCCACTAACGCCAATATTTGCAACCGAATATCCACCATGGACTGTGGTAGAACCTTTAATCCTACTGGATTTAAACTGTCGTCCGAAGAATAACTGACACTTGTGGAATACCTAGACGCCTATAATATCATCTTGGATTTCTATGGAGAATCGGTTGTTGTGTATACCGACGGGGCGAAAAATAATCATGGGGTAGGAGCAGCCATCGTGGTAGACGGAAAGCCGCCCTCAGACACTACAATACATTTTGCAATATGACAGGAACTTCAATTTTGTAATCTGTAAACCTCAAGCAACTTTTTAATAGTCTCTGACTCTATAAATGCCCTTAATGGCTTTGGGAAAGTATGCTACCATGACCCTCTGTTGGTGATGATGTTAGATACTTTGACATATTTAAATAACAACGGGAAAAAATTGTTGTTGTAACTTCTTATATTTTCTTCTTTCTTCCAGACAGGAAGTGCCTTCAACCAAAACATCAGCTTTTGAAATTCGATGATATTTTATCGAGAAAAAGCAATTTACAAAAAAGCTGACAATACAATTGCCAATGCACATTGCAAAGAGAATTGTATGGGCCTGATTTTTGGTTCTGGATAAAAACGTCAACTTTTTTGGCTTTGGTAACTAAACCAGTCTGCAAAAAAAGCTGACCTACAATTTGAAAAAAATATATTGCATTCAATATTGTATGGTCCGAAATCTAACGGTGAACTTTTTTGGGTCTCATGTCGCGGATCTTCACGTTTCATAACATTCTACACCTAAGATCTAAAAAACTGACGTACAAGTTTCCCGACAGATTATGCCACGAACCCACGGACTAAAACGAACACTCCTAATCATAATCAAAATCTAGCACCAATTAACTCTCCCACCTAAATTAACTACATAAAACTAATTAATGTATCAGGTCTATCTCAGAGATTAATTAGCTACCTTAAACATAATGACATTAAAATTGTACTATACAATCTTAACACGATTTATAACAAAATTTACAGTACAGTGAAAGACAAAACTAATACTCTGGATAAATATGGTCTGGTAATTTACAAAGTGGGATGCGCTAATTGTTCTCTCTTAAAGGCGATCATATTCTGCAATGTCGGGTGCCTGTTGAACTTGTTAAATAGCCGTTTTTTCCCTTATCGCTTCCCTCACGTCATCATTATACCTAAGAACAGGGGTTTCTCAAATGGTACACTCTAATATCACTTCCAACTGCTATAAAGAAGGCCCTGCCTGTCTGGGGAACAACTATAAAAGGGAAAAAAAGTGTTCATATGGGTTTCAGCTCATAGTAGTATACTACAAAACGAAAAGGTAGGCAAAGCAGCACTCAAGGCAGTCACTCAAGATTATATCGACGTCATGATTTATGTACCCAGTGGCGTGAAAGAACTTTGGACCATATAAATTATTTTTGGCTTTATATAAAAAAATTTGAATTTTCTATATGTTTCAGAACTTTATGAGATTAGAAAAAGTTCTCTTGACGCGACCTTCCATAGACAGTAGTTTAGGAAATATTTAAGGTCAAAGGTCAAACGCGGTTGCATTATTATTTTAAAAAGTAATTAAGCTATTACGTCGAGTGGCATATCATTCCCAAACGTTTTAAAAGCTTATTCAAACATGATTTTAAAAACTTTTTTTCAAGGAGTTTTTCAAAAGTTATAGCACTTTTTGAAGATTTTGATTATTTTGTTTATGATTTAAAAAAATCCTGAAATACAGCATTCATAAGCTTGTGGAAAACTAGTTCAAAAACTCCTTTTAAAAATCTTGTACTACATTGAGTTCAAAAGTTATAGTTTTTTGTTTATGATTTTAAAAATGCTAAAATTCAGCATTCAATAACTTGTGGAAAACTAGATCAAAAACTGCTTTTAAAAATGTTGTACTATATTGGGTTCAAAGGTGTTGTGCAGCACTGGGTTTGAAAGTTATAGCACTTGTATGTATATCCAGCAAATGTTGTAATACATCATTTAAAAAATCTTTTCTTTGTTCATTCAACTCTAGTAATTTTTTTTTCTATTCAAGTATAGTCTTTTCCTATGCTGAAAAGAATTTGCCAGCCTTATACAGAGATACAGCATGACTAGAAAAAGAAAAGAATATAGTTGACTAGCAAAAGAAAAGACTAGAGTTGACTAGGAAAAGAAAACACTAGAGTTGACTAGAAAAATAAAAGACTATATTTGACTAGAAAACGAAAGACTAGGTTTGACTAGAAAATGAAACGTCTAGAGGTGATTAGAAAGACAAAAACTAGAGTTGAATAGAAAAGAAAAAGACTAAAGTGAACTTGAAAAGTGAAAAAGGTAAAGACTAGAAATGACAACCAAAAGGAAAGACTAAACATTTTTGAAAACAGTTTTTGAATTACTTTTCTACAAACTCTTGAATGCTGTATTTCAGCATTTTTAAAAATCATAAACAAAAAATTCGAAATTTCGAAAAATATTTTAAAGTGGTATAACTTTTAAACCCAATCTAGTACAAGATTTTAGAAATCAGTTTTTGAATTAGTTTTCAACAAGCTTTTGAAAGCTGTATTTTAGGATTTTTTAAAATCATAAACAAAAAAGTCATAATCTTTAAAAATATTTAAAGTGCTATAGCTTTTGAAATACTCCATGGAAAAAAAGTTTTTAAAACCATATTTGAATAAGCTTTTAAAGTGCTTTCAAATGATATGCCACTCCACGTGATAGTTTAATTACTTTTTAAAATAATAATGCAACCGTGTTTGACCTTTGACCTTAAATATTTCCTAAATTACTGCCCCTAGTGGGACTTTTTCTACTCTCATAAAGTTCTTAAACATATAGAAAATTCAATTTTTTTTATAAAAAACCAAAAATAATTTATATGGTTCTAAGTTCTTAGTCTTTAAAGCAAAACTGAAACGGAAGTGGCAGGATGACTGGAACAAAGTGAGTAATAGTTTGAGTTCCATTAAAAAAGAGGTGAATCACTGGGAAACTCTAAAAAAACAGAAGTTGACAAGAGCAAGTAAAGGTGACGCGACTGAGAATCGGACTTACAGCCATTACCCGCTTGCATTTACTCACTTCATCCCCTCCGCCATCTTGTAATTATTTTGACAGCCACAGAATTTCAGTAAACCATTTACTATGTCATTGCCCAGCAACAAACAATATAACAACCACTTTCTTTCTTGGTTATGACCTCTCTGAGATACTCAACACAAAACAAGGCATTAAAAACGCAGTAAGGTACCAAAATTGTCTACAAATATATGACAAAATTTAATTAGATAAAGACGCGCTAATGACTTTAGTAGTTAGTCAATGCGCTAAACAATTAAAAAAACTAACAAAATTTATATCAGAAATATGCAACAGAATAGTATAGTTAAACTTCATCGTTATGAAAATATAAACTAACAAAAATTTCATAACGGAAAAAGAAAATAAAAATCTCAAACAACAGCGCATTAAAATTGTGTTCGATAAACACCAAGAAATCTTAAAAACTATATATTCGGCAACCCACAATACTTGATATAATGGTTTCATAATCTACAGATAAAGATAAATGTTTTGTACGTAATGGGATCCATAGTTAAACTTATACGTGATCGACAATGGTTCTATGGTGGGCACCACATTTTTTAAAGTTGTAAGTACTACTACTTTTCAAATAATTTAGTGCGCTTGTAACTAAACATAAACGTTTAGAGTTAAAACTACAAAGTTTATTCCGCATCGATGCAGTAGTACAAATAGAAGAATTGATAAGCTGTTGATAGCGAATCGTGGGGAAATAGCATGCCGTGTAATAAGGACGGCCAGACGTTTGGGAGTAAAAACCGTTGCTGTTTATAGCAGTGCCGACAAAAATGCTATGCACGTGCATATGGTAAATAATTAAATATTTGTTAACTTATCTCTACGTAGTATAGAACGTAACAGGCCGACGACGCGTACTTTATTGGACCACCGAGTTCTCAAGAAAGTTATTTACGGGGCGATAAAATAATAGATATCGCCAAAAAAACAAAGTGTCAAGCTGTTCATCCTGGATATGGGTTTCTTTCAGAAAATGCAGAATTCGCCGACGAATGTCGGAAACAAGGTGTAATCTTTGTGGGTCCGCCTGCTTCCGCAATTCGTGACATGGGAATTAAAAGGTCGGTTTTATTACCTATATTCATTCTGTGACATTTTTACGCAAGTTTTTATAGTACTTCGAAAAAAATAATGAAAGATGCCGGTGTTCCAATAATTGAAGGTTATCATGGTGAGGATCAAAGTATCGAAAGGCTTAAAAATGAAGCCAGTAGAATTGGTTACCCTATAATGATAAAAGCAGTACGGGGTGGAGGCGGTAAAGGCATGAGAATTGCTGAAAACGAAACCGAATTTGTGGAAGCATTGGAATCCGCTCGAAGTGAATCTCAAAAGGCGTTTGGTGATTCAGTGGTACTATTAGAGCGTTTTATTGGCGAACCTCGGCACGTAGAGGTGCAAGTATTTGCCGATTCGTACGGAGATGCTGTGCATTTGTTTGAACGCGATTGTTCTGTACAACGACGCCATCAAAAAATTATAGAAGAAGCCCCAGCGGTAGGTATGCGTTACGTTACTAGAATATACTTGTATACTTAGTGTATACGTTTAAAAGTCCATATAAACCGAACACACTGTGTTAATTTCACATAACTATTTTTAAAACGTATTCAATTTTGCGCTTTTAGCCTGGTTTATCTAACGAATTACGATCTGAATTAGGAGCAGCAGCTGTTAGAGCGGCAAAAGCAGTGGGATATGTGGGTGCTGGGACCGTTGAATTTATTTTAGATCGTTCTACTCACACTTTTCATTTTATGGAAATGAATACTAGACTTCAAGTAGAGCATCCAGTTTCTGAAATGATTACCGGTACCTATGCTTTCATTAAAAATTGGAGAACTGTTCTCATTCTTCTTAATAGGTACCGATCTTGTTGAGTGGCAAATAAAAATTGCTTCTGGTGAACGATTACCGGTTAATCAAAATGATATTAAATTAAATGGTCATGCTTTTGAATCTCGAATTTATGCAGAAGATCCTGCTAATGGATTTCTTCCTGGCGCTGGTCCTTTAACGTATTTAAAAACGCCTATCGCGACTGATGATGTGCGCGTTGAAACAGGTACTGAATTTTATACAACCTTATACAAGTTTATCATTCATATTTTAGGCGTTTGTGAAGGGGATGAGGTTTCTGTTCACTATGATCCTATGATTGCTAAACTAGTAGTTTGGGGCAATGATCGAGCGGAAGCTTTAATGAAAATGAAGTCCAAATTATCTGAATACAATGTAATGTCTAAACTTTCAAACATTCTCATATTAAACTCCTTAGAATTTGTAGATAGTTGGATTAGAAACAAATGTAAATTTTTTAATAAGCTTGTGCAACCACCAAGAATTTGTTGCCGGAAATGTACATACTAATTTTATACGAGATCATTTCGACAGTTTATTCATAGAAACGAAACCAACTGATAACCAATTAATCCAGGCTGCTGTTAGTACATTTTTATTACAAAAAGAAGAATCTAAGGATTACAACCCTTTCACGGTGGAATCTGGATTTCGAGTTAATCATAATTATGAAACAGACGTCAAACTTATTTTCAAGAATAATGGTAATATAAAATTATCGGAACCAACTTCCTTATTTTAATATTCACTTTAGAAATAAAAATCTTATTAAAGTTAATAAAAATAACAAATATTCCCTGTCTTTGGATAACGGTAGCACATGGCATACCGTTGATGCAAAGATAACAAAATTTGGAAACGAATCGTCAATTAAATGTAATGTTAATGGTGCTATAAGTAATGCCAAAGTTTATTTCGATTCTAAAATTTAATAATATTTAATGAGGTAAGTTTTTACGTTTTAAAAATTAGAAAACATTATGTAATATTTTTTTGTAGAACGGAAAATTAGAGTTTTCTTTGCCAGACGTGAAATATTTAGCCGAAGAAGGGGAAGGATCAGTAATTGGTGGGAATAAAGCTGTAGCCCCAATGCCTGGAATTTTAGATAAAATTCTTGTAAAGAAAGGCGATAGGGTGAGAAAAGGAGATGCGGTAGCAGTATTAATAGCCATGAAAATGGAATTTATAATAAAAGCAACTCAAGACTTAAAAGTTACTAATATACTGCATCAAGTTGGAGATAACGTGCCCAAGGGCGCTGTTCTAATTCAATTTGAAGAAACAACTTAACACCAATTTTCAAGTGATATTTATACATATGTAGGTACATGTTACGGCTGACACCGAATATATTTTTAAATACGTGTTTTTAACATTGTTCAACCAAGAAACAATGCAAAGGTGCACGCAAAAACTTCACTAACATACATATTTAAAGAAAATTATATACTCTACCATATTTTTGTTTATTTCTCTACATATTCTCCGAAAAAAATGAGACCAACGTTACAGTCGTTTGAGCATCCCTTCATAATAGCGTCGGCTGACAAGTAAGGTACTTGCGGTAAATATGGCACCGCGGGTAATATGGTCCGGAGTCTCAATTATCGACATAGTGCCATCTATCCACAATCTTCCTCACTACTATAGTTGTTTTTATTACCTACCAAAGATTTTTTCGCTGTGCGCGGTAGTTATCAGGCACATTGAGTTAAAAGTGCTGGCGACAAGAGGTTTATTTTGTAATTGTCACGAATTGTTGCAAGCAGATTCTATCACGGATCGAAGTTGAATCAACCATCGCGTCTTGCTCAAGGTAAAGATCATTTTATAAATATAAATATAGATGGGCATTACATTGAGTTATTGTCCTTGGTACCCGAATATTCATTTCAATGTAACTTCGGGTAATATGGGCAAGTACAGGGTGGGCAAATAAGCGAGGTAAGCGGCTGTATCTCAGAAACTAATGATTGTAGAGAGTTAAACGGCCCATACACTATGCAATTGGTTGTACGACAAGTTGTACTACAGGTTGAACAGACAATCGATGCAACAAGTTGCATAGTATTTTGGCCACACACACAAACGTTAAAAATATCAATCGGTCGTAAAGATTTGTAGTACGTTTCAAGGTGTCTAGTTGTCTGCAAATAAAGCATCATGCTACCTATTTTATCAAAACACTCTATAGCTGCAATAGCGGTTGCTTTATTAGAAGATGAAGGAAAAATTAGGAAAAGAAGAAAATGGTGCAAAACTGGTTATTGCAGCGACGAATCTACACACACATGAATTTGCTAAAAGAATTACGCACAAGTGAACCATCAGATTTTAAAATTATCTGAGAATGGACAACGACGCGTTTAACTTATTACTAGAATTGGTTCGGCCCAAAATAACAAAACAAGATACAAAACTGAGGGACGCAATTAGTGCCGAAGAAAGATTAACTGTCACGCTAAGATATTTGGCAACTGGAAATTCTTATGAAGACCTTAAGTTCAGTACTGCCATATCCCCTCAAGCCATTGGAAAAATAATTCCTGAGACATGCTGTGCCATTTACGAAGCCTTAAAAGAGGAATACTTAAAGGTAAGTAAAATAATAACGCCTTTATTTATATTTATTATGAAATATATAAATATAAATATAAATAAAAATAAATATTACACTCTTGTAACTTAAAATACAACGGAAAGTGAAATGGATAAAATTATTCTTTTCTAATAGTCTTGTGGTTCATATGTAGAAAAAAAATTTCTTACTTGAGAGGTGGTGCTTTCACTGTTTTGACCTTGTGAGGGCATCAGCATCGAGTAGGTGCTGCCTTCTGATGATTGAAACCCTGAATTGGGTGCATAACCTTGTGGTTGCTGGCTTTGTTGAGCAGAAAGATGGATGGGTTGCGATTGAGAGTTTGAAGGTATGTTTATACTACAGTCTTCTGTGAGTTTACCCATTTTGGCGTAAAACATCACGTCGGATATCAATTTTTCTGCTATGATTCGCTGATGTCCCTCAACTGCTTTTAATTGATACCCGATTCTCTTACCAGCAATATGATATTCCTCTTCAGTGTTAATAGTATTTTCTGATAGTGTCTTGTGAGCTAAATGTAGTAACTCTTGTCTCTTTTGTTCGATGGCATTAGTCTTTTTCTTTTTGTGCTAGTATTTTGTTGATATATGCTTTTTGTAGATGAGGCTCTGGAGGTCTGTGGAGTATTTAGTATGCAAGAGGTTTGTGCAGAATGTGAAGTATCATTGCTGTTTAGATTTACTTGTTCTTCCAAGTCACTGACAGAAGAGAATGGCGTCAAAGGCGCTTCCGCGTGTGTTTGAAACTCTTCGTCATTTTCAGTCTCTTCAAGTGCATCTACCTGAAAAATACTATTTTAAAAACGTTTAGGTCCAAATTCTGATGTCCTCGTATCTTTAACAAGAAGATAATTGCCATAAAAACGAAACGGTGTCCATGGTAATTATTTTTCAGAAACGATACCAAGAAATTCAGAATTTGGTCCTTAGAATGCCGTGAAAAACATAAAACAAAATGCTAATACAAATACATAATCAAATTTTTATTTTCAGGTTCCATCAACTCCAGAAGAGTGGCAAAAGTGGCTCACGATTTTAAAACCATGTGGCAGTTTGAAAACTGCCTGGGAGCAATGGACGGTAAACATATTCTTATCAAAAAGCCAGCAAACTCTGGATCATATTATTTCAATTATAAAGGAACATTTAGTGTTGTGCTATTTGCAATTGTAAATGCAAATTATGAATTTTGTACGTTCATACTGGTACCAATGGACGTGTATCGGATGGGGAATATGGAACAATACAGGAATTTGTAAGCGGTTGAAAGAAAATAAATTGAATATACCAAACCCATCAACCCTTCCCAATACTACGGATGAGTTTCCTTACGTATTTATTGGCGATGAGGCATTTCCATTGATGGAAAATCTAATGAAGCCATATGCGCAAAAGGAATAAGCCACGATGAAAAAATTTTAACTACCGGCTTTGTCGGGCACGACGAGTAGTGGAGAATGTTTTCGGAATTTTGGCATCACGGTTCAGGGTATTTTGCAGCCTATTGCTATAAACATTGGAAGGATCGATGCCGTTGTTATGGCATGTTGTGCATTACATAATTTCTTACGAAGAAGGTCGAAAAGAATTACATAACAGAAACTTCTGTGGATTATGAAGACATTGTTAATGGTAATGTTACACCAGGAGAATGGAGACAGAGTGGTAATTTACTAGGTTTGGATAGAAGAAACTTGACCAAAAATGCAAGTAATTCTGCGAAGCAAGTTAGGAATAAATATAAAAACTATTATACTACTATCGGAAAGACTGCATTCCAAGAACAAATGATAGCGTAAACACACCATGTTATATCATACAAACATACATTATATATTTTTGTATTGTTTCTAATTCAGTTTAAATAATAAAATCATAAAATACATAAAAATTATGCTTACTGTTTCGTGTTCCAAAATTTCTTCCAATTCATCTGTGGATATGCCTTTTCTACCGGTTTCTGACTGTGAGGTGAATAGAAGCAAATCAAAGTACCATAGTGTCGGTTCATATGTATCGCCCCCTTTTCCTGTGCCCTTCGAAGATTGTACCTATAAAATATAATATTATTGTGTGACGTACTTCTTTAATTGTTTGAGCTACCTTTTTAGCTCACGCCTGAATGCTGTTCGCATATTATTAATTTTTTCTTTAAAACCTCGACGGTTGCTTTTGAATTTATTTCTTGTAATTTCTTTAATAAAATTTCATAGCTGGCATTCCTTTTATGTTTATTTGAATATTCATTGGACTTCACATCCCATAAACAGACCTGCTCACGATACAGGTCGATAAATTCACTCAAAAACTATGATTATTTTCCATATTTACGATAATTTTAATATTATTTAATATTGTTTAATGCCCCGCAACATCAACGACGATGACAACGGAACGGACGATCTGGATCTGATTTGAAATTGTTTCAACAAGTCGCCAATTGCACACACTAGAAGGATCTGTCGTAGATCAAACGCGGTTGTACAACAAATTTTAACCAGCCAAACTTCCGAACGACTCAACCGTGTAGTACGACTTGTTGGACGACAGTGCCACACACTATGCAATTATCGTTTCGACAGTCGAATCGACTTGAGTTGTACAACTTGTCGTACAACCAATTGCATAGTGTATGGGCCGTTTTACGGTAAAAAATTTGATAGGTAAAGTGGGCAAGATAAAATGCTGGAATTATGTTTAAGTTTTCAAGATCGCCGCCAGTGGGCGTTTTCGCCATCTTGAATTACAAAGTTACGTTTCTCGCGATTTTATATTATATTCGATATTATATCCAAAAAACCAACCAATAACCCTGCGCAAACCGCATCTTAATATCTTTTTCCTAACTCAAATTATTAAAAAAAATACTAAACCAGGAAAATTCATATATACCCATTTAAAAATGCATCGGTTGGTTTCGATAAGAAGGCAAGTAGTAGGCCATGGAAATAAAAAACAACTCCTCTTAAAATTATTCACGAGAAATCTCAGTTTATTTAGTGCTGTAAATTTAAGTCACGCGTAAACGATTTTCCTTTTAAATAAAGTTGTGGTAGTGAAAAGGACCGATTTTGAAAAAAAATTAATGCTTTCTGTGTTCAAATTGCCTTCCGTCATATTCCACACATTGATCCTTTCTTGAGTCGACAAAACCGCAACCTCGATTTCTGCCGCTGATAGTTACAGGATTGAGTTTCGAATTCTGTTTTCCATATCCATTCGTGTTGTTGGTAAAGTCTTTTAAGCGTCCCCACAAGTAGAAATCCAGACATGTCAAATCGGGAGATCTTGCCTGCTAAGAAAATAGGCTTCCCCTTCCTATCCAGCGTTGTCGAAAGGTCTCGTTAATATGGTTTCGGACATTAATTGAATAATGTGCCGGACAACCATCTAATTGCAGAAACATAGTTCTCCTAGTTTCCAGTGGCACATCTTCCAACAAAATTGGCAAGTCGTTGATGAAAAACTCTAAGAAGCAGTTACCAGTTAAAGCTTGTTCAAAAAATAAGGTCCAATAATTCTGTCCCCAATGATACCGCACCACACATTTAGGCTCCAGCGTCCCTGGTGTTGCACTTCTCTTAACCAAAGCGGATTTTCAGCGGATCAATAATGCATATTATGACGGTTTACTCTACCATCACTACTAAAGGTAGCCTCGTCGGTCCAGAGAATTTCCGTTAAGAAATTTCGGTTTTCCTCAAATGCTTAGCATCCATTGACAATAATTTAATCCATTATCGAAATCTTGTTCATTTAGCGCCTGGTGCAAGGCTATGTGGTAAGCATGTAGTCTAAAAGTAAAAAACAACATATATGCGTAAAAATAATATAATCAAAATAACACTGAATTGTGTGTGCATTTGAGAGTATGTGCCAAGATACTTGGAATAAGATAAAATTATTTACCTATAATCTTTCAAAATATTTCTAACAGTCTAGAGACAATGTTCTAGTTCCTACATGTCCATCAAATTCTATGTAAGCCAAGACATTGATAATGTTTTCTTCGGTCCTTCCATTGCGACGCCTGCGACGTTGAGGACGACGAAAACTTCCAGTATCGCGTAATCGTTGTAACAAGCGTGCCGCGTACTGTCTTGCAGCTATAGCTGCATTTTGAAAACACTCGAAATAACTCGCAATCATATTAACGGCTTCATTATTTGTGAAAGGCATTTTGATTAAATAGTACTCAAATTATACACAACCAACAATATTAGGCTGCGTGTGACAAAAATTTGACGTTACTTGGGAGTATTTTTGACAGGAGTTGTTTTTTATTTCCATGGCCTACTACTTGCCTTCTAATCGAAAGCAACCGATGCATTTTTAAATGGGAATATATGAATTTTCCTGGTTTAGTATTTTTTTTAATAATTTGAGTAAGGAAAAAGATATTAAGATGCGATTGCGCAGGCTTATTGGTTGGTCATTTGTCTATTATCTGTTCTAAAAAAGTCATATCATCGCATTTAAATTTTTGAAAAAATCCAATATTTTGGTTATAATATCCAATAACGCCTTCTATTGGCGGCCGTGTAAGTCACAACTGTTATAATTACAAGAAACCTAAAAGCCCAAGAAATGCTCTTTTCAATGATACCAAATTTATCCAAATCCATTAAGCCGTTTCGAAGTTACAGGCATTCA
Source organism: Abscondita cerata (assembly GCA_030710515.1). Taxonomy (NCBI): domain Eukaryota; kingdom Metazoa; phylum Arthropoda; class Insecta; order Coleoptera; family Lampyridae; genus Abscondita; species Abscondita cerata. The sequence continues at coordinate 23,621 of JALBCR010000680.1, forward strand.
TTTAAGACAACATTCAAATACCCCCCACCACTTTATTTCAAAAGATAGAGAAACATTGGTTGGACAAAAAATGTTCGACTTTAGGTTAACATTAAAACGCAAATACTTTTTGTTACATTCATTGGGAAAAATCGCGAGAAACGTAACTTTATATAATTCAAGATGGCGGAAACGCCCACTGGCGGCCATCTAGAAAACTTAAACATAATTCCAGAATTTTCCCTTGCCCACTTTACCTATAAATATTTTTACCGTAACTCTCTACGATCATTAGTTTCTGAGATACAGCCGCTTACCTCGCTTATTTGCCCACCCTGTACATTGTAGGGTTATACAACCCGGATCACATAACCCGACAATAGGCTATATTACCCGACAGTGTGCAGTCTTGCAATCTTACCATTAGTTACACTCGCTACCAAAAAGTGGATTCGCAAACTTTTAATGTCTCTTTCAGCTCTGCGATGGGCAAAGTTTGTCGAATCAACGGATCAAACGATTCTGTGAGGTTGGATTGCCTTTTACACCTAAATTGGTTCGGCATCAAATGTTCAAATAGTGTGAAACGATATCCCACACAACTTCGACAGAGAGACGAAAGTTGCAGGTAAGGACAGTCTTTATCTTTTCATTAAAAGGAATCCTGATTTGTCAATACGAAGAGCACAATCCATAAACCCAGCTCGTGCACAGAAACTCACGTAGCTAACAGAGCTCATGACTACTTTAGAGTTCATAGATAAGCCACAAACATCTATAACGTCAATGAGAAAAGCTGCCGCTTGATAGTTCACCACCAACAAAAAGTCATGGCTCAAAAGGGGGTTAAACGAGTCCATATGGCTTGTTGCAATGCACTTGGTCATTGTATTTCACCAATCATATTATTCAAGAGGAAACGTTTAAAACCTGAATTATCAGATAATTTACCTCATGGTTCTTTGGTGAAGATGGCCTTTAAGGGAAGCATGACGACGGAGCTCTTCAGTGAGTTTTTAAAACATTTCTCTAAATATAAAACCAACGAACCAGCAACACTTCTTGTATGTAGTTTTAAGCCATTTGGACCTTACTGTTGCAGAAGTTGCTGATTCTTATGACATTACACTGTTGCCAACATACACGACACATGTACTGCAGCCTCTGGATAAGGCTGTATTTCGCTTGTATGAAGCACATTGGGACCAAAGACTGCTGCGATATTGGAACACTTACCCTCAAAGCATATTAACCTAAGCCAGATTTAATACAATTTTCTCTTGCGTTTGGTTTAAAGTCATAACATATCATCAACGTATTTAAAGCAACGGATCTCTTCCCTTTGAATCCGGATGCAATACACGAGTCAGCCTTTGTCCCTTCTCTTGTAACAGCCAGACCTATGCCTGATGAAGATATAGAGAAAAATGACTAATCAACATCATCATCCTCATGTGACGAAAAAGAGTAAATAGAGTCCTTCAGCATTGGTCTCCAGATAAAAGTGATAACTATTAGTCGTTTCAACAAGTGCTGCCAACTCCCGTTAATCAGAAGAAAGAGACTACAATAATTCGGCAGAAAGTCCTCAACTACAAAGCTTAACAGGTTACAAGGGTTCTTTTGCAGAAGGGCAGTGGCCCAATGGCTGCTTTACCACCGAAAGTGTCAATTTTGTCAACAATAAAGCAGCTCTTCAGTTCCAGTGTTCCTTCATCGTCTAAAAATAGTTCCTTAAATGTTCCGTCAACATCGAAGTATAAAATCTCAAGTGTACCGTCATCATTATCCACAGTCTTCTTTTGAAGATGTTGCAAAGTCATGGTTTTACGCAGTTTGTAAAATGGAAGAGCAAATGGACATGAACCAATGTGTTACGTGCTATTTATGGTATCATAAGGAATGTGTTGGCCTCACCGCTGATGACAAGGATAATTTTGAATGTTGTTCGTTTGTTTCTATTTTATCGTGTTTGGCGTCATTTTAGTTTTTGTTCTGTTTATTTCTTCAAAACTTATTCATTTTCATCATTTCAATTATTCTGTTGCATAATTGAATAATATTCTGACTCAGTTTTATTCTTTTCGTTTCTACAAATAACATGTATGCAAATGTATAAAAATCTTATATTTTCAATTTTTTGGAAATTTTAGGTAGTGGGCTATATAACCCAAACAGCGGATTATATGGCCTCAACGCAGGAGTTCGCCATACAATCAAAATATATTTTCGTTTTTCATTTGGGTGACTATAACTCATAAGTACAATGACAAAATAGGTATACTACAGAATAAGATGAAAAACGTTTATAAAAATAATAATAGTTGAAAGTAACTAGCATTTCGGAGTTAGGTGGGCTACTCTTTTGTTTAATGTGACGTGTGTGGTCTTGCACCATTGAGCAATAGTTTAGCTCCTTGTCGTAATCGCCCTGTTTCGCTGTTTTGAGTGAACTGATAAAACTAGATTTCACCTCCGGTAATGATGCTTTAAATGAAAGAATCCCCTTTCCTGATGGCATCGTGTGTTAAAGTGATGCCCTCATTCGATTGATTTGCTGAAGTTTAGGTTGCATATGACATTATAACATACAACTTTTTCAGAATTTTACGAAATTTAATGCTACCATTTTCTATAACCAAACCAACAATTGTTTAGTGCCATTCGTGTGTGAGGTTCATGGCCGGCTTCTGTTTTTTTCTTGGAAAACCAAGTGCTCAAATCAAACTGGGTTACTTCTAAACCTTGTCGAAAGATTTTTCGATGCTCGATGTGCAAAAATGCGATACTACGTATGGATCGGGAACGGAAAGAACTTTGAGATTAAATTTATTAATGACTACGAAAAACTTTAGAAATAAAGGTTATACATAGACAACTAGAATTAGGAAAAATGATAAGAGAGAGAGGAAAATATTTAAGAATTAAATTAAAGAATTAATCTAAAACAAAATGTAAAAAAATGATAAAAATAAATAAAGTAAAATATAAAAAAAATAACCGTAAATAGAAAGAAAAGAAAAAGCAAAGAAAAAGAAACTAATAGCAGAAAACTAAAGCAAAAAAATAAATTGAAACAAACAATAACATGTAAATGAGTAAACTAAAAGTAAAAGTATAAAAAATTGCAACATGGAATATTAACAGAATAAAAAGGAAATAAAATATTAGATATTAGCGATAACAGAAGCAAAAAATGGGAATAGGTTAGAAAAATTAAAAAATACAATAAGAGAAATAAATAAGAGTAATATAGCCTGAGCTGGTAGCATAATTTAAAAAAAACTTTGGAAGAACAAATTAACGACTAGAAAGCTTACAATGAACGTTTATCGGCAGTAGAATTAAAAGAAAATAAAAGAATATAGTGGTAACATGTGGATCGAATGAAGATGATCCGTAAGAGAATAAAGAGAAATTAGAAAAATTCTAACAGAAATAAGTAGACAAGTAAAAGACAAAATATTCTTAATAGATGATTTAAATAGCAGAATGGGAACAGCATCAAGAAAGCGATACTAGAGAAGTATAGAAAAGTAAATAGAAATAGAAACAGAAGAAGAATGTTAGATTTTTCTAAATGACTGATAATACAAAATACACTATCTGCACGTAATAAAGTACATACATACATTTGCAAAGATGAGAAGTAGTAATGGAGAATCCTTAATTGATTATACAGGGTGATTCATAATTATGGAGATGGTACGTTAAAAGCGGGTTACTTAGACCAAAAATATGACTGGAGGACAAAATATGCCTGAATAAAATATTGGTGTGGAAAAAGATAGAAGGCGTTAAATTAAGTTTTTTGTTGTTAATAAATTTACTGTAAATTTATCAATTCTTAACAAAATTAGCAGAGAGGCAAAAATATTATTTTATGTACTATTTTACATTTTGTTATAGGGGGCGATACGTGAATGATTCCTGATGGTGAAATTGACTTGTAACTTTTTTTGACAAAACTTTTTAGTGATTTTGATTAGAAAATATGACGTAATAGTTATTTTCCTACCGAGTGTCGAAAGTAGCAAATATCGTGCGAGTGTCTATAGAGACACGAGTGCGGAGCGAAGCGGAGACGGTTTGAACAACATAACTGAAACTAATTATTAATTTCTAATTCCATCGGAGACAAATTCCACTATAATCTGGATACGTTAAACCGTTGCTATGGTCATGTTGTTTATTATGTTAAATTGTTTCTTATTCTCGCTGTGAATTTCTGAATTTCTAAAAAGTGTGTTATCTTCTCTAAACTGTAAACGATAAAATATTGATAGTGATCTGTAAACTCTGAAATATGGATAATGATGAAGATAGTATTTTGGAAGCAGCAAATGAAACCAGCCTCAAGTTGTTGACTCCTAAATCCCGGCAACGCTATGAGGAAGCTTATAGCAAGTTTATGGAGTGGCGAAAGCAAAACAGGGTAAATTCTTCGTTTTCGCAAAACGTCCTGCTTGCGTATTTTAGAGAGCTGTCGAAAAAATTGCCCCAAGCACATTATGGACGCAATTTTCTATGATAAGAAGCACGCTTATTGTTTACCAGAATACTAATATTAGTCAATATCCTAAATTGAAAGCCTTTCTGAAAAGAATGTCGCAAGAATACAAACCGAAAAAATCGAGAACTTTAACTGCTGAAGAAGTTAGTAAATTCATAAAAGAAACGCCAGAGGGCAAATATTTGTTACAGAAAGTAAGTACATCCTATAAACAAAAACCCTTCATCAATTGAAGTTTCAATTTTAGGAAATTTTGGTGTTTGGAATTAGTGGAGCCATGCAAAGAAACAAATTGGTCCAATTAAAAATTAACGATTTAACTGATGACGGTTTGGTCGTAATTGTAAAATTAGGTGACACCAAAATTAAAAAGGATCGTGTTTTCACGATAGGTGACGAGTTTTACGGTATCTATCGCAAATATGCTGCTATTCGACCACCAAACACGTCTGAACGTCGTTTTTTTTTTGAATTATCAGCAAGCCAAATGCACAAAACAGTCCGTTGAAATCAACAAGATAGGTAGCATCCCAAAATTGATTGTTACCTACCTTGGTTTAGAGAAACCCGCATTTTACACCAGCCACTGTATGAGGCGATCATCTTCCACAATTTTTGTGGATGCTGGTGCTACGATTAAAGATCTGAAACGCCACGGTGGATGGGATTCCTCATCAGTGGCAGAAGGTTACATAGCAGAGTCTATTGGGCACAAAATGAAAGTTGCTAAAACAATCACTTCGGCCGTTAAAAATTCGTCAGAAACTTCGTCAGAAACTTCGTCAGAAACTTCGTCAGAAACTAATCCAATTACTGATAACTTGAACAATGAAGCAGAATCATCCATCATGACAACTCCTTCAACAATTGTCAAATCATCAAATTTGGCAAAAATGTTTGAAAATTCAAATAAAAAAGTTATACATTTCAATAACTGCACATTTAATAATGTACCTTTCTAGTTCTATTAATAAAGATTTCATTCAAATAATAATTGTGCACAATTATTTAAATCCTAATAATCCGAATTTGTGTATAAAAACTAGAAAATTGGCGATCGGAATAGGACTTTATCCATTGGCCGATTTCATATGATATGAATTATTTTCACACTGATCAGTGATATTTTGAAGTTTCGATCTCAGGTTGCTACTTTGATATGTGTCACTTTCGTGACAAGCCGTCTAAAATATCATTTCTACACAATATGTTACTCCTGTTTAAACACGATAATTATATCCGTTTCCGAGAAAAACGCAAGACAATAAAAAAAGGTTCCTAACCAATTTAATTAATCAAAATGGCCAATTTCGAGATAATTTACATTTAATTACATGTTATAACTGGGATTTAAACTATGGCAATTTTTTTTGTATTACCGTCTCATCGTGACGTCGACCACGCTACTGATTTAATAAATGAAAATGAGCAATTTGTAGATATTTACATATAATTACATGTTATAACTGAGATTCAAACTGTGGCCATGTTTTTGCATTACCGTATCATAGTTACGTCAACAACGCTTCCAATAATAAAGAGATTTTACACCACTTATGGTCGGTTGCTTCAACACGATTTTAATTTAAGCAAGACTTAAAAACTTAGATACAATTCGCAGTGGCGGCTCGTGGTCAATCATACTGGGAGGTCAAAAATTAATTTAAAAAATAGGCATACTTAAAAAAATATAAATATTTTACCTTTAAATTCCGCTTTAAATGGTCTTAAACTGGAGGTCCATTCTTTGTTCTTTAGCAGTGAAAAGTGTTGAATAACACGTTCGTTAAAATCGCATATTCCTTTTACAAATGACTTCTCGATACTCAACATCGCTAAAGCGGATAATCTGTCTTGCCCCATGGTGTTGCGTAAGAAGGTCTTTATTCTATTTTAAGGTCGAAAAACAACGCTCACTTTCAACAGTTGTCATAGGCAGTGTGCACAGTAAAGTTAATAAATTGACAGTTTCAGAAAACGTTTCACTCAAGTTATTATTTGTAAAAAGTTGAAGTAGTGGAACAGCCCCAGAACTACCGCGGAAATCAGGACGATCATAAATAACTTGTAGCTCAGTTTTAGCTTTAAGAAATTTATAGAAGGATAGTCTTTTTTAACCAAATTTAAAATATTATCTGGAAAATTGTTTTTGTAATTTTCAAACTGATCACTATAAAACAGTTGGCTGATCACTAAATCATCACTGAAACTAAACCGATGGTGCATTTCAGAAATTATTATGTTGCAAACTTCCAAAGCCACTCGACGCTTAGAATTTTCATTTTTACGTGATCTACTACTAAGCGATTTGACGAAATTGTAGGCATCTCCGAGGATAGGTCATTTAAAATTTTATCGCGAACTGCTTGGATTGAACTTTTAAAGGAGTCTATATAATCTTTTACAGATAAAATGTCTATACTACGTTTTTGAAGTTCATTAAAAGTATGTCACAATGGGGCATTACAAGATGGAAGAAGTTCAACCAAAATATAAAATCTTCATTTTGTAAAAAGCCGTTTAAACCAATTGCTTGAGTAATCGTCTTTGAATCTTCTTCTATTTTGATTATTTTTTCTAAACACAACAGAATGTCTGCACTATAAACAAACACAGTTTCCACACAACGTACATTAAAATACCACCTCGTGGGAGCTGCTCTAGGTAAGCGAGCTTTTACAAACTCATCCAGAACCGCTGTGCGTTTTGGGGATCGACTAAAGAATGTTGAGAAACCATGTAAATTTGCAAAGAAAACTTTAACATTTTTATCTTTACCTGCTGCTTTTCAATTAAGTTGAATTGGTGGGCATAACAATGTATGAAATTCGCGGCAGGGTAATGTTCTTTATTTTTTTGTACGCTTCCTAATTTCCCGCTCATTGTCGACGCCCCATCGTAAGTTTGCCCAATTAATTTTTCTGGAAATTTATGAATGTCAAGATTTTCTAATTCATGAAGAATTACATTTGTAAGGTGTGAAGCTGTGGTTCCTAAATGATTTACAAATTTTACAAACCGTTCGTGTACAACGCCAGACAAAATATAACGAATTATAAAAACCACTTGGGTTTTAGTAGAACTGTCGGTAGTTTCGTCCACTTGCACAGCAACATACTTAGCTAATTTAATTTCTTGTTTTATTTGTTCCTGAACTACAGCCAGCATCGAGTCGAGTAGATCGTTCTGAATCGATTTAGATGTTTCTTTAAAAACGGTTGCCTTCTCCATATGCTCCTTAAAAATCGGATCCAACTCGACTACAAAATTAATAAGTCCTCTAAAAACTCCTGGATTATCAGATAAAGCCGTTTCATCATGGCCACGTAGTGCCAACTCAAATGCACCGCAAAATTTTATACAATCTACAATTTTGTTCAAAATATAGCGATTTTTCGAAACATTTTCATTAAAATTTCTAAGGGATTTTCTATAAGCATTGTCTAGCTGTGTACGAATATCAACATTTCCTACGGTTGCAAAATTTACCGAGCATTTCATGTGTTCTGCAGACGAAGCATGTTTTTATTTTTTTCTTTTAAATGTTTTAAATCGCTTACACCGGATTTGCACCATAGCGAGTCTGACGAGTCTTTAGAAAATAATAAACAAACAAAACAGTAAAATACGTTTCATACTTCACAACCACATATCCAGTAAGCTAAATCGTACATTACCTTGCGAAATTTTCGATGAACATCTTTATTTTTGTCTTTGCTAGTTTGTCGTAAACTTAGTTCTGGCAAAGGACGACCATTTGCCTTGAACTCAACTAATTTTGTAAAATTAAGTTCGTTAGCACTTTTTAGTTGTTTAATTTTCTGCACTACCGACATTTTCTATTATAGCGCATGCACACGCGAATCAAAAATAGTATTTTTACAAAACAACACAACAACAGTAAAAATATCAATATAAATTTTAAAATTGATTTAAAACACGCAAAAATCGAATCAAAAATCGAGCGTAGATGTACACCCTATTTGAAGTCGGCTTATGAGCCAAAGTTGATTATTGCTTTGGATGTTTGCGTTTATTTGGGCGCTGCACGTTTTTCGAGTTTTTCCGGGTAGATCTAATTCAATGAGGACAATTTGCACCGCCAGCCCAAGGTTAAGGAGGATGAATTACAAACGACGGCCGATAAATTTTAAGTTAATAATACTTGCCACTTGCGACTTTTTCGAGTAAATTACCTATTTTAATAAAACACGTAATAATTAATATTTTTTATATATTGTCAAAATATTTGGGAGGTCATTGACCAATTGACCGTATGGACAAGCCGCCACTGCAATTGTTAAAACCATAGCAACGATTGTTTTTCAGCATCGCTGAAGATAAGTTGTGTTAATGCAACCGGCCATTAATTTAGTAACGCTAAACGTTATCCCTATGGATGTGCAGTAGCATAAGATTAAGAAAACATTAATCGTATCAAAATCAAACAATCGTATTACGGTGGCATAAACGTCATCACTTATTAGGTAACGTCAATGTCAACGTAATTCAACATATAGTTTGGAAAAAAAGACAGACGGTGCTAATAACATTCATTCTCCAGTACCTAAAGATATTCCATACTATGCTGTACAGTAAAAAATTCGAAGTGCATAGAAAAATTGAGTGTAATAGCTTTATAATCAATGGTAATAGCATTAGAAAATACTAAGTTGTGTTAAAGCAAACCCCTTTGGGAGCTGGTACGATCAGAATTATAAGCAAGGATGATACCGCAAACGGTTTTGTTTTGTCTAGAATGTAGTTAGCTTCTCAAACCTTAACCTCCATGTAAAATTGAAATGTGCACATTAGACATTTGAGTACTTATTTTAGATTAGCACACCACTCTACAATAGTCAATAATTAGATACTTATTAATATACTAGTTTTTACCTTTGAGACGGTATACCAGTAATATACGTAAAGCAAACTCAAAGATTGTTGAAATCAAACATAAAGTCAACTTCAAGTTTAAACATCTTATGCATAGATCCTATGATTAAATATGGACAATCATAAGAACAAAAATTAAACTGGGTTTGGATAAATATTGGTTTAATAATTATTAACGAAAAAAGTTTTCGGCAAATAGGTGGTGGGGGGAGGAGGAGGTAGAGAGAGTAGACAAGTATAGATACTTAGGTTACAACATCAGATACGATAACAAAGATGGAGACCATATAAAAGAGATGAAAATGAAAGAAAATAGAATAGTAGGACAAGTATGGGGGTTAGGGGAAAGAATATTTGGTGAAGATATAGAGAAAAGGAGATGGATGTTTGAAAAGTTGGTAAGAAGTGTGGTACTGTATGGAGTGGAGATTTGGGGTTAGAGGGAATGGCAAGAGCTGGAGAAGATACAGGAGAAATACTAAAAGTGGAAGTTAGGACTAGAGAAGGAGACACCGGGGTATATAGTGGAAGAAGAGCTAGAAATAGAAAAAATAAGAATACAAACAGGAAGAATTGCAGTAAGGTATGAAGAAAAATGGGAAGTAGGAAGGAAAATGAAATACTATATGAATGTTGGAAAGAGATCAAGGCACAGAAGGTAAAATATGGGGAAGAAGAAAGAAGAAAACACTATGAAAGAGTGGGATACGCGTGAGAAGAGATAAAGAGATTAAGAGTGGGGGGGAAAGATGGAAGATGAAATAATTGCAAGAGATAAAGATACTCAGAAGCAGGAAAGAAGGGCAAACATAAAGGAAGGAAAATATAACGAGAAATACATAAAAATAATGACTGTTATGTACTTTGGTGTCTAAAGTACATAACAGAAGGAAAAGGAATGAATGAAATAAGAATGATTGCAAGGTTCAGAATGGGTAATGAAGAAAATAAAAATAAATATTGGATGAGTGATGAGGAGAGATTATGCAGGTTGTGTGGGGATGAATGGGAAAATATAATACATATGAAAGGGATGCAGGGAAACAAAACATGAGGAAAAGGAATGGAAGTTACTACTAGAGAAAAGGGAAGGAAAACAATAGATGAGGGAAGTGTTGGAGAGAAGGAAAGTGATGGAGGAGAGGAAAAGAAAAATACTAAAAGCTTAGAGAAGAGAGGGTGGGAGGTTGAAGAGGGAAACAGGAATTAGTTATTCAAAGAGGTGGGCTTTAGGATCAGATAATAACAGACCAGGATACCTAATAATTCAAACAGGAAATACAGCATTGAAACTGAAGAAAAGATGGAAAACAGAAAAGAGAATAAAATGCTGTACATATGTTAGAAAAGAGATAGAGGAACAAAAAGTGAAATAAGGTAAAGAAGATAGGAAAGCATATTATCAAAGAGGAGGATACGCAAGAAAAAAAATAAAAATCTAAGAGGTGAAGGAAGAAAGATGAAAGAAGAGATAAAAAAAAAGACAAACATAACCAGGTACAAGAGAGAAGAACGAAGATTAGACAAAGGAAGATACAACGACAAATACAACGATTTAATAATAGATGGAATCAAATATGGATAAAAAGAAAATGATTGTTAAGGTTTTTTTAGTTAAATTTCGTATTTAGTTTTAAGTTTAAAAAGTTTGTGAAAAAACCGAATCACTTTGTTATTTTAAAAAGACAAATAAATTTGATGTACAAAGGTTTGTTTAACTTGATGTGGAGCCTGTACAGTGCTTCCTGGCAAGTTAAAAGAAATAAGGATAATATTTTGCAATGTCTTCAGGGCTTTAGAATGTTATTGTTGTAGCTGTTGGGAAGAGTTGGAACCTTCGGGCGTGATTGAAGCCTTAAAGCTGTTACAAAATCTTTAGAAGTTGCGATAATAAAATTCACAAAAATGTATGCGTCCACAGTGACCGACTGGGATGTCATTGATAATGCCACAGTGTTTTGGGAGAGTTTTGCTGCTGAAAACAAAGCGAGTTGCAGTTGAGATAACATTTTTGCGTGGTACAAGTCACATGGATAAATGATAAAATGGATAAAACGTTTGCAGTTGTTGTTGATGACTTAGTCCTGACGATGTGGCAACAACGCTACCCTGGTGACAATAGCCATTTTCTTCCCATTTTTTTATAAATGGGCAAAAGTGGTACAATTTTTCGTAACTGCTGTTATCTCGATATCACAATCTTGATGCAGCTTTGTATGATAATGCTTCTTCAGCGACTTTCGCCTCCATACTCTAAAAACATTATTTCTTGTCTGAGCCACCATTGTGTCATAGAAGGCATTCAAAAGTTGTAAGCCGCGAGTCCAACAGATTTGTCCTAAAACTGTTTAATCGTTTTTTTCCGCCACGCCAGGAACTTTCACAACCAGTGAAAATGGCAACAATTTCTATATAAAAAAAACCAAATCTATTTCAATCTCCATTCCTACCTATTCCTCCTCCCTTATCATCTTTTTATCCTCTCACTATAATCGTCTCACTCTGTTGCGACCCCAGAACACTTTTCCACGTCTATAGTGAAAAGATGCAAAATATCTCCGTAAAAATATCACTGGCCAGCCTTGTCCTCCAGTTTTCCAATTTGTACATTTTCAAACGACGGTAGGTCGGTAGTTATCATTACAAATCAAACCCTTTCGAACTTAAATCTACAATGAAAACTTATCTTATCATTTTGGTTTTGATGTGCACCAAAAATTCAATTTCTCTACGACATACTTAAAACAGACGTTTCTTCTCTACAAATAGTGAGAAAAATTGTTTTTCCCTCACTACTGAGGAAAAAAATGTTGCTTGTTGCAAGAATGTCACTTGGAACTTAATTAAACAATTTAATTTTTGTTACACAAATAACTATTATTATTCAGTTACTTTTGTTTAATTTCAACTTTTAAACATTGTTACTCTACATTTATTAGTTAGAATAAGCGTCTAACAACGTTGCGCTATGACAGGTTGAGACCTTACCGAGACCACAGAATACATAGACGGGACTATTGTAACACTCCGATTGTTGACTTTGCTTTTACGTACGAAATTGTGACGAAATCCTGTAAACAATATGTTACGTTTACAATTAATAGTTTTTCTTTCATTTGGGTTGGTTGGTTGGTTTATTGGAGAATGTCGTGGAAAAAAGGTTGTGTCTAACACATGAAGAACGATTTTTTCCACTCTCACTCGAGCTTCAGCTCAAGTAAAAAAGAATTGCTTCTTCACTTGTTGGACAAATAACTAGTGTTTATTATGCAAATGGAAATGTATCAATGAATGCACTATAACCCTTGATATTGGAAAAATTGCTTAGTAACCTACATTTTAGATGCATTTTTAAATGGGGAAAAGTGTATCACCTTTAACGGTAAATCTGTCATGCCACACATGGTCATTTTTCATAAAAACTTTTAATCGAATGTAAGATATTTCTTAATAATATATCAAAAATGGCCCTGTGTGGCAAGGCTTAAAAAAATGGGTGGCAATATTTGACCCCAAATTGGAAGGGGACCTTTGTAAGGTTTCTATTTCTATAATAAAGCAAAATTAAAAAAAAACAATTTAACAAAAACATAGCAAACTTATATAAAATGTTCTAATTCTTTTAGTAAGGATTTCAGGCGGTTTTTTAAATCGATGTGAGTCTTATCATCGGGTCATAAAAAGTGGTAGAATTCTTGTTAAATACGACAACTGTCTCATGTTTGATGCACTCGACATTACCCGCTGTTTCAACTGTACCTATACCGCTGGAAAATGTAAAAGTAAAACCATCTACCCTAAATGTGCTGGAGAACATGATGTGAAGGCATGCATCTCCTTTAGCCTAAAATGTGAGAATTGTTGCGGTATGATGGGTATTACCTAAGACAAAACCTACAAGTAGACAGAAACATGCAAACGGCAGATGTAAACAGACGCATAAGACTTGCATGGACAGCTTACGAAAGATTGAAACATTTATTTGAGAGTAAAAAAAAAAGATTTAAGATACACATGAAAATAAAACTACTTAACCAATGTGTAATATAGGTTTTGTTGTACGGAGTTGAAATATGGTAATAACAAAGAAAACCATGAGTAAAATTGAAACTACCTAACGACACATGGAAAGAGCGATCCTCAACATAAAACTGATAGACAAAAAAAGTCGATAAAATAGATTAGAGAACGACTTAAATGGAATATGTCAACAACAAAATGATACAAGCAAAGTAGAGATGGGCAGGGTATGTAGCGAGGATGGAAAAGAAGAAATTGACACGGAAAACGACTGAATGGAAAGAAACCATGGGGAGAAAAACGAAAACCAGAAAAGCACATACTAAGATGGTACGATGACATCAGGAAAGTGGCAGTAAGGGAATGGATGAACGTAGCACAGGACAGAAACAAATGAAGGGAAATGGAGGAGGCAAGTGCTCTCGTTTGGGGAATAGATGCTGAATATAGATAGATGGAGGTGGAGTTCTTGAAAGTCGTTGATTATCAGTGACTAAAACAAAACTTTTACAACACAAGAATTTGTAAAATCAAGATACAGCGAATACTATTTCCAAAGTGTCTCTATCTAATTGGCTATAATTTCTTTCCAAAACAGTAAGTGATCTTAAAATGTAAGCAATAGGAGGTTCGAATCCATTCACTTTGTGACTAAGAACACCGGCGATTTCAAATGGACTAGCATTTGTTGTAAGAACAACTGGTCGAGTTTGATCAAAAGGTACTAATATGCGACTGCTACATATTTCTGATTTAATTCCGCAAATGCAGATTTGCAATTTGTTGACCAGTAGAAACGTTGATTTTTACAAAGTAATCTTTGAAAAGGATATGATATTGTTAAAAAATTAGGAGTAACACGTTTTCATACCTAAGAAACGTCTAATTAATCGGTATTTTCTGGTATGTCTTTAACGGCTTGTACACTCATGAAATTTAAAGCTTGGACACCACAATTTCTGTAAACAAAAGTTTGCACATTGTAAAGCGGGCTTAAGGGTATCATTTACAATTCTAACAGCAGGTAGTCTCAGCAGGGGTTATCTTATAGAAGGACTGTAGAATGAATCATTACACTAAGCACGTTTTAGAAAATACGTAATTTACGTTGCTTACTTAGGAAATGTTTACAAAATAAAATTAGAAATAATTTTGATTTAAAAAACGTCTACAAGCAATAACTTTTAAATTAAATCAAAAACTAAACATGGTTATTTGGGTTGACTGATTATTACTTATTTTTAAATAAATCTAACCTACTAATTATTGTAAGTTATTAAAAAAAATCATTAAACTCTCTATTCATAATATTTAGTCCTTACAAAATGTATATTTTATGACGTTTCATTTTTTCTGTAGTTAATATAAAAAGTGAAAATAAAAACTAAGGCAATTCTTATTGTCAACGTATATATTTAGTTTTTGACAAGAATTTATTACATAATTATAATTAAGATACCAAGTTATAGTTTAAAATTAAATGAAAACTTTTTTTTAAATAAAGGTATTACTATATAAATAAATATAAGAAATCAATAATGGGTGTGACCTCCATTATTATTGATACATTCTTGGAGGCGTCTGCTCATTGACGCTATCAAGGTATCAATATAATTAATATTAATCGTTTCCCATGCGGTATCAATGGCTGCAATTAGTGCATTACGGTTTACTGGTATAAAATTTGGCCCTTGTTGTCTTCGGATAACAGCAAGTATTCGAGCCCAAACATTTTCGATAATGTTAAAATCTGGGCTTTTGCTGGCCAGGGTAACAGCTCAAGTTATTTTCTCGTATCCAATTGCGCACAACCCGCGAAGTATGAATAGGGGCGTTGTCCTTTAACAACAAAAATACATTATGAAAATGTTAATTCAACAGATCCCGAACTATTTTTTGAGAAAGTATAGTGAAATAAGAATACTTACTTGTTGGAAAATATAATCTTCGTCTGGATAAAACACTTCGACTGAAGGTTTCATAATAGTTTCCAAAATATCTAAATACGCAGCAGAATCAAGACGTCCATCGATAGCCCAACAAACTCCTGGACCCCGCGCGCTAACCCAACCCCACACATTCACAGAAAAATAACCACTTCGTTTTTAGGACATATGTGATTATTTTCGTAACGAGTTCCTTCCATTCTAAAAACTTTTAGTGGTCCATCGTTGCGGCTATTGAACGTTTTTCGTCGCTAAAAATCACTCGATTCCAAAATTCCAAAGGTTCGTTCACATATCGCCTTGCAAATTCCAGACGACGTCTCATATTTTCGTCACTGAGAACTTCTTTCGCAGCAGCATTATACTTCTTTATTCCCATCTCCTTTAATCTTTTTTGTGCAGTTATACGGCATCCGGGAAAATGTGTATCTGCTATAGCCCTGGAGTATGTAGCAAATGGTTGTTCTGTTACGTAATGAAACAACTCGAGATCTTGAGCACGTGTAGATACTTTAGGTCTACCACTTCCGATGGCTCTTTCCAAAGTGTGTTCAAGATTCCATTTTACTCGGTAATGCCCTACGGTGCTTTTTGGTATATCTAACATACGTGAAATTTCACGCACGCTACGGCCCGCCGCTAATTCCGAAACAATCCGCGCTTTCAAATCAGCACCGAGATGAGGTGGCATTTTCACAACACTTGAAATTTTAAACTAAAATGGAATTTACATTTCTTACTTTATTTATTGGTTCACACTACCATTTCTCAAACAGTAGGTAATTGTTTATTTATTACATACTTCTAATGACCAATGTAACAACCCTTAGAGCAATATGACTCAAAGGAAGTAAATTAAACAAGCAAGGATATTCTATTGTTATTGAAACTTATTCATAAAGTAAAAGCCATTTCCTTATAATGCTAATGGACAGGATTTTCTTTTAAGTATTAAGATTACAATAGAGGACTTATAAACTTTCGAAAATATCTAATTATAAATATTTACACTGCAATTGCGCTTTTTCCTTAATAATTTCTTAGCAATAACATACACGTTCTTGGTTTTAAGTTGTCATAAATTTGATATGATATAAATTTGTGTTTCTAATATTACATCACAAACTAATCTTTATTCGTCAAAAAATTGTTGCTTAAGTTGTAAAGCTTCGTACACACCTGAACAACAAACCGAGCAACAAACATAACGACGAACCGAAAGTCAAACAGAACGACAAACGATTTTTATGAGATAGTGCCAACCAAATTTTACGCACAAAGAAGAGTCAAAAATTATAATTTACTTTTTATTTTAGAAATTTTCGGGAACGCCGCAAACCGTTCGTGGAACAATTAGGACTTGCGAATCTGTTCTAAAATTCGTACGTAGCACCGTCCAAATTAATGTTTCGATTGCCGTTCGGTTCGTTGTTCTGTTTGTTTCTCGGTTTGTTGTTCAGGTGTGTACGAAGCTTTACAATAAGCATATTAATATGAACTATATCTTATGAAAGAAGAGTTATGTAACTATAATTAACGACTTAACGTTACGTTAGTAGATTCCATTTACTATTTACACATATTTTCTTGGAACATTCGATAATTAACTATCGGGATATGATGACCCTATACTTCGCAGGTTGTGCGCAACTGGATACAAGCAAATAACTTGGAGCTGTTACCCTGGCCAGCAAAAAGCCCAGATTTTAACATTATCGAAAATGTTTGGGCTCGAATATTTGCTGTTATCCGAAGACAACAAGAGCCTATTTTATACCAGTAAACCGTGATGCAAATCAAACTGAGACAATCGTTGAAGGCAAGTTTGTAAATTTATTGCACATTCTTCTTTAGTAGTGCCGTGTATTATGAAATCATCAAAATATTGCGCACAGTTTGGAAGACCTGATATAATTTGAGCCATTATACGGTTAAATTCGGATGGCGCTGTTTTAATTCCAAAACTTAACCTATTCATTCTGTGTGTCCCACGATGAGTAGAAATTGTCTAGATACATCTACTTTTAAGTGTAAATACGCTTTGTAAAGATCTAACTTGCACAAATATTTGGAATTTTGAAGACTACTAGGGACATCATCAATGTGGCGAATTTGAAAATTTGCAGAAATTAGTCGTTTATTTACTCCACATTTGTACCTACACACGTACTCCACCATTAGGGTTAGGGATAATAACAATTAGTGGCGATCCCCAGTCACTAGTAGCTACTCTTGTAATAATGCTTGCTCGTTCAAGTGAGTCTAATTCATTTTCAATTCGTTAACGAAGAGCATAAGGAACATCCCTTTCTTTTGTAAAAATAGGTTTAAAATTTAAACGCAAATTTAAGGATACCAGGAAACTTGAAACACATCCAATTTTTTCTTCGAATATTTTTAAAAATTCTAGTAAAATATCTTCTTCAGACATATCAAAAATGTCAGCATTTGAGAAAGCTTGAACTTATATTTGTCTATCCAGTACTAAATCTGCATCAATTTGTTTTAATTCTAAACCAAGACTTCTTATGCAGTCTCGACCAATAAGTGCATCATGACCTGGAGGAACTATGTACAAATCTTCTTCAATAGAGTTTCCTTTTTACAGTTATGTGAACTTTTCTTTTACATGTAACAAGATCATTTGAAAATGTTCAAAATTTAATATTTGAAGGTTGTAACACAGTTTTAAGGTTTAGCTCAGTTCCATTTTCTGAGGTTTATTGTTAGTGCACACACTAACTGTTTACTTCAAGAAGATCTACGATACTTGTATTTTCAGTAATAACTGGCTCAAGAGTAATCTGTGTCATTTATTATTTGACTTACTTTACTCTCATTTTTCTTCTTACAATTAGTTGTAATGCAAACTCTTGAAACGTGTCTTATTTTTCTACATGAATTGCAGTAAAGAGAAGATCTTTCAATATGACATTCATTTGATTTATGATTAGATTTTCCGCAACTAAAACACAAATTTTCGATACCTAGGATTTGGTAATTTAGTTTTTTTCTTTCTTGTCTGTGAATTATGACGGGAATAACTAAATTGATTTGAAGTTTGTTGTTTTCTATCCGTCAAAGGATTTTTAGAACGAGATCGGTTATGTGGCGATTCCTTATTTTTTACTTCATACTGAAAACTTGCTACTGAACTTGATTGATTCATTAATTTTTTTCTTTGTAATCTAGAAGCTTCGAATGCAATTGCTTTTTCAACAATTTCTTCAAATTTGATGTAGTCGGACTGTAAAAGTTGTTCTCTAATCCAATTATATCTAATACCTCTTATGAATTGTGAACGTAGTAACTGAAACATCTTTATTGCACAAACATTTATGAAGGAAATCACATTCGATTAAGTTACGTTGCAATTTTGAAATGTACTCTGCAATCGTTTGTTTCTCATCATGATACGTAGATAAAAAATAATGTTGTGAAACAATAACATTTTGATGAGGTGACAGCAACTAGAGTAAGCTTTTGTCAAATTTTCATACTTTAAGTCTTTCAGTGGTTTCTCTGAACCAAGAAAAGCAGAAAGATTATTATAATGTGCACACCCTATAGATGCGTTTAATATTTGCGATTTTTTTAATTGATCTGCAATATCGCGCTATGAGAGTTTCTCTCACGCTCCCTAAGAATTTGAAAATTTTACGAAGAGTTATTCGACTATGGCGTTACCCCTACTTCTAACTGACTTTGTAACCGTCTTTAACAATATGCTTTAGTGCGTGCGTGATTTAGTACATATTTGTATTATACATCTGTTTGTTGTCAATTCCTTGCAAGTCAATGTGAGAGTTTCTCTCATCACGCGAGTTTTAGCGTAGCATACAATTTATTTGATTGAAATAAATAATATTGGTAAGAAAATTAGTTTTTGAGTTATACACTTGGTACTACAGCAGCGATATTTTTTTAGATTGTAAACAATGAGTAGGGGCCGAAAATTAGTAGAATTAGCGAATATTCTAAATAAAGAGAAGGAAAGAGGAGAAATGTTAGCTAATATACCATGGACAGGACAAGAAGTACCTCAAGATGAAGAAGTTATGGAAGACAATAGACGAGACGACATCAAAAGTGATTCTCCCAGTGAACATAGCGAACACTATACGGATTCCGAACAAACTGATGCAGAAATTGAAAATTCTGTTCATGAGATTGACGGTAATATCGTATATAAATCTATACATCACTACACTGGTAAAGACAAAGTAACACATTGGATGGCTCATCCTCCCCGACCTAATGTACGAACATCTAGAAAAATATTGTCAGTCATCTTCCTGGAGTCAAAAATATTGCAAAAATTCAAAAACTGTGGAAACATGTTGGAGGTTGTTTATTACAGAAGAAATTATTGAACAAATCGTGAAATTTACAAACATCTACCTAGCCAAAATACGAAGTAACTATTCGAGAGAAAGAGATTGCCAAGATACAGACACTACAGAAATATATGCTTTCATTGGACTTCTATATTTAGAGGAGTACGGAAGGCTCAATATGTAAACACTAAAGAACTTTGGAGTGATTCGATATTTGCACCTGCTGGTTTCAAGTTGACAATGTCAAGAAAGGTTCCATCTTTTAGGAAGAGCAATACGATTTGACAATGTCAATGACAGAAACGATAGAAAGAAATTCGATAATTTAGCTCCCATTCGAGAAATATTTGAGCAATTTGTATCTAAATGTCAAGTGAACTACCAAGTTGGAGAGTACTGCACAGTGGACGAGATGTTAGAAAGCTTTAGAGGACGATGTAAATTTCGTCAATATATAGCAAATAAGCCGGCGAAATACGGCATCAAAATATATGCCCTGGTAGATTCCAGGATTTTTTACACCTGTAATATGGAGATATATGCAGGAAGGCAACCGGATGGACCTTTTCATCTTGACAACTCTGCATTTGCAGTTGTAATGCGCATAGCAAATCCCATTATGAATACAGGTAGAAACATCACAACAGACAATTATTTTACATCGGTGCCGTTAGCAAAAGAATTGTTAGCTAAGAAAACAACTATTGTTGGCACCTTAAGAAAAACAAGAGGGAAATTCCTCAAATATTCATAAATATGAAGAGACCTACACCTAGTAGCATGTTTGGTTTCCAGAGAGATGCCGTATTGGTTTCTTATAAACCTAAACCACAGAAAAACGTATTGATGTTGTCTACATTTCATTCCGGAGACTACATAGATCCTCAATCTGGAGAACTACAAAACCTGAAGTAATCACATTCTATAACTTGACCAAAGGGGAGTTGACGTAGTGGACGAGTTGAAATCAACATATTCTGTTGCCAGATTTAGTTGTCGATGGCCCCTTCGAATTTTTTACAATTTTGGACGTCGCTGCTATAAACTCCAATATTGTGTATAAAAGTAATACCGGGATCATTGAAGAACGTAGGATTTATCTAAATAAGCTGGGGAATCTTTGATCAAACCACTATTGATTCGACGTTCTTCAATCAGGTCTCTGCCAATTAAAATTCGTACCATGTTGAAAGACTACTTGAATTTACCTCAGATTAGAGAAACTACAGTCGATGCTCCGGATTTTTGTAAATTTTGTCCCAGAAGGAAGAATAGGAAATCAAAAAACGATGCGTTAGCTGCAATGCTGCTATTTGCACAGAACATACGACATTTACATGTCCAACGTGTTCTGGAGTAAACGATTATAGTAATTGATTATTTTTATTAATTTGTATCTCAGTATATTAACAAAATTCAATTTTTTAGATTGTATTACGATTAAACTACACAATATCTTAAGTAACTTCGTTTTATTTTCTGCAAAGAAACAACATCTTTAAACAGAAACTTGAAATGATCATTGTGTGAGAGAAACTCTCACGCGCGAGTGCTCGCGTAATTTAATAAGGCGCGAGTGATGCAGGGTTAACAGTTAGAAATTTTCGAAACGTTCCAGGTAACATGTAAACTTTTCTTTTTTTGTTTCGAAATTTTCAAACTGTGTTATTCTTAAAACTGACTTTTCTTCTATCGAATTAATGCTAGAAGTTTGAAATCTATCCATTAATTGAATTTGATTTTCAGTGATAATTTTTGCAAAGATATCAAGTAATAATTTGAATTGTTCTTCATTTATTGAAAATTATTTTGACATATACACCAAACACTGTTTTCACCTCGTCGCCAATTACTGTTGTGGTAGTTTAGGAGAATAACAATTGACATTATTAACAAAACAACAACGCATCTGCCGTCTCTATAAATTAAGCGGTATAAATATTATGTAAAATTGTAACACCAAGACTGGCCACTCATTATTCTAACATCTTTCTTAAGACACCCCGTACCTGTATACTACAGTTTTCTGCTCTCTGTCGACTCTGCGAAGCATTTCACGTCTGTCGTGTTCGGTAGATCTCTTTAATACATCTATTAGGCCGGCCACACACGTAACGGTATACATGACAGGTAAACCTGCGCAGGTTTACCTGTCATGTATACCTGTGCAAACAGAGTCCACACACATAACGGTATACCGTACGTTTAGCTCAGTTGAGAGATGGCGAGCCAACAAGATGAAGATGATATGATAGCTTTAGTCGGATTGTGTGTGGTTTTAAACAGTAAGAAGAAGTTTAAACGTAAAATGTGGAGTAAAAAGTGAAGCTTACTAAAAGAAATTATTACACTCATACAAGATTATTGAAAGACTTGGGTGGTGAGCCTTCAGA
Organism: Abscondita cerata; assembly: GCA_030710515.1. Lineage (NCBI taxonomy): Eukaryota > Metazoa > Arthropoda > Insecta > Coleoptera > Lampyridae > Abscondita > Abscondita cerata. Next base: position 45,705 of record JALBCR010000680.1, read on the forward strand.
CTTCCGTAATTATTTGCAGATGGATAAAGTCGCCTATGAACAGCTGTTGTTACTCGTGACTCCATTAATTGAAAAGAAAGACACGGTTATGGGAAATCGATTTCTCCCCATGAGAGATTAACTGCGACTTTGAGGTTCCTTGCAACGGGCCGATCGTACGAGTGTCTCAAGTATTCTACGTTGATATCACCACAAGCTCTAGGCAAAATAATTCCAGAGACGTGTGAAGCCATCTATAAAGTGCTGAAAAACGTTTATTTACAGATACGTCAAGCCATATTGCACAGAATATTCTATTGATGTTCTAAATGTCAAGGTAGGTTAAAATTGAAATATTTTAAATTTATTAGAAATTAACTTATATCAAAATTCCCTGATGAATTCCATTAACGGCTCTTCTAATTCAAAAAAGTATAAGAAGAAATATATATATATTTTAAAAATATAAGTTAAACTAACGTAAAGTTAGCTATTCTATTATAGTTCAACTAACTATAACCCCGTGGTTCTTGAAATTTTGAAGCAAAGAAAACACCTTACGTAATTATTGATTCTGTGGTATATTGGTAAATAAATATACACATGTTATTAAACATTTCTACTTTATTTCATAGCAACGTATTACAGTTTTTAAAGGAATATTTAACTGAGTACAGAGACATGATATTTGATAGTGGGTAGAACATAAAAAAGAACTGTTTGGTAAAACAAAAATGTTTAGTAGTAACATTGAATATAAATAAAGAAACAAAACAGACTATTGATTTTTGTCATAATTAGCAAAGTAATCTGCCATTGATTGATGAGGTGGAATAACGTCATTGCTAACAAATTCAGCTGGTGAAGTTTGTTGTGGATATTGGCCATAAGATACAGCTGCTAGAGGACTCGTTGTGCTCCTACTTGACCCAGGGGTGTTGGTCAAAGATTCGTAGTTGTACGAGCCAGTATTAGGTACGTCAAACATACTCATTTCAGCCTCAAAAAGGAGGTCGTTGATTCTTTTTTCTACGATCAAACCCTGGCGTTTTTCTAAGGCCTTAATTCGCATTGCAATGGATTTGCCCATTATATCATATCTGTCGTCTTGGCGTGATGGTTTCTGAAAGTGGTCTCTGACTGAGACTAAGACACCAGTTGTCAAGTCTTCAACTTTCTTTTTTGCCAAATTAGGTCGGGAATAAGGAGGTAGGCTTACCGCACGTGTATCTGAGTTGGGTCTTGGGACCACAGGCGAAGGGACCTCGCTATTGATTGATGTTTCTCTGCTCGGTGTTGTAGCTGGTTCACCAACGTCCTCCTGAAAAAAAATATTTATGTACTAGGTGTACCCATCCAATTATTACACAACAAAATACTTTTTTTACATTGGTTTGGAAATTGTCGATTTAATGGTTTATCCTTGATTTTGAAACCCATAATTTAAACATTGTTTACTCACGTTGAGAACAGTTGTTATGAATTTAATTTTGTTCCAGTTTCCTAACACCACTGAGAAATGGAAAGTGATTGCTGAACAGTTTGAAGAGAAATGGAATTTTCCCCACTGCCTCGGTGCCATGGACGGCAAACATATAGACATAGTTCCTCCAGCGGATTCCGGATCATATTATTACAACTATAAAGGCAGACACAGTATGGTACTTTTTGCAATAGTGGATGCTAAATATCGGTTCCTTTTAGTGGATTTTGGGACCAATGGGCGTGTTTCTGACGGAGGTGTTCTTCAAAATACTAAGTTTTATGAAAAGTTACAGAGTGATGAACTTAAGATCCCAAAACCATGCAATGTTACTGAACATTTCAAAGAGGTGCCTTACGTGTTTGTGGCAGATGACGCCTTTCCCCTGTCAATTAACATGATGAAACCTTTCAGACAAGCACAACTAGATTCAGCTGTAAAAGAAATCTACAACTACCGAGTTTCAAGGGCAAGGCACGTTGTCGAGAATGGGTTTGGAATACTAGCCTCCAGATTTCGCATATTCCATACTCAAATCAATTTGGAGCCAGAGAACATAGTAAAGGTAGTAATGGCAACATGTGCATTGCATAATTTCTTGATGCAAACACATCCTACCATTTACGCTCCACCAAACAGTACGTATCAAGAGAATGACGATGACGCTACTACTAATGCTGGGTTAGATACCAATGAATCGAATATGATTGCATTACAACGAGCGAGCTTAGGGAATGTAAATGTGGCCGCCAAAAATCTCAGAGAGGAGTTTGCTACCTACTTCGTCAATGAAGGCAAACTTTCATGGCAAGACCAACTTGTTCTTCGAAACAAAAATTAAAGTGAAAAACTAAGTGAATCATTATCAAGTAAATATATATTTTCAGCTTAGTTGAGTCAATGACATTCACCAATCCATGCACAAACAATACATTAATACATATCAATTTTGTCATAAAACTTTTTTTGTTTTATTCTACCATTTAACATTTAATCAACATCTAATTTAACATTTAACTTGTAAATTAAAGTGTAGTTCAAATAAATTGTTTAACTAGGTAATTGATCTGTCCGGTACTTACTTCCTCAATCTTGCTCCCATCTTCTTCCTCTAAATTCGACATAGATGCACTGGGAATGTCTTGATCACCAAGAAAATCGAACAAATTTAAGTACCACAATTTAGATACGTAGACATTGTCGGCTGATGCACCAGACTTCATTGACATGTCCCGTTTTTTCTTCTCTTTACGAACATTGCTTCGTAAACTATTAATCTTTCTAATCACAGATTTCTTTGTTGCATCGGGTTCCAGTTCTTTCAACTTGAGCACAAGTTTCGCATAAGCTGCATCTCTCTTTTCGCGATCGTGATACTTTTACTTTTTACCCGCCACAGGCACGGCTCGAGTTTATACATATCGATAAACTCTTCAATTACTTGGTTGCGTTTACGACTCGACATCACTAGCACCAGTAGCCACAAGATAGTCCGCTAACTACAAAACACAAAGACAAAAGACACTCTCTTCACAGGAAGAAGCCTCAACTAAACAAAACAACTGCGCAGGCGACCGGACGTACTCACACACACGCTCAGGTCTAGGGTATAACTGACGACTGCGCAGGTACAAGATACCAAATCTCTGTTCCTGTCAGGTCACCTGCGCAGGTCGCTTCGCCTGTGCACTTTCGCCTGCAGCGACTGGCACACACGCTCCGGTTTGCCTGCGCAGGTGACCTGTACAGGTTTACCTGTCATGTATACCGTTACGTGTGTGGCCGGCCTTAAGATCAAAATAAAACGTGCTGCGCTATTGGCGGATTAAAACTTTGTGTTTTCAGATGAGATATCTTTGTTTTGTTTTATTGTAATAGTATTGTGCTTGTAATCGCATTTTGTTTTTATTTGTGTTGCGTTTTAGTGTAGAAGCATTTTATAAGCAATGGTAGAAGTATAATTTGAGTGTTATTGTGATTATATTATCATATTTTGTATTGTCCGATATGTTTTGATCCCTATCTTGAATTGGCTTATCGCTGTTGGTGGGTGTATTCTAAATAAATAAATAAATATTTTGTTAAGGCATATAGGGTAATATTTTGGTCTAAATAACCCGTCGTTAGTCTATGTCCCGATAGTACTGAGTCACCGTGTATACTAGTTGAGAGAAAAAAAGAGGGACGATTATAAATTGAAATTGAAGAAACCGAAAATTCATAGGGATCTCTGTATAGTAGCAACTAAAGGAGCAAAGGATATACATATAAACATTTTGGTGGCAAATAAAACAAAATGCAGATACATAGGTAGGTGGGCAGAACCAGATAGCAAAAACTGAACCGGCCACTCTTATTATAATCACGTTAATCTACAACCGACATTTTCATGTTTTGTAAATTGACAGCATGTGGGACAAAACTGGTGGGTCAAAACGAGTAGTATCCGGTCTTGTTCCGTATAAAAAATCACATTTAAAAATTTGGAAAAACAGTCAAAATGTTATTTTTTTGTATTCTACAGTTGCAAACAGAATGGTACGCAATTATCATACAAAGTCGGACGGCAGAATTGGTCAACAAATGATATAAAAAAGAGCGATGAATCAAATTTTATTAAGGACAAAATACACGGTCTTGCCTCTTTTATCATACGGTTATCTCTACTCATAGAGCATAACCGCATATTATTATTATTATTCCTCAAAACGTACGTCAATTTCCTTTAGAATTTTTTCGGGTGTGTTTTTAGGGATTTTTGGTGCAAATATAAAATATAGAAGGTGATCAGTACCTTACAGTACTCCATGGTCAACAAGAAAAACATGTTGTTCCTGAGAATCACCACTTTGGTTTCTAGACCTGGTCATCAAGACCCTCCCGGATAATTAGGAAAAAATGTACAACACAATTTTGCAAAACACAATCACATTACACACTTAATTAATATTATTACATGTGAATACTAGGGTGGGTAAGGGTTGGCATGTTTAGGTTTTAGTGGTTTTTCTAAACCTTGAAGTAAATGCTTTGCCAAGACGAACTAACCCACAATTGCACACTGTACAGGTTTATACTGATCTTCTGGGGCACCATACATAACACTTACATCACAATACAATATATAAAATGTACCATACGATTAAATAAATAAATAATAAACCGCATATTGAAGTGTTTTAGTTTTTAGGTCTTTTTTTGTTTTTTTAATACTTCTATTAATTCCAATTAGCGTTACTGTTTGTATTATACTTTCTTGTTTACATTAAAAGCATACAAAGTTAAAAAATTACAGTAATAAAATATTTTACAGATAATTTCCTTTAGCTACCCGGTTTTATACCCCTCTTCCCCTACAGTTTAAATTCATTAAATATTATATATAAAAAAACTATAAATAAAAACTAGAATTATACAGTGTCCGCCATAAAGTTGGAACCATATGGCAATTTTTTATTATTGTAGTTAAAAAAAATCTTTGCGGCGCAATCACTTCTGCTTCTGAAATAACTTAAAATGCGTCAAGTCAAAGTTGACAGGTAACATCTGTCAATTGTCAAGTTCGTAATTTTGAAAAAAATGTCCTAAAAATGGGTCAATTTGTTAAAATTTCAAAAATGTTACTAGGAAATTATGATGCTAATCACATTTTATGCACATGTGCCGATTTTGAAAGAAAAATGTTGATGTTAATGTTAATAAAAAAATACGAAAATATGAAATTTATTGAACATCAAAATTTCTCTCTCAAAATCGGCACATGGGCATAAAATGTGATTAGCATCATAATTTCCTAATAACATTTTTTGAAATTTTAACAAGTTGACCCATTTTTAGGACATTTTTTTCCAAAATTACGAACTTGACAATTAACGGATGTTACCTGTCAACTTTGACTTGGCGCATTTAAGTTATTTCAGAAGCAGAAGTAATTGCCCCCAAAGTTTTTTTTTTAACTACAATAATAAAAAAATTGCCATATGGTTCTAACTTTATGGCGGACACTGTATAAGAGGATAGTAAAGATTAAATACAAATTATGAAAAATGAAGAGGTCTATCGAACAAGACAGGAAAAAAAACAGACATATACAAGAACAATAAAAGATTACCCAAATGATCAAAAGTGCAAAGGAAGAACAATCTTTGAGGTTAAAATGAAAAAAATAAATTAAAAAAAAAACCATAGAAAGCTGTAAACTTTAAGAATAGTAAATACACAATATACAAATAACAACGGTGAGACTATGGCAGAAGAAGCAAAGGTCGCTTCAATCTGGAAAACACACTTTGTAAAATTGAGAAAAGGCCCTCAAAAAAAACACAAACCGGAAAATAATAAAATATCAACAAAATGGCAAAAAATGAAAAACTTGAAAAAGTAATAAATGAATTAAAGTATTGGAAAACGACTGTATGCGACAGAATAACGACGGAAATTATGAAGATATATGAGAAATAGTAAATAAACTACCAAATACTGGAGAAAAGGTTTAATTGTACCAATACTTAAAAAAGATGTAAAATAATGCAACCACTATATGAGTCAAATATCTGTTTAAGTTTTAGTGTACAATATATACAATATTAAAATAAATAAAAAAGAAATTAGAGTGGTTACTAAAAAGGTAATGGAAAACCAAAAACTAAATTTAGCTGGCTTACATATTCCCAATAAAACAGATTGGAGGCATGTATGCACAAAGTTTGTAAGGTTAAATCAAATAATATACAGGAATAACTAAAACGCAATTATAAGGGGCGATAATATATGGAAAACATTAAAAATGATTTAGATCAAGGAGGCCTATGTCCAGGAGTCGACTGTGAAAAGCTCCTAGAAAAAGTTAGATAAAGTATAATTTCTAATTTTTTGAGGAAATATGGGGCGAGGAAGAAACACCGGAATTAAACATTATAAAATGAAATAAGCGAACGAATTTTGCAATATTTAATTGTTGAGAACGATGGAAGTATCGAAAGATACTAAAAGATATGTGTTTAAAACAGTATACACAACCATACTCAGGTACTGCTGGGAGTGGTGGGTACTCAGAGACCACCAAAAAGAAAGATATACAAGTGGCAGAAATATATATACGTATATAAGAAAGGGACGAGATCTGAGATAGCATAATAGCGTATATTAAAAAGAAATAGCCAATGTGGTGGTATCATCTAGTCAGAATAAAAGGTAAAGTACCAATAAAGCAATTATGACCGAAATCATAAAAAACGAAATGAAGAAAAGTGAACCAAGATGAATATGAAATGGAAAAGTGGAAAGACACTAGAAGTAAAAAAAACATGGAAAGAAGCAGTGGTACTGGCTAGCAAGAAGGAAGAATAGAAGAAGTTTGTATATGAAGAATAAAATCTATATAATATGATATGTAATAGTTATTTGTTTTATAAAATGTCAAAAATTTGCAATAACACAAGCATAAAAGTAGCTTTTCTCACGAGTACAATACACTGTTTTTCCTACGACCTCACTAAATTACTACTATTTTTGCAAAAATCAATTAAGTGAAATTGTACGATGCCAATTGTCAAAAAGTAAAAAAGCTAATAGTGTATTCTTTTCACACAGATATATCACTTTTGAAAACAGATATGAGAATAAAATGATTAATTTTAATTTAATTTTACATAGTGGTGGTAGGAAAACAAAAATTTTTTAAATACAATTTACTTAATTTTATTTTTAATTAAGAAATACACGATATGAAACATTCAAACATGTAATATGTTTTTATTAATGTAATTGTTTTTCTACTTTTTCTACAGTGGTATCTACAGTATATAAACATAACTGCACGAACTGTAATTTTGTTTTAGTTAAATGAAGTCGTTGTTAGTGCTTTATTATACAGTCACACTCGTTTATTCGTCCAAAGTATTGCACTTAATTTTAATAACTTACTCAAAAATGTGATTAAATTATTTTAGCTGCGGTCGCACGATCTTAGTCGTTGGAGTAATTTAACGGATCAATACGTCGAAGAATGCATTGAAACTTCAAAAGTAAGCCCAGAGCTTGTAGACGCAATTTTAGTTCATGCCGACGTTCCTGATGAAAAACATCTTCATTGTTATTTGAAATGCATTTATGAAAAAATTCATTTTCTGCTACCTAACGGAGAATTTGATAAAGACGAAATTGTAGAAAAAGCTCATTATGCAAATCCAGAAGTAACGGAAAAATGTTTAAAAGTAGCAGATTTAGAAAAAGAACTTTGTAAAAAATCTTTTTTCTTTGGGCGATGCGTGCTGCATGAATTGGCTGAAATAAAAGTCCAGAATTCTAACTTCATGAAGGTAATTTTCTAATTTTTGATTAAAATTAATAATGTGGTTTTTACACTTAATGTTACTTATTATTTATTTATTTAATTAACCGATAAACTAAAGCAATTGTGTTGTTATTATTGAGGTGTAGTATGTAAGTAGTATTTATTACTTCTTTATATTAATAAAACACTGTCGAGGAAAAATAACCGCAACTCAACAACACCTTTAGTTTTACTAAAATTAAACAAATTTCTTGAATAAAGTACGTACGTATAAAACCACTAATTTTACATCAGCCAAAAATCAAAATTGCTCTTCAATCAAGAAAAGCTTTATATACTGGATGATAATAAACAATCCTGGTACAACTGGCCGAGTCGCCGCGGCCAAGTCGCCGCTGCCGAGTTGTCGGAAAGCCCGACCCGCCGGGATTCATCTTGCTGTCGTGCAAGTATTCTGGTTTTTTTGGTTTATATTTTTTCCTTACTATTTATTATTAAAAATTACACAAGTTGCTAATACAAATTTTGTCTAAAATTTGATTTTTAAATTAATTTCATTGTGACATTTAAACTACAAAAAAATAATTAGCTAGCTATGAACATGATGTATAGATTTGTCATCTGGTATTTACAAAAATAAAACTTGGATAAATTGAATTCTAGATAACAAACAACACGAGTACATTTTATGGATTGTTTTCTGCAGTTTTTAAAACGCTAGTTTGGTAAAACAACGTTTTGGTACATCCTTTTGTGCGTTTTGATTGTTTCATAGAAAGGGAGTACGAAAAGTTATTATTATTATTATTACAAACAAAAATTATTATCAAAAACACTAATTTTCGCGTTTAGTAAGGTACAAGAATTTAGTTCTTTAATACAAAACCAATAAGGGGGCGAGCTGGTATTCTGTAAGAGAGCTGATTGACATTTTTGAGCAGGTATTTGAGGCACGCTGAAAACTTGTCTGATATTTCCCCTATAAGGCTATAATACCCAAGCACAGAACCACAGACCTATCTGACTGGTAGCGGGATGAAATCAACCCTTATATTTTTAAAAATATTTTTTTGCAAAAATAAGTTTTTGAGGCATTTTGAAATTATTATATCTTAAAATTTAACATTTAAAGAATGAGAAAATAAATAAGCCACATCATTTAGTCGGGACTTAAATTTTGCCAGATGCTTGCAAAACAATTTTACAAAAAAAATCAAAAAATGTTTTTGAGGCACGCTGAAATTATTATTTATCATTAAAAATAATGTTTGCGTCGCAGGTAAAACCACGTAATCTACAACACCCACGCTGTTGCAAGTCAGAATTTCGGAGTAATTATTATATTTTTATTTGTAATTGTTATTATTTTTTTTGTGAATTTTACAATATTAAATGATGAATGTTTTAATATTTAATATATATTAGCGAATTTTTATCGATTCTTTGGTGACTTTATTTGAATTTTTGGTTTTATTATTATTATCGTTTATTTCCACAGACAAAAACATATTTGTATAGGACACGTCATAAATAAATTAAATATTAAAATTACAAATAAGTACTACAAATCTTTTGACCAGAACTCGTTAACATTATAAAAACAGCCATTAACCAGAAAAGTAGAAAATTTACTTTTAAATATTACATAGGTATCAGACTTCTTAATGTGATCAGGTAATTTATTAAATATTTTTCTCCCTATAATTTTGGGTGACCTTTTTGTAGCTTCTAACTTGCAAGAGGGTAATCTAAAAAGATTATTATTTCTTAAATTATGTTTGTGAATTTCATTATTTTTTATGTATGTTGTAGAATTAAGATAAATGTATTTACACAACTTGCAAGTGTTAAAATGTTTTGTTGCTTAAAAAACTCTCTACAAGAGTACGTGTAAGGTAAGCTCCCAATTATCCGCACTAATTTTTTTTGGCATTTAAAAACTTTATCAGCCATTATTGATAAACCCCAGAATCCAATAGCATATCTAATGTGTGGTACCACTAAAGACTGGTATGATGCCATAAGTTGTTCAAACGTTAAAACAGTTTTTAAGTTTCTAAAAGATACGTCATTGAATTTAATTTTTTTATTAACTCTGAACAATGTACTTTCCAATTGACATTTTCATCAATTTTAAGACCTAAAAAATTCATGTAATTTTGTCTTAGGACGTTGTTGTTGCTAATTTTTAAACTTAGATCCATATTTCTTTTGTTTTGAGAAGTATGAAATCTTATGTAGCCTGTTTTCTTGGTATTCAAAGAAAGAGAATTGTTATTAAACCATGACGATATTGATTCTAGGTTGTTATTACAGAGATTTTTTAACGTGTCGTTGTCTCTATGTGAGATTAATAGAAAAGTGTCATCTGCGTAAAGAGTACATAATACATTTTGAGATACTGCATTGTTAATTTCGTTTATATAGAAAAGAAACAGAACAGGCCCTAACACAGATCCCTGAGGAACTCCGCTTTTAACTTTTATCATTTGAGATTTGCCAAAGTAGTATTTTTCATGTGAATGGTGACTCACCGTAACAAATTGGTATCGATTTTTAAGTAAGTTTCAACCCAGTTTAAAGCAACTCCTCTGATGCCATGATATTCAAGTTTACATAATAGATTGTCATGCTGTACACAGTCAAATGCTTTGCTCAGGTCACAAAAAACTCCTACCGGGCACTCTCCAAGTTCTAAAAATTGCATTAACTTATCATAAAAGCAGTACAAAGCATCAATTGTTGATTTTTAGGTTGAAAACCAAATTGATTTGTTGACAAAATATTGTATTTTTTATGAATGACTGCAGTCTACTTAAAAACAATATTCAAATATTTTTGCAAATACTGAGGTCATGGTAATCGGTCGGTAGTTAGATATATCTTGTGGATCGCTATTTTTGTGTAAAGGCACTATGTTGCTTATTGTTAACGCATTTGGGAATATGCCTACTTGGAATGAAAGATTTATTAAGTATAATAAAGGATCAACTATGACATCATGAATTTTTCTTATTAGAAATGCCGGCACATCATCAGGACCAGACAGTATTTATTTTTGATCTTGTTTTTCATTATATTTAAGATTTCATTTTTATCTATTGGGAATAAAGCGATAGACTGATTAATTATATTTTTGTAAAATTATTAGTTAAACTATTTTTACTTTGCGTTGCATTGTCTTTTAAAATTAAAGATGCAATTCCGCAGAAATAATTATTAAAACATTCAGCAATCTCATTAGGATTGTTATATATTTTTCCTTCAATGCTAAGAGTTATGTTCTCTTTATTTGTGCGCTTTTTGTTAGTAATAGAATTAACCGTTTTCCACATAGATTTTGATAAGTTATCCGAATTAATAATCAGCCTTTACATACAAAAAAATTAAACATTGAAGAAATAAATTATAAAATTACAAAATTAGATTTATTGAAATTCAATAATTATAAAAGTATAAAAATATTATTTTATTTGTTTTATGGCAGAATTTGGTGATTCTTTATCAGAGCTAGAAAAGCTCTCTTTATCAGAGTTTTCATCTTCATTTTCTTCTTCTTCGGATTCCTCTTCATTTTCAGATCCCTCTGTACGATCTATAAACAAATATACATACGTGTTTAATATAAAATTAAAAAAAAAGAACAAAAATGTTGAAAATATAAAAGGAATAGTATATTTTCTAACAAGTTTAGAATATGGCATATTTTGCAGGAGTGGAATGTTTGTGAAACGAAGACAAGAAGATAACACAGGAATAAAATACATAACAGGCAAGTAAACTAGTAAACTAATATTAACCCATTATGACCTAGCGTTGCATATATGCAACGCTTATAACTGCCTGTAATTTTCTTGATTTTTTATCGTATTTCAAGTTATGAACGACAGATGGCACCGTAAATGTTTCATTGAAAGACGTGTTAACCGAAATATAATCGTGAGTGTCGTTATTTCTTTTGTTAAATGAAGTCTTGTGTACATAAAAACGTGGTAATCATTTCATCGTTATGGAATGTGATATAAGATTCGTGTAAGTACATTTACGCTTTTGTTTTTATTATTTATTTAGATTTATAGCATGGATCATCCTTGGTAAGCATTCTTTATAGTGTTGGTTGTTAGCATAATAAGTTATTTAGCACGTGTGGTTTTTATTTTTGACTGCTCTAAATGTTGCATATATGCAACGCTAGGCTCTTATACTGCCATGTAACTTCGTCGTATTGTTTTAGTGGTGGACTGACCCTTCAAGAAGCTATGGAAATTGCTTTCCGTGATGATACTGACCAAGTTTTTATTGAACCGCCTGAAAGTAGTGTTCTTACCGATGAAGATTCAGGACAGGAAGATGAAGGTGGAACGATTGACAACTTGAGCGGGAACCTACTTCGAGCTAATGTAGAAGTAAAAACAACAGAGGGGTACCGAATTACAACTAAGAAAGATGCGGAAAATTTATTGCAAGGCAATGTAGATATTTTCGAAAGCAATGTTGGATCTAAACGTCAAAAGATAAATCTAAAAACTGATATAAAATGGATCAAAGGTGATTTGGAATTTCCTAATAATAAGCAATTTCCAGTAGCCAACTATAATGCATATCGTGAGTTGTCTGAAGTGGACGTTTTTGAACTGTTTTTGATGACGCAGTCATCGAATTATTGGTGAGAGAAACCAGAAAATATGCTCTATTCAAAAATTGCTCTGATCCACGTGTGACAAAAGAAGAAATGCGATGTTTTATTGCTATTTTGATAGTTACAGGATACGATTCTAAACCTGGCAAAAGATATTATTGGGATTCAAACGATGACATGAAAAATATCTTGGTCAGCAAGGCCATGAGGCGAGATCGATTTGTTCAAATACTTCGTTTTCTCCATTTTATTCCAAAACAAACTCTAGATTTTGATGAGTCCATGGTGCGATATTATGGCAAGCACGGATGCAAGCAATTTATTCGAGGTAAGCCAATCCGCTTTGGCTTCAAAATTTGGTCGTTAAATACCACAGATGGATATTTGGTAAATTTTGAGGGTTACCAAGGCAAAAGTAACCAATCAAATGGAGAATACGAGTCAGTGTTTGGGAAATGCACTGCGCCATTTCTTGTTATGTTGGATGAGTTGCCACGACCTGAGTTACCATATAAATTCTATTTGGACAACCTTTTCACTTCTTTCGATTTGCTGCATTATTTGAGAATGAAAGGTTATTACTGTACAGGTACAATTCGAGAAAATCGTTTGCCGCATAACTGTCCACTAAACAAAAGAAAAGCATGAAATCCAAACCTCGAGGTTTTAACGACTCGGTCATTGATTCTGACCATGGCATTATCGTGGTACAATGGAAGGATAATAATGTAGTAACAACAATATCAACATCCTCCGGCGTAAATCCTATGGGTCATGTAAAAGATATAGTAAGACACAAAAGTCATACGTAAGAATTGAGCGCCCAATTATCATTGGGGAGTATAATGCAAACATGGGAGGTACTGATCTTATGGATCAAAATGTGTCGACCTACAGAATTGGAATTAGAACAAAGAAATGGTGGTGGTGTCTATTTTCGTGGCTTCTGGACGTATCAATAAATAATGCATGGATTATATGTAAAAATGCCAAAAACAAGTCAAAGTCTCAGCTCGAATTTCGTAGAGATATTGCTATCAGTTATTTGAATATGTATGGCACTGAGGCAAAGGGACCAGGAAGACCACCAACTGCTAAACGAAGTCTATCTGGAAATAAAGTGCCAGACAATGTTAGATATGATGACCGCAGTCATCTGCTCATGTACATACCAGACAAAAAAGGAAAAGATGTGCCGGTGAAGGATGTGATTCTATTACTCGTACTATGTGTAAGAAATGCGGTGTAGGAATATGTTTAGATTGTAATGTTATATTTCACACAATTACTTATTGAATACATTTTTGAAAATAATTCTTACTTCGTTTATGTTGCACCTTATTAACCTAGTGTTGCATATATGCAACAGAGACTTTGACTGTTTTTCAAAAACTAAGTCCTAAAACCGCCTGAAAATAGAATAAAACATTATTACTGAACCTAAATATATCCTCTAATTTAGTAACTTGCAGAAAAAAAGAGATCAAAAAATTCAGGTCATAATGGGTTAAAAACTGAATTTGTAGGATAAAAGAAATATACGTGAAAAAATTTAGTTGACCTAGTTAATTGATTATTATACGTGTAAGACAAGGAAGTTTGGTTGCCTATAATTAGGAGAAAATTTATTAATGAATAATAAAAACTATAGGAACAGAATAAATACTGGTTCAATTGAAGAATTTTTGAAGAGAAAAATAACTGAAAACCAAACACAAAAACAACCGGAAGAGGAAAGATTACAAGAAATTTTCAAAAGAGCAAAATAACACAACGCTCACCAATAAAACAAATTACAACCGGAAACCAAACAAATATGGAAAACGTAATAGCGGCGATTAGAGAGCTCAGAAACGATGTTAAGGAGATGAGAGAAGAATTCAAAAATGAGATTACTAAATTAAGGGAAGAAGTAATAGATATAAAACAAGATATGAAAAATAAAGAAAAACAATGGGATACCGAGAGAAAAATGTTACAGGAGCGAATTTTAGAAATTGAAGAAAGTTTGGAAAAAAAAGATAGAGAGGCTCGAAAGGATAATATAATTATTAAAAATGTCGAATGGAAAGAAGAAGGACTAAAACAGCAAGTAGAACAGGTTCTGAAAACACACATAGGTGTAAAGGTTAGAATAGAAAAAGCATCGCATATAGGGAAAAAAGGGGAAAAGAGTGTAGTGTTGGTAAAGATGGATTCATTTGAAGACAAAAAAAATTACGGTACTCAAGAATAAATACAAATTAGGAAAAAAACCGATATTTATTGACAACGATCTAAAGAAAAGGAACAAAAGATTCAGGCGGAAATTAGAAAAAGGCAAGAGAAGAAAAGGAGAAGGGAAATACGGTAAAAATAGGTTATAAATGCTTAACGATAAATGGAATAAGATATGAAGCAACAAATGAAGGGAAACTAATACCAAAAAACTAACAGAGAAAAACAAATTGATATTTAAAGCGGAAACAGACACGGCAACGGACAACATTATGCAAAACGAGAAACGAGAAACTACAATATGGAAAATAGCAACATGGAATATTAATAATATAAAAGGAAAAGAAATAGAATTAGAGGAAAAAATTGAAGAAATGGGAGTAGATATATTAGGAATAACAGAAACAAAGAAAAGGGGAAAGAGGGATTGAAAAATTAAAAATGACAATATAATAATTTACAGTGGAGTAGAAAAAGAAACGAGAGCAGCAGCCGGAGTGAGATGTATAATCAAGAAAGATCTAGAAGATCAAATTAAAGATTAGAAAGCGTACAACGAGCGTATATTGGCAGTCGAACTTTTAGATGCGGTAACAAAGAGTAGGAAGACGGTGGTGGTAATATACGGACCAAATGAAGACTACAAGAAAGAAAATAAAGACAAATTTTGGAACGATCTAACAGAAATAATAGGACAAGTAAAGGAAAAATATTCATTATAAGCGACTTTAACAGAAAAAGAAAGAGAAAGAAGCATGGAAAAGTTACTTATTGTACAATACTGGAGAAAAATACAAGAAATATAAACAAGAACGAGAAACGACTAAACAACTGGTCAAAAATGCGAAAGAAGAACAATGGAAAACTTTTGGAGAAGAAATGGAAAAAAATTCAAAAGGAAACTAAAACTATTCTATAGAACATTAAAAACTTTAAGAGCAGAGAAAACACTAAACACAAAAATAATAAAAGGAAAAAACGGAGAAATTATAACAGAAGAAAAAAAAATAATGGAAAGATGGAAAGAACACTTTGAAGAATTACTCAATGATCCACAAAAGAAAGAAGATATTAAAAATGACGAAATAGCAAAAGAGACAGAGGAACAAGAGATAAGGATGGAAGAACTTGAAGAAGTAATAAAAGATCTAAAATACGGGAAAGCGGCTGTGTGCGACAGAATAACGGCGAAAATGATGAAGAGTATAGGACAAAAAGGCAGAGAAGCACTACTAAGTATTTACAACAAAGTGTGGGTAGATGAGGAAGTACCAAAAGCTTTAATAGTACCAATTCATAAAAAAGGAGATAAAAAAGAGTGTAATCATTATAGAGGAGTAACACTTCTAAGTATATGTATAAAAATTTTAGAAAAAATAATAGAAAAAAGGATTAGAATGGTAACTGAAGAGACAATGGAAGAAGAACAAAGTAGATTCAGAAGAGGAAAAAGCGCACAGGACCACAGATTCACAATAAAACAAATAACAGAGAAAGCAAGAAAGAAAAAGGATGATATATTTCGCATTTTTGGATCTAGAGAAAGCGTTTGATGCGGTACCCAGAATCACAGTGTGGAGGCTGCTAAAAGAAAGACAAGTAAGCACGAATCTTATAAAAATGATCCAAATTATTTACGAAAGTAGCCAAAACGCTATTGTGAGAGATAATAAAATATCTAAAACATTCAAAACAAATATAGGATTAAGACAAGGCGGAAGCTTAAGTCCACTGCTGTTTATAATATTTATGGACGAAATAATTGAAAGTGTAAGAAAAAAGTGAATAAGATGACAATTGGGTATTTAAAAATGCAAAGAGTCAAGGTATCGGAGGGAATATACGCGGATGACGTCGTATTGATAGCGGAAAGTGAAAAAGATTTACAAATAAATTTAAACAGTTGGAATTTAGTACTGAAAGAGAATAGAATAAAATTAATAAATGTAAAACAAAGGTAATGACAATCGGAGAAGAAAAGTAAACATGAAAATTGAGATTGAAGGAGAAAGAATTGAACAAGTAAATAACTTCCAATATTTAGAGAAGTATTGGACGAAAAAGGAACTGAGGAAGCAAATGTCAACAACCGAATTAAGAAGGCACTGGACTGTTCTATGCATTAAAAAATAATTTTCTGAGTAAGAGGGAAGTTTCAGTGGAAACGAAAACAAAATATTCAAATCGATTTTTAAACCAATATTAACGTATGGTAGAGAGTCGTGGGTATTGACAGAGCAGCAGAAAAGTAAGATTCAAGCAGTCGAAATGAGGTACCTAAGAAAAATAAAAAGTATTACAAGAAGAGATAGACTAAGAAACACAGACATAAGAAAGGAACTGGAAGTAGAAAGTACAATAGAATTTATAGAGAAGAAGAAACTGTCGTGGTGGAGTCATCTTGTAAGAATAAACGAAGAAGTACCAGTAAAGCAGATATGGAAGACAAGAATAATGAAAACAGAAAAAGAGGAAGATCAAAAAAACATGGAATGGAGAAGTGGGAAGAATACTAGAAGAAAAGGGAAAAACATGGAAAGAAGCAGAGGAGATGGCATGTAATAAGAAAGAATGGAAAAATTTGTAAATTTAAATATGTAATTATATTAAATGTAATATTTATATCCTACACCGAAAGGTAAAAAGTTAATCTGATTATATTCGAATTTAGTGCAACGCGGATCATTATCAACAAAACTAATTACCTAATCTTGTGCATTTATCGATCACCCAGTGTCCATCTAAATGTATTCTTTAATAGCTTAAACACGTTATTAGAAGAAGCCACAAACAAATTTAATGTAACAAACCTGATAGTCTGCGGTGACTTTAACATCGATATACTGAACAATGACAATATAGTACAACAACTGTTTGATATTACATTGTCGTATAATCTGACTCAAACAGTACATTAACCTACGCGAGTGAGTACTACCAGCTCGTCCCTGTTAGATGTAATATTCTGCAATACTCACGCTGGCCAAACAAATGTAAATGAGAGCGGATTTTCTGGCCATGCTGCAGTCACACTAAATTTTCAGATGAAAATTGAAAATAGTACTACTACTATTTTTCTAGAACGGTGGAGCTATAACATAAAAGCAAAAGTAGCTACAACAATGCAATTAACAATTAAACTGGGATAAAATGTATCATGTTTTACCTCTTTGTGGAACCAATTTTTTATACCTTTAATAAATATTTCCCGTTAAAAAAATAAAAAACAAATAAACAAAACAAAAAAGTATGCGTAACTAATGAGATAATAGAAAGCTCACATAGGCTATAAAAACTACATTGGATCTATAAAACCTCAAATGACCCTCAGTCAAAAACAACCTATACGCTAGCGAAGAAACAGCACAAAGCCTTGATTAAATTACATAAAAAATATTTTGACTAAAAAGTTTGCAATGCGAAAAATCCGGCAAAAGAAGTATGGAACATAATTAATGGTAATATTAAGCAGAATCGTTCAAACAAGAAAATCACACTAAACATAAACGGTACAGACATTTCTAACCAACTTGATGTATGTAATACGTTTAGTGAATATTTTGGTAACTCTAATTCTGTACAACTAAATAACCCAAATGGAGAAAACTCAGAAAATATACCGAAAATGTGTAATAATACGTTTTTCCTGGCTCCCACCGATCCTCATGAAGTTTTAGAATATATTATGGCACTGAATCCTACCAAATCACTTGGACTGGATAATTTTCCAGGTTTTCTCTTAAAAGAAATTGCAATACATATAACCATTCCTCTGACTCATTGCATAAACGAATGTTTTTTAGACGGTATCTTTCCACAAGCCCTGAAAGCGGCTAGGATTATTCCAATTCAAAAAAAAAAAAAAAAACGATTCCAAAAATGTTGAAAACTACCGTCCGGTTTCCATCTTATCAATATTTTTTAAAGTTATGGAAAGATGCATATTACAACGTCTTGTAAGCTACTTCGATCGCTATAACCTTCTAAATAATACCCAGTCAGGGTTTGTGAAAGGTAAAAATACCATTAGCGCTGTATTTAATATGTTATCGTCCGTTTATGATGCTTTGAACAAAAAATATTTTCCTGTGGAAATTTTCTTTGACCTATCTAGGGCGTTCGATATGGTTGACCATGGAATATTGTCAAAAAAGTTAGCAGCATACGGTATAGTAGGCAACGCTTTAGAACTACTCAAATCATTCCTCTCAAACAGGTCTCAGACGGTTCAAATAGTTGAGCCAAACGAAAACAAAAGTGTCTAAAATTTCACCTACAACAGTAACGAACAACAACTACTTAGTGGCACTCCGCAAGGTGCTCTGCTGTCGCCTTTCTTATTTGCAGTCTTTGTCAATGACTTGGATGACGCTTTTGAAGACATACAAAACTCTACCATTACCGAATATGCCGACGACACCTCAATTCTAATATTTGAGAAGACCCTAAATGACACTGTAAATCATGCACGTTGTGCAATATCATTAATGAACCAATGGTATGAAAAGAACCGTCTATTACTCAACCTTAACAAAACTAACATTCTGCATTTTCAAAAGTATCTTAATAACTAACACAAAATTGTCCAAACCTACAACTTGATGGAAATACTGTAGAAATCAACACGGAGCAAATGTTTCTAGGCTTAAACATAAATAACACTCTTAAATGGCAACCACATTCAGACATGGTCGCCCGTAAACTGCGATCTGCTATTTACGCTGATCTGTCAATAAGAGATTCGGTATCAGTTACTACCCTTTCTAATCACAGATTTCTTTATTGCATCGGGTTCCAGTTCTTTCAACTTGAGCACAAGTTTCGCATAAGCTGCATCTCTCTTTTCGCGATCGTGATACTTTTTACTTTTTTACCCGCCAGAGGCACGGCTCGAGTTTATACATATCGATAAACTCTTCAATTACTTGGTTGCGTTTACGACTCGACATCACTAGCACCAGTAGCCACAAGATGGTCTGCTAACTACAAAACACAAAGACAAAAGACACTCTCTTCACAGGAAGAAGCCTCAACTAAACAAAACAATTGCGCAGGCGACCGGACGTACTCACACACACGCTCAGGTCTAGGGTATAACTGACGACTGCGCAGGTACAAGATACCAAATCTCCGTTCCTGTCAGGTCACCTGCACAGGTCGCTTCGCCTGTGCACTTTCGCCTGCAGCGACTGGCACACACGCTCCGGTTTGCCTGCGCAGGTGACCTGTACAGGTATACCGTTATGTGTGTGCTGCGCTATTGGCGGATTAAAACTTTGTGTTTTCAGATGAGATATCTTTGTTTTGTTTTATTGTAATAGTATTGTGCTTGTAATCGCATTTTGTTTTATTTGTGTTGCGTTTTAGTGTAGAAGCATTTTATAAGCAATGGTAGAAGTATAATTTGAGTGTTATTGTGATTATATTATCATATTTTGTATTGTCCGATATGTTTTGATCCCCATCTTGAATTGGCTTATCGCTGTTGGTGGGTGTATTCTAAATAAATAAATAAATATTTTGTTAAGGCATATAGGGTAATATTTTGGTCTAAATAACCTGTCGTTAGTCTATGTCCCGATAGTACTGAGTCACCGTGTATACTAGTTGAGAGAAAAAAAAAAGAGAGACGATTATAAATTCGAAATTGAAGAAACCGAAAATTCATAGGGATCTCTGTATAGTAGCAACTAAAGGAGCAAAGGATATACATATAAACATTTTGGTGGCAAATAAAACAAAATGCAGATACATAGGTAGGTGGGCAGAACCAGGTAGCAAAACTGAACCGGCCACTCTTATTATAATCACGTTAATCTACAACCGACATTTTCATGTTTTGTAAATTGACAGCATGTGGGACAAAACTGGTGGGTCAAAAACGAGTAGTATCCGGTCTTGTTCCGTATAAAAAAATCACATTTAAAAATTTGGAAAAACAGTCAAAATGTTATTTTTTTGTATTCTACTAGTTGCAAACAGAATGGTACGCAATTATCATACAAAGTCGGACGGCAGAATTGGTCAACAAATGATATAAAAAGAGCGATGAATCAAATTATATTAAGGACAAAATACACGGTCTTGCTTCTTTTTATCATACGGTTATCTCTACTCATAGAACATAACCGCATATTATTATTATTATTATTCCTCAAAACGTACGTTAATTTCCTTTAGAATTTTTTCGGGTGTGTTTTTAGGGATTTTTGGTGCAAATATAAAATATAGAAGGTGATCAGTACCTTACAGTACTCCATGGTCAACAAGGAAAACATGTTATTTCTGAGAATCACCACTTTTTTTTCCGGACCTGGTCATCAAGACCCTCCCGGATAATTAAGAAAAAATGTACAACACAATTTCGCAAAAACACAATCACATTACAAACTTAATTAATATTATTACATATGAATACTAGGGTGGGTAAGGGTTGGCATGTTTAGGTTTTAGTGGTTTTCCTAAACCTTGAAGTAAATGCTTTGCCAAGACAAACCAACCCACAATTACACACTGTACAGGTTTATACTGATCTTCTGGGGCACCATACATAACACTTACATCACAATACAATATATAAAATGTACCATACGATTAAATAAATAAATAATAAACCGCATATTGAAGTGTTTTAGTTTTTAGGTCTTTTTTTTTAATACTTCTATTAATTCCAATTAGCGTTACTGTTTGTATTATACTTTATTTTTTACATTAAAAGCATACAAAGTTAAAATTACAGTAATAAAATATTTTACAGATAATTTCCTTTAGCTACCCGGTTTTATACCCCTCTACCCCTACAGTTTAAATTCATTAAATATTATAAATAAAAAAACTATAAATAAAAACTAGAATTATACAGTGTCCGCCATAAAATTGGAACCATATGGCAATTTTTTTTTATTATTGTAGTTAAAAAAAATCTTTGGGGGTCAATCACTTCTGCTTCTGAAATAACTTAAAATGCGTCAAGTCAAAGTTGACAGGTAACATCTGTCAATTGTCAAGTTCGTAATTTTGAAAAAAAAATGTCCTAAAAATGGGTCAATTTGTTAAAATTTCAAAAAATGTTACTAGGAAATTATGATGCTAATCACATTTTATGCACATGTGCCGATTTTGAAAGAAAAATTTTGTTGTTCAATAAATTTTATATTTTCGTATTTTTTTATTCATCCCTATTCATTGTTTATAATTTTGAAGTAGTCGTTATGTGTTAAGATATTCAAATTATAATTAAAACAATTTTTGTACTATCCAACAAAATTTTAATGAAGAAAAAGTTGAAAAACAATTTTTGATTTTTTTGAAATTTGGAAAATAATCCAGATACTACCTCTTTTTTAGTTGAGAATATCAATAATCAACAAAACCAACTTACGTACGAATATTATGATCATAATATGCAATGGAATGGTAGCCTTTATACTGCTTTAAACCGTTTTAAATGTTTTTAAAGTAGCCAGTTACGGGGTGAATACAAAAATACGAATATATGAAATTTATTGAACATCAAAATTTCTCTCTCAAAATCGGCACGTGGGCATAAAATGTGATTAGCATCATAATTTCCTAATAACATTTTTTGAAATTTTAACAAATTGACCCATTTTTAGGACATTTTTTTCCAAAATTAAGAACTTGACAATTGACGGATGTTACCTGTCAACTTTGACTTGGCGCATTTTAAGTTATTTCAGAAGCAGAAGTAATTGCCCCCCAAAGTTTTTTTTTAACTACAATAATAAAAAAAATTGCCATATGGTTCTAACTTTATGGCGGACACTGTATAAGAGGATAGTAAAGATTAAATACAAATTATGAAAAATGAAGAGGTCTATCGAACAAGACAGGAAAAAAAACAGACATATACAAGAACAATAAAAGATTACCCAAATGATCAAAAGTGCAAAGAAAGAACAATCTTTGAGGTTAAAATGAAAAAAATAAATTAAAAAAACCATAAAAAGCTGTAAACTTTAAGAATAGTAAAGACACAATATACAAATAACAACGGTGAGACTATGGCAGAAGAAGCAAAGGTCGCTTCAATCTGAAAACACATTTTGTAAAATTGAGAAAAGGCCCTCAAAAAAAAAAACACAAACCGGAAAATAATAAAATATCAACAAAATGGCAAAAATGAAAACTTGAAGAAGAAATAAATGAATTAAAGTATTGGAAAACGACTGTATGCGACAGAATAACGACGGAAATTATGAAGATATATGAGAAATAGTAAATAAACTACCAAATACTGGAGAAAAGGTTTAATTGTACCAATACTTAAAAAGATGTAAAATAATGCAACCACTATATGAGTAAAATATCTGTTTAAGTTTTACTGTACAATATATACAATATTAAAATAAATAAAAAAAAATTAGAGTGGTTACTCAAAAGGTAATGAAAAACCAAAAACCAAATTTAGCTGAGGAAGAGACAGACCGGCTTACATATTCCCAATAAAACAGATTGGAGGCATGTAAGCACAAGATTTGTAAGGTTAAATCAAATAATATACAGGAATAACTAAAACGCAATTATAAGGGGCGATAATATATGGAAAACATTAAAAATGATTTAGATCAAGGAGGCCTATGTCCAGGAGTCGACTGTGAAAAGCTCCTAGAAGAAGTTAGATAAAGTATCATTCCTAAATTTTTGAGGAAATATGGGGCGAGGAAGAAACACCGGAATTAAACACTATAAAATAAAATAAGCGAACGAATTTTGCAATATTTAATTGTTGAGAACGATGGAAGTATCGAAAGATACTAAAAGATATGTGTTTAAAACAGTATACACAACCATACTCAAGTACTGCTGGGAGTGGTGGGTACCCAGAGACCACCAAAAAAGCAAGATATACAAGTGGCAGAAATATATATACGTATATAAGAAAGGGACGAGATCTAAGATAGCATAATAGCGTATACTAAAAAGAAATAGCCAATGTGGTGGTATCATCTAGTCAGAATAAAAGGTAAAGTACCAATAAAGCAATTATGACCGAAATCATAAAAAGCGAAATGAAGAAAAGACCAAGATGAATATGAAATGGAAAAGTGGAAAGACACTAGAAGTAAAAAAAAACATGGAAAGAAGCAGTGGTACTGGCTAGCAAGAAGGAAGAATAGAAGAAGTTTGTATATGAAGAATAAAATCTATATAATATGATATGTAATAGCGTTGATTGAAATATTAGTAAAGATAGTCAACCGCTTGTATTTGCTTGTATCACGGATGCAATTCACATATGCATGTTGGGTTGCGTTTTTGTTTACTTTTTTCACCTGTACTGAAGCGCTAAGTTATAATGTGTACGATTCTTGAAATAGAATAGTTCAATTGATTCCACCGTTGTAAAAATGGCGCAACATACAATCCGTAAAATTTACTTTTGTCAATACAATGTTGCAACGTTTTCAAATATTTAGTAAACGTATTAACTAGTAATTAAAAGTGACGAATTTTTCATTTATGAATAATACCATTGATGATACATATCTTGGATTTTAATGACAATGTTTTTTTTAATAATTTGGGTTAATATGTTTGTCCGTAATTTTTAACATGGATCTTGCTACATTGCTACACTGATCAATATAAAAAGTGTTGACAAAATCGGTCCACTGAATTTTTTTATTGTTGACGACTATTTCCAGTTTGCTGTTCATGACATTGTTCCTTAAGCTTTTTAGTAAATGAGGAGGATCATACGCTACATATATTTTGTTATTGTCGATGTGAATTGTTGGATTTTCTTTTGTGGCGCCTAGACAAGATAGAGCACTTCTGTTATTAGATCCTTGGTCGCAAACTAACGCTCGAGGTTTCAATCCAATTTGAAACAACTTATGCATCACTTGCTTTATAAGAGTACATCATATTTCGCTTTTAACTGAACCACTACTGAGAAAATAACAAAATGGAATTTTCCAATTATATAATATTCCTCTCAAATAAAAAACCAATCCATGGTTACTTAAAAACGGTTTACGTCCTAATTCCCTAAATCTTGATATCCTTCGACGTAGTCCCAATATTGGTTATAATTTAAATTTCGTTTTAAAGTAATTTCGTCACACATTACCACGCACTGCTTTTCTTTGTCTGTCATTCCTTCAACTTTTTTTTTTATAAGAACATTATTTGTCCCCGATCTTAAATTAACAATTTTCAACCACGACTTGATTGTTGAAATTGCTGGCAAAACAAATCCTAAATGGTTCAACATAAATTTGTAAGCGGTAGGCGATTTATAATACAATGATAATGCCAGTTGTTTTTCTGAATCCTTCCATGGAGTTCGTGTTCGATGAAAACATTGCATATTAATAAATGTCTTCAAAGCCGGTTTTTTGTTTTTTAAAAGACCCGAAATTGTGCTGTTTTAAGTTTGCGCTTCAATCTAAATATTTCACACTTTTGACTATTCAATTTATTTTTAAACTTTTTAATTTTAAAAGAAACGGTTGTCTGTATAGGTTTATCAGAACTTATACTTGCACTGATTGTTGCACTTTGAAGAACATTCACAAAGGAGGCATCACTAACTGAATCGGCGTTGTTCTCAATTTTTTTCTTATTGGCTGACAGAAAATAGTTGTAATTACGTTGCAAATACTTTCCGCTAGAAAATATATTTTCATAAGTTTGCACATTATCAGATTTATAAACTGTCAGAACTTCTGGTGATTTCTGAGTAGGATTTCTTTCTAATCGCAAAGACTTCGATGTATCCTGTTTAGGTTCATCTGCAATCAAAGCAAATAATTGTATTTCTTGAAATTTGGGCTTTTTAAAAGAACTTTATTTATGTATTGGCAAAATTTTTAATAAAAAATGAAGTATTTCTTGAAATTGATTTTGTAATTTGTACTTTGCGATACCAGTAGTGGTGAGAAGATTGAAGTGGTTAAAAGTGTTATGTAGAAAAATTGAGTTTTGAGAACGTTAAGATACTTCTCACCACTAGGTACCTACCAGACCGCTACCAATAAGTATTAGCAAATTGTCATTGCTGAACAAAAATTATTACTTACCCGAAACAAACTTCTTAGGAACTGCAGTAATATTAAGTTTCTTCTTCGCAGCGGAAGGATCTCGAAAACTACTAGATTCAAAATGCTTCTCACAGATTAATTTATTTCGTAATAAATTAAGATCATCTAGTAGTACTAGCTTTGAATTACCACAATTCATCACCCAATTTTTGCATCTATTTAGACAATTAGTAGGAAACCGATAAAAGCTGATCGTCGGGCAATTTTTTCTCGAATTATTGCAACCGTGATATACACAGGCAATAGTATTACTCATTTTAATGGATAAGTTTTTAAACCAGCAATCCGATCTTACATGTAAATAATAACTACCGAAATGTTTTAAAAAATCAAAATTACTTTCGATTATTTTGTGTTCTTTTGATAGTATTTTGTAAATGTTATTACCATTGTTATTAGTAAAGCTCAGGAAATACATACTTAAAAACCAATCTTGATTGTAATATTTTCATTGTAACAAATAAACAGATAATCATTAAGCTTTGCATAGATGCTTCTTTAATGCGTTTATCATATCTTAAAATATAAGTACACCTAAAGTTGATATTGAAACAAATGTATTACGAGGAGTCTTCAGGATTATCGTTTATGAGTCACATTCCTTATCGGCTTAGTCAGAAATTCTACAATTGCATACTTTTAGCAACACCTTTAGTAAATGAGTAGGCTTGTTATAATATTGTTTAGATGCAAACAGTTGAGTACGTTAGATTGTAATATAAGAAAATTCAACATTCGTTCCAACATAAAAAGGGATAGCGTTTCTATGTTAAAAATTTTAATTTCAATGACCAAAATTTAGAAATTTACTTGCGTAAGCCTAATAGATTTTAAAACATTTTCAACGGATAAACGATGTTAATGTAATAAACATATGAGTATGGAATTTTCAAAAGTATTTAAAGAAATTGTTTTTTTTGGGAGAACGTTTTTCAACGATTTCTTTACGAAATTAATACTTTTAAATCTGCAGGTTTTTTTATAATAATAAACTTTATTCACATGTGTATGTATACAATCTTTGTACATATATGTGTTTGTCATGATGGTATAACCATTGTTATAACCTTACGTAAGAAAGATACAAATAAATATTATTACATTGAACAATTAACAGACAATAGAAAAAAATATATAACAAAGGACACACATTTAATTAGTACGTCGACAAAAATCAATAAATTCTTGTATATTGTAGAACGCATGTTTTTGTTTGTTTGTCAACATTGACTCAATGCACCAATATTTCAATCAACGGCATGATGCATTGGCAACAATGTCGTGCCTTAGCATAAACTATCAGCAAAATTACAGTTTTCTATTTCACATTTATCGGCAATACTGTTCTGTAAATTCTACAATACAATTGACGTATTTTCTTAGCACAAAGCGATACTACCGACCTCTGATGTTTAGAACAAATTTCGGGGTCGCATAATCCCGTAAGGTTGACTATCTTTACCAATATTTCAATCAACGGTAATAGTTATTTGTTTTACAAAATATCAAAAGATTTGCAATAACACAAGCATAAAAGTAGCTTTTCTCACAAGTACAATACAATGTTTTTCCTGCGACCTCACTAAATTACTACTATTTTTGCAAAAGTGAAATTGTAGGATGCCAATTGTCAAAAGTAAAAAACCTAATAGTGTATTTTTTTCACACAGATATATCACTTTTGAAAACATATATGAGAATAAAATGATTAATTTTAATTTAATTTTACATAGTGGTCGTAGGAAAACAAAAATTTTTTAAATACAATATACTTAATTTTATTTTTAATTAAGAAATACACAACATGAGACATTCAAACATGTAATATGTTTTTATTAATGTAATTGTTTTTATACTTTTTCTACAGTGGTATCTACAGTATATAAACATAACTGCACGAACTGTAATTTTGTTTTAGTTAAAATGAAGTCGTTGTTAGTGCTTTATTATACAGTCACACTCGTTTATTCGTCCAAAGTACTACACTTAATTTTAATAACTTACTCAAAAATGTGATTAAATTATTTTAGCTGCGGTCGCACGATCTCAATCGTTGGAGTAATTTAACGGATCAATACGTCGAAGAATGCATTGAAACTTCAAAAGTAAGCCCAGAGCTTGTAGACGCAATTTTAGTTCATGCCGACGTTCCTGATGAAAAACATCTTCATTGTTATTTAAAATGCATTTATGAAAAAATTCATTTTCTGCTACCTAACGGAGAATTTGATCAAGACGAAATTGTAGAAAAAGCTCATTATGCAAATCCAGAAGTAACGGAAAAATGTTTAAAAGTAGCAGATTTAGAAAAAGAACTTTGTAAAAAATCTTTTATCTTTGGGCGATGCGCGCTGCATGAATTGGCTGAAATAAAAGTCCAGAATTCTAACTTAATGAAGGTAATTTTCTAATTTTTTGATTAAAATTAATAATGTGGTTTTTAGACTTAATGTTACTTTTTATTTATTTATTTAATTAGCCAATAAACTAAAGCAATTGTGTTGTTATTATTGAAGTATAGTATGTAAGTAGTATTTATTAATTCTTTATATTAATAAAACACTGTCGAGGAAAAATAACCGCAACTCAACAACACCTTTAGTTTTACTAAAATTAAACAAATTTCTTGAATAAAGTACGTACGTATAAAACCACTAATTTTACATCAGCACAAATCAAAATTGCTCTTCAATCAAGAAAAGCTTTATATACTGGATGATAATAAATAATCCTGGTACAACTGACCGAGTCGCCGCGGCCAAGTCGCCGCTGCCGAGTTGTCGGAAAGCCCGACCCGCCGGGATTCATCTTGCTGTCGTGCAAGTATTCTGGTTTTTTTGGTTTATATTTTTTCCTTACGATTTATTATTAAAAATTACACAAGTTCCTAATACAATTTTTGTCTAAAATTTGATTTTTTAATTAATTTCATTGTGACATTCAAACCACAAAAAAATAATTAGCTAGCTATGAACATGATGTATAGATTTGTCATCTGGTATTTACAAAAAATAAAACTTGGATAAATTGAATTTTAGATAACAAACAACACGAGTACATTTTATGGGTTGTTTTTCTGCAGTTTTAAAACGCTAGTTTGGTAAAACAACGTTTTGGTGCATCCTTTTGTGCGTTTTTGATTGTTTCATAGAAAGGGAGTACGAAAAGTTATTATTATTATTATTACAAACAAAAAATTATTATCAAAAACGCTAATCTGCGCGTTTAGTAAGGTAAAAGAATTTAGTTCTTTAATACAAAACCAATAAGGGGGCGAGCTGGTATTCTGTTATAGTAAGAGAGCTGATTGACATTTTTGAGCAGGTATTTGAGGCACGCTGAAAACTTGTCTGATATTTCCCCTATAAGGCTATAATACCCAAGCACAGAACCACAGACCTGTCTGACTGGTAGCGGGATGAAATCAACCCTTATATTTTTAAAAATATTTTTTTTTGCAAAAATAAGTCTTTGAGGCATTTTGAAATTATTATATCTTAAAATTTAACATTTGAAGAATGAGAAAATAAATAAGCCACATCATTTAGTAGGGACTTAAATTTTGCCAGATGCTTGCAAAAAAATTTTACAAAAAATCAAAAAATGTTTTTGAGGCACGCTGAAATTATTATTTATCATTAAAAATAATGTTTGCGTCACGGGTAAAACCACGTAATCTACAACACCCACGCTGTTGCAAGCCAGAATTTCGGAGTAATTATTATATTTTTATTTGTAATTGTTATTATTTTTTTGTAAATTTTACAATATTAATCTTTGAATGTTTTAATATTCAATATAAATTAGCAAATTTTTATCGACTCTTTGGTGACTTTATTTGAATTTTGGTTTAATTACATAAAAAATTAAACATTGAAGAAATAAATTATAAAATTACAAAATTAGATTTATTGAAATTCAATAATTATAAAAGTATAAAAATATTATTTTGTTTGTTTTATGGCAGAATTTGGTGATTCTTTACCAGAGCTAGTAAAGCTCTCTTTATCAGAGTTTTCTTCTTCTTCGGATTCCTCTTCATTTTCAGATCCCTCTGCACGATCTATAAACAAATATACATAAGTGTTTAATGAAAAATTAAAAAAAAGAACAAAAATGTTGAAAATATAAAAGGAATAGTATATTTTCAAGTTTAGAATATGGCATATTTTTGCAGGAGTGGAATGTTTGTGACACGAAGACAAGAAGATAACACAGGAATAAAATACATAATAGGCAAGTAAACTAGTAAACTAATATTAAAAACTGAATTTGTAGGATAAAAGAAATATACGTGGAAAAATTTAGTTGACCTAGTTAATTGATTATTTTACGTGTAAGACGAGGAAGTTTGGTTGCCTATAATTAGGAGAAAATTTATTAATGAATAATAAAAACTATAGGAACAGAATATCTAGTACTGGTTCAATTGAAGAATTTTTGAAGAAAAAAATAACGGAATATCAAACACAAAAACAACCGGAAGAGGAAAGATTACAAAAATTTTCAAAAGAGCAAAGTAACACAACGCTCACCAATAAAACAAATTACAACCGGAAATCAAACAAATATGGAAAACGTAATAGCGGCGATTAGAGAGCTCAGAAACGATGTTAAGGAGATGAGAGAAGAATTCAAAAAAACAATGGGATACCGAGAGAAAAATGTTACAGGAGCGAATTTTAGAAATTGAAGAAAGTTTAAAAAAAAAGATAAAGAGGCTCGAAAGGATAATATAATTATTAAAAATGTCGAATTGAAAGAAGAAGGACTAAAACAGCAAGTAGAACAGATTCTGGAAACACACATAGGTGTAAAGGTTAGAATAGAAAAAGCATCGCATATTGGAAAAAAAGGGGAAAAGAGTGTAGTGGTGGTAAAGATGGATTCATTTGAAGACAAAATTACGGTACTCAAGAATAAATACAAATTAGGAAGAAAATCGATATTTATTGACAACGATGTAACGAAAAAGGAACAAAAGATTCAGGCGGAAATTAGAAAAAGGCAAGAGAAGAAAAGGAGAAGGGAAATACGGTAAAATAGGTTATAAATGCTTAACGATAAATGGAATAAGATATGAAGCAACAAATGAAGGAAACTAATACCAAAAAACTAACAGAGAAAAACAAATTGATATTTAAAGCGGAAACAGACACGGCAACGGACAACATTATGCAAAGCAAGAAACGAGAAACTACAATATGAAAAATAGCAACATGGAATATTAATAATATAAAAGGAAAATAAATAGAATTAAACTAAGAATTTGAAGAAATGGAAGTAGATGGGGATTGAAAAATTAAAAAATGACAATATAATAATTTACAGTGAAGTAGAAAAAGAAACGAGAGCAGCAGCCGGAGTGAGATGTATAATCAAGAAAGATCTAGAAGATCAAATTAAAGATTGGAAAGCGTACAATGAGCGTATATTGGCAGTCAAACTTTTAGATGCGGTAACAAAGAGTAGGAAGACGGTGACGACAAGAAAGAAAATAAAGACAAATTTTGGAACGATCTAACAGAAATAATAGGACAAGTAAAAGGAATAATATTCATTATAGGCGACTTCAACAAAAAAAGAAAGAAGCATGGAAAAGTTACTTATTGTACAATACTGGAGAAAAATACAAGAAATATAAACAAGAACGAGAAACGACTAAACAACTGGTCAAAAATGCGAAAGAAGAATAATAGAAAACTTTTGGAGAAGAAATGGAAAAAGATTCAACAGGAAACTAAAAACTATTCTATAAATCATTAAAAACTTTAAGAACAGAGAAAACACTAAACACAAAAATAATAAAAGGAAAAAACGGAGAAATTATAACAGAAGCAAAAAAAAATAATAGAAAGATGGAAAGAACACTTTGAAGAATTACTCAATGATCCACAAAAGAAAGAAGATATTAAAAATGACGAAATAGCAAAAGATACAGAGGAACAAGAGATAAGGATGGAAGAACCTGAAGAAGTAATAAAAGATCTAAAATACGGGAAAGCGGCTGTGTGCGACAGAATAACGGCGGAAATGATGAAGAGTATAGGACAAAAGGCAGAGAAGCACTACTAAGTATTTACAACAAAGTGTGGATAGATGAGAAAGTAGCAAAAGCGTTAATAATACCAATTCACAAAAAAGGAGATAAAAAAAAGTGTAATAATTATAGAGGAGTAACACTTCTAAGTATATGTATGAAAATTTTAGAAAAAATAATAGAAAAAAGGATTAGAATGGTAACTGAAGAGACAATGGAAGAAGAACAAAGTGGATTCAGAAGAGGAAGAAGCGCACAGGACCACATATTCACAATAAAACAAATAACAGAGAAAGCAAGAAAAGAAAAAAGGATGATATATTTAGCATTTTGGATCTAGAGAAAGCGTTTGATGCGGTACCCAGAAGCACAGTGTGGAGGCTGCTAAAAGAAAGACAAGTAAGCACGAATCTTATAAAAATGATCTAAATTATTTACGAAAGTGGCCAAAACGCTATTGTGAGAGATAATAAAATATCTAAAACATCCAAAACAAATATAGGATTAAGACAAGGCGGAAGCTTAAGTCCACTGCTGTTTATAATATTTATGGACGAAATAATTAAAAGTGTAAGAAAAAAGTGAATAAGATGACAATTGGGTATTTAAAAATGCAAAGAGTCAAGGTATCGGAGGGAATATACACGGATGACGTCGTATTGAGAACGGAAAGTGAAAAAGATTTACAAATAAATTTAAACAGTTGGAATTTAGTACTGAAAGAGAATAGAATGAAAATTAATAAATGTATAACAAAGGTAATGACAATCGGAGAAGAAAAAGTAAACATGAAAATTGATATTAAAGGAGAAAGAATTGAACAAGTAAATAACTTCCAATATTTAGGAGAAGTATTGGACGAAAAAGGAACTGAGGAAGCAAATGTCAACAACCGAATTAAGAAGGCACTGGACTGGACTGTTCTATGCATTAAAAATAATTTTCTGAGTAAGAGGGAAGTTTCAGTGGAAACGAAAACAAAAATATTCAAATCGATTTTTAGACCAATATGGTAGCGAGTCGTGGGTATTGACAGAGCAGCAGAAAAGTAAAATTCAAGCAGTCGAAATGAGGTACCTAAGAAAAATAAAAAGTATTACAAGAAGAGATAGACTAAGAAACACAGACATAAGAAAGGAACTGGAAGTAGAAAGTACAATAGAATTTATAGAGAAGAAGGAACTGTCGTGGTGGGGTCATCTTGTAAGAATAAACGAAGAAGTACCAGTAAAGCAGATATGGAAAACAAGAATAATGAAAAACAGAAAAAGAGGAAGATAAAAAAAAACATGGAATGGAGAAGTGGGAAGAATACTAGAAGAAAAAGGAAAAACATGGATAGAAGCAGAGGAGATGGCATGCAATAAGAAAGAATGGAAAAAATTTGTAAATTTAAATATGTAATTATATTAAATGTAATATTTATATCCTACACCGAAAGGTAAAAAGATAATCTGATTATATTCGAATTTAGTGCAACGCGGATCATTATCAACAAAACTAATTACCTAATCTTGTGCATTTATTGATTACCCAGTGCCCATCTAAATGTATTCTATAATAGTTTAAACATGTTATTAGAAGAAGCCACAAACGAATTTAATGTAACAAACCTGATAGTATGCGGTGACTTTAACATCGATATACTGAACAATGACGATATAGTACAACAACTGTTTGATATTACATTGTCGTATAATCTGACTCAAACAGTACATTAACCTACGCGAGTGAGTACTATTAGCTCGTCCCTGTTAGATGTAATATTCTGCAATACTCACGCTGGCCAAACAAATGTAAATGAGAGCGGATTTTCTGACCATGCTGCAGTCACATTAAATTTTCTGATGAAAATTGAAAATAGTACTAATATTATTTTTCTAGAACGGTGGAGCTATAACATAGAAACAAAAGTAGCTTTCAACAATGCAATTCAAAAATTAAACTGGGATAAAATGTATCATGCAAGAAACGCCAACGATAAGTTTTACCTCTTTTTGGAACCAATTTTTTATACCTTTAATACATAGTTCCTGTTAAAAAAATAAAAAAAAATAAACATAACAAAACAGTATGGGTAACCAATGAGATAATAGAAAGCTCAAGTAGACTAAAAAAACTACATTGGATCTATAAAACCTCAAGTGACGCTCAGTCAAAAACAACCTATACGCTAGCGAAGAAACAGCACAAAGCCTTGGTTAAATTACATAAAAAAATATTTTGACTAAAAAGTTTGCAATGCGAAAAATCCGGCAAAAGAAGTATGGAACATAATTAATGGTCATATTAAGCAGAATCGTTCAAACAAGAAAATCACACTAAACATAAACGGTACAGACATTTCTAACCAACTTGATGTATGTAATACGTTTAGTGAATATTTTGGTAACTCTAATTCTGTACAACTAAATAACCCAAATGGAGAAAACTCAGAAAATATACCGAAAATGTGTAATAATACGTTTTTCCTGGCTCCCACCGATCTTCATGAAGTTTTAGAATATATTATGGCACTGAATCCTACCAAATCACTTTGACTGGATAATTTTCCAGGTTTTCTCTTAAAAGAAATTGCAATACATATAACCATTCCTCTGACTCATTGCATAAACGAGAATGTTTTTAGACGGTATCTTTCCACAAGCCCTGAAAGCGGCTAGGATTATTCCATAATAAAAAAAAAAAAACGATTCCAAAAATGTTGAAAACTACCGTCCGGTTTCCATCTTATCAATATTTTTTAAAGTTATGGAAAGATGCATATTACAACATCTTGTAGCTACTTCGATCGCTATAACCTTCTAAATAATACCCAGTCAGGGTTTGTGAAAGGTAAAAATACCATTAGCGCTGTATTTAATATGTTATCGTCCGTTTATGATGCTTTGAACAAAAATATTTTCTTGTGGAAATTTTCTTTGACCTATCTAGGGCGTTCGATATGGTTGACCATGGAATATTGTCAAAAAAGTTAGCAGCATACGGTATAGTAGGCAACGCTTTAGAACTACTCAAATCATTCCTCTCAAACAGGTCTCAGACGGTTCAAATAGTTGAGCCAAACGAAAACAAAAGTGTCTAAAATGTCACCTACAACAGTAACGAACAACAACTACTTAGTGGCACTCCGCAAGGTGCTCTGCTGTCGCCTTTCTTATTTGCAGTCTTTGTCAATGACTTGGATGACGCTTTTGAAGACATACAAAACTCTACCATTACCGAATATGCCGACGACACCTCAATTCTAATATTTGAGAAGACCCTAAATGACACTGTAAATCATGCACGTTGTGCAATATCATTAATGAACCAATGGTATGAAAAGAACCGTCTATTACTCAACCTTAACAAAACTAACATTCTGCATTTTCAAAAGTATTTTAATAACTAACACAAAAATTGTCCAAACCTACAACTTGATGGAAATACTGTAGAAATCAACACGGAGCAAATGTTTCTAGGCTTAAACATAAATAACACTCTTAAATGGCAACCACATTCAGACATGGTCGCCCGTAAACTGCGATCTGCTATTTACGCTGATCTGTCAATAAGAGATTCGGTATCAGTTACTACCCTTTCTAATCACAGATTTCTTTATTGCATCGGGTTCCAGTTCTTTCAACTTGAGCACAAGTTTCGCATAAGCGGCATCTCTCTTTTCGCGATCGTGATACTTTTTACTTTTTACCCGCCAGAGGCACGGCTCGAGTTTATACATATCGATAAACTCTTCAATTACTTGGTTGCGTTTACGACTCGACATCACTAGCACCAGTAGCCACAAGATAGTCCGCTAACTACAAAACACAAAGACAAAAGACACTCTCTTCACAGGAAGAAGCCTCAACTAAACAAAACAATTGCGCAGGCGACCGGACGTACTCACACACACGCTCAGGTCTAGGGTATAACTGACGACTGCGCAGGTACAAGATACCAAATCTCCGTTCCTGTCAGGTCACCTGCACAGGTCGCTTCGCCTGTGCACTTTCGCCTGCAGCGACTGGCACACACGATCCGGTTTGCCTGCGCAGGTGACCTGCACAGGTTTACCTGTCATGTATACCGTTACGTGTGTGCTGCGCTATTGGCGGATTAAAACTTTGTGTTTTCAGATGAGATATCTTTGTTTTTGTTTTATTGTAATAGTATTGTGCTTGTAATCGCATTTTGTTTTATTTGTGTTGCGTTTTAGTGTAGAAGCATTTTATAAGCAATGGTAGAAGTATAATTTGAGTGTTATTGTGATTATATTATCATATTTTGTATTGTCCGATATGTTTTGATCCCCATCTAGAATTGGCTTATCGCTGTTGGTGGGTGTATTCTAAATAAATAAATAAATATTTTGTTAAGGCATATAGGGTAATATTTTGGTCTAAATAACCCGTCGTTAGTCTATGTCCCGATAGTACTGAGTCACCGTGTATACTAGTTGAGAGAAAAAAAAAGAGAGACGATTATAAATTGAAATTGAAGAAACCGAAAATTCA
This sequence comes from Abscondita cerata, assembly GCA_030710515.1. Classification (NCBI taxonomy): domain Eukaryota; kingdom Metazoa; phylum Arthropoda; class Insecta; order Coleoptera; family Lampyridae; genus Abscondita; species Abscondita cerata. The sequence continues at coordinate 81,926 of JALBCR010000680.1, forward strand.
TAGGGATCTCTGTATAGTAGCAACTAAAGGAGCAAAGGATATACATATAAACATTTTGGTGGCAAATAAAACAAAATGCAGATACATAGGTAGGTGGGAAGAACCAGGTAGCAAAACTGAACCGGCCACTCTTATTATAATCACGTTAATCTACAACCGACATTTTCATGTTTTGTAAATTGACAGCATGTGGGATAAAACTGGTGGGTCAAAACGAGTAGTACCCGGTCTTGTTCCGTTTAAAAAAAATCACATTTAAAAATTTGGAAAAACAGTCAAAATGTTATTTTTTGTATTCTACTAGTTGCAAACAGAATGGTACGCAATTATCATACAAAGTCGGACGGCAGAATTGGTCAACAAATGATATAAAAAGAGCGATGAATCAAATTATATTAAGGACAAAATACACGGTCTTGCTTCTTTTATCATACGGTTATCTCTACTCATAGAACATAACCGCATATTATTATTATTATTATTCCTCAAAACGTACGTTAATTTCCTTTAGAATTTTTTCGGGTGTGTTTTAGGGATTTTTGGTGCAAATATAAAATATAGAAGGTGATCAGTACCTTACAGTACTCCATGGTCAACAAGGAAAACATGTTGTTTCTGAGAATCACCACTTTTTTTTCCGGACCTGGTCATCAAGACCCTCCCGGATAATTAGGAAAAATGTACAACACAATTTCGCAAAACACAATCACATTACACACTTAATTAATATTATTACATATGAATACTAAGGTGGGTAAGGGTTGGCATGTTTAGGTTTTAGTGGTTTTCCTAAACCTTGAAGTAAATGCTTTGCCAAGACGAACCAACCCACAATTGCACACTGTACAGGTTTATACTGATCTTCTGGGGCACCATACATAACACTTACATCACAATACAATATATAAAATGTACCATACGATTAAATAAATAAATAATAAACCGCATATTGAAGTGTTTTAGTTTTTAGGTCTTTTGTTGTTTTTTTAATACTTCTATTAATTCCAATTTGCGTTATTGTTTGTATTATACTTTACTGTTTGCATTAAAAGCATACAAAGTTCCATACAAAAATTCCTTTAGCTACCCGGTTTTATATTCCTCTACCCCTACAGTTTAAATTCATTAAGTATTATAAATAAAAAGACTCTAAATAAAAACTAGAATTATACAGTGTCCGCCATAAAGTTGGAACCATATGGCAATTTTTTTTATTATTGTAGTTAAAAAAAACTTTGGGGGTCAATCACTTCTGCTTCTGAAATAACTTAAAATGCGTCAAGTCAAAGTTGACAGGTAACATCTGTCAATTGTCAAGTTCGTAATTTTGAAAAAAAAATGTCCTAAAAATGGGTCAATTTGTTAAAATTTCAAAAAATGTTACTAGGAAATTATGATGCTAATCACATTTTATGCACATGTGCCAATTTTGAAAAAAAAATTTTGATGTTCAATACATTTTATATTTTCGTATTTTTTTATTCACCCCTATTCATTGTTTATAATTTTGAAGTAGTCGTTATGTGTTAAGATATTCAAACTAAATTTTAATAAAGAAAAAGTTGAAAACAATTTCTGATTTTTTTGAAATTTGGAAAATAATCTAGAGACTACCTCTTTTTTAGTTGAGAATATCAATAATCAACAAAACCAACTTACGTACGAATATTATGATCATAATATGCAATGGAATGGTAGCCTTTATACTGCTTTAAACCGTTTTAAATGTTTTGAAGTAGCCAGTTACGGGGTGAATACAAAAATACGAATATATGAAATTTATTGAACATCAAAATTTCTCTCTCAAAATCGGCACATGGGCATAAAATGTGATTAGCATCATAATTTCCTAATAACATTTTTTGAAATTTTAACAAATTGACCCATTTTTAGGACATTTTTTTCCAAAATTAAGAACTTGACAATTGACAGATGTTACCTGTCAACTTTGACTTGACGCATTTTAAGTTATTTCAGAAGCAGAAGTAATTGCCCCCCAAAGTTTTTTTTTAACTACAATAATAAAAAAAATTGCCATATGGTTCTAACTTTATGGCGGACACTGTATAAGAGGATAGTAAAGATTAAATACAAATTATGAAAAATGAAGAGGTCTATCGAACAAGACAGGAAAAAAACAGACATATACAAGAACAATAAAAGATTACCCAAATGATCAAAAGTGCAAAGGAAGAACAATCTTTGAGGTTAAAATGAAAAAAAAAAAACCATAGAAAGCTGTAAACTTTAAGAATAGTAAATACACAATATACAAATAACAACGGTGAGACTATGGCAGAAGAAGCAAAGGTCGCTTCAATCTGGAAAACACACTTTGTAAAATTGAGAAAAGGCCCTCAAAAAAAACACAAACCGGAAAATAATAAAATATCAACAAAATGGCAAAAATGAAAAAACTTGAAGAAGAAATAAATGAATTAAAGTATTGGAAAACGACTGTATGCGACAGAATAACGACGGAAATTATGAAGATATATGAGAAATAGTAAATAAACTACCAAATACTGGAGAAAAGGTTTAATTGTACCAATACTTAAAAAAGATGTAAAATAATGCAACCACTATATGAGTCAAATATCTGTTTAAGTTTTAGTGTACAATATATACAATATTAAAATAAATAAAAAAGAAATTAAAGTGGTTACTAAAAAGGTAATGGAAAACCAAAAACTAAATTTAGCTGGCTTACATATTCCCAATAAAACAGATTGGAGGCATGTATGCACAAGATTTGTAAGGTTAAATCAAATAATATACAGGAATAACTAAAACGCAATTATAAGGGGCGATAGTATATGGCAAACATTAAAAATGATTTAGATCAAGGAGTCGACTGTGAAAAGCTCCTAGAAGAAGTTAGATAAAGTATAATTTCTAATTTTTTGAGGAAATATGGGGCGAGGAAGAAACACCGGAATTAAACATTATAAAATGAAATAAGCGAACGAATTTTGCAATATTTAATTGTTGAGAACGATGGAAGTATCGAAAGATACTAAAAGATATGTGTTTAAAACAATATACACAACCATACTCAGTTACTGCTGGGAGTGGTGGGTACTCAGAGACCACCAAAAAAGAAAGATATACAAATGGCAGATATATACGTATATAAGAAAGGGACGAGATCTGAGATAGCATAATAGCGTATATTAAAAAGAAATAGCCAATGTGGTGGTATCATCTAGTCAGAATAAAAGGTAAAGTACCAATAAAGCAATTATGTTATAAATCATAAAAAACGAAATGAAGAAAAGACCAAGAAGAATATGAAATGGAAAAGTGGAAAGACACTAGAAGTAAAAAAAAAACATGGAAAGAAGCAGTGGTACTGGCTAGCAAGAAGGAAGAATAGAAGAAGTTTGTATATGAAGAATAAAATCTATATAATATGATATGTAATAGTTATTTGTTTTATAAAATGTCAAAAAATTTGCAATAACACAAGCATAAAAGTAGCTTTTCTCACGAGTACAATACACTGTTTTTCCTACGACCTCACTAAATTACTACTATTTTTTGCAAAAATCAATTAAGTGAAATTGTAGGATGCCAATTGTCAAAAAGTAAAAAAATCTAATAGTGTATTCTTTTCACACAGATATATCACTTTTGAAAACATATATGAGAATAAAATGATTAATTTTAATTTAATTTTACATAGTGGTGGTAGGAAAACAAAAATTTTTAAATACAATTTACTTAATTTTATTTTTAATTAAGAAATAAACAACATGAGACATTCAAACATGTAATATGTTTTTATTAATGTAATTGTTTTATACTTTTTCTACAGTGGTATCTACAGTATATAAACATAACTGCACGAACTGTAATTTTGTTTTAGTTAAAATGAAGTCGTTGTTAGTGCTTTATTATACAGTCACACTCGTTTATTCGTCCAAAGTACTACACTTAATTTTAATAACTTACTCAAAAATGTGATTAAATTATTTTAGCTGCGGTCGCACGATCTTAGTCGTTGGAGTAATTTAACGGATCAATACGTCGAAGAATGCATTAAAACTTCAAAAGTAAGCCCAGAGCTTGTAGACGCAATTTTAGTTCATGCCGACGTTCCTGATGAAAAACATCTTCATTGTTATTTGAAATGCATTTATGAAAAAATTCATTTTCTGCTACCTAACGGAGAATTTGATAAAGACGAAATTGTAGAAAAAGCTCATTATGCAAATCCAGAAGTAACGGAAAAATGTTTAAAAGTAGCAGATTTAGAAAAAGAACTTTGTAAAAATCTTTTTTCTTTGGGCGATGCGCGCTGCATGAATTGGCTGAAATAAAAGTCCAGAATTCTAACTTAATGAAGGTAATTTTCTAATTTTTTGATTAAAATTAATAATGTGGTTTTTAGACTTAATGTTACTTATTATTTATTTATTTAATTAACCGATAAACTAAAGCAATTGTGTTGTTATTATTGAGGTGTAGTATGTAAGTAGTATTTATTACTTCTTTATATTAATAAAACACTGTTGAGGGAAAATAACAGCAACTCAACAACACCTTTAGTTTTACTAAAATTAAACAAATTTCTTGAATAAAGTACGTACGTATAAAACCACTAATTTTACATCAGCAAAAAATCAAAATTGCTCTTCAATCAAGAAAAGCTTTATATACTGGATGATAATAAATAATCCTGGTACAACTGGCCGAGTCGCCGCGGCCAAGTCGCCGCTGCCGAGTTGTCGGAAAGCCCGACCCGCCGGGATTCATCTTGCTGTCGTGCAAGTATTCTGGTTTTTTTGGTTTATATTTTTTCCTTACTATTTATTATTAAAAATTACACAAGTTGCTAATACAATTTTTGCCTAAAATTTGATTTTTAAATTAATTTCATTGTGACATTCAAACTACAAAAAAATAATTAGCTAGCTATGAACATGATATATAGATTTGTCATCTGGTATTTACAAAAATTAAAACTTGGATACATTGAATTCTAGATAACAAACAACACGAGTACATTTTATGGATTGTTTTTCTGCAGTTTTTAAAACGCTAGTTTGGTAAAACAACGTTTCGGTGCATCCTTTTGTGCGTTTTTGATTGTTTTATAGAAAGGGAGTACGAAAAGTTATTATTATTATTATTACAAACAAAAAATTATTATCAAAAACACTAATTTTCGCGTTTAGTAAGGTACAAGAATTTAGTTCTTTAATACAAAACCAATAAGGGGGCGAGCTGGTATTCTGTTATAGTGGGAGAGCTGATTGACATTTTTGAGCAGGTATTTGAGGCACGCTGAAAACTTGTCTGATATTTCCCCTATAAAGCTATAATACCCAAGCACAGAACCACAGACCTGTCTGACTGGTAGCGGGATGAAATCAACCCTTATTCTTTTAAAAATAATTTTTTTGCAAAAATAAGTTTTTGAGGCATTTTGAAATTATTATATCTTAAAATTTAACATTTAAAGAATGAGAAAATAAATAAGCCACATCATTTAGTCGGGACTTAAATTTTGCCAGATGCTTACAAAACAATTTTACAAAAAAAATCAAAAAATGTTATTGAGGCACGCTGAAATTATTATTTATCATTAAAAATAATGTTTGCGTCACGTAAAACCACGTAATCTACAACACTTACGCTGTTGCAAGCCAGAATTTCGGAGTAATTATTATATTTTTATTTGTAATTGTTATTATTTTTTTGTAAATTTTACAATATTAATCTTTGAATGTTTTAATATTCAATATAAATTAGCAAATTTTATCGACTCTTTGGTGACTTTATTTGAATTTTGGTTTAATTACATGAAAAAAAATGAAACATTGAAGAAATAAATTATAAAATTACAAAAGTAGATTTATTGAAATTCAATAATTATAAAAGTATAAAAATATTATTTTTATTTGTTTATGGCAGAATTTGGTGATTCTTTATCAGAGCTAGAAAGCTCTCTTTATCAGAGTTTTCTTCTTCTTCGGATTCCTCTTTATTTTCAGATCCCTCTGCACGATCTATAAACAAATATACATACGTGTTTAATGAAAAATAAAAAAAAAAGAACAAAAATGTTGAAAATATAAAAGGAATAGTATATTTTCTAACAAGTTTAGAATATGGCATATTTTGCAGGAGTGGAACGTTTGTGACACGAAGACAAGAAGATAACACAGGAATAAAATACATAATAGGCAAGTAAACTAGTAAACTAATATTAAAAACTGAATTTGTAGTATAAAAGAAATAAACGTGGAAAAATTTAGTTGACCTAGTTAATTGATTATTATACGTGTAAGACGAGGAAGTTTGGTTGCCTATAATTAGGAGAAAATTTATTAATGAATAATAAAAACTATAGGAACAGAATATCTAGTACTGGTTCAATTGAAGAATTTTGAAGAGAAAAATAACGGAAAATCAAACACAAAAACAACCGGAAGAGGAAAGATTACAAGAAATTTTCAAAAGAGCAAAATAACACACCGCTCACCAATAAAACAAATTACAACCGGAAATCAAACAAATATGGAAAACGTAATAGCGGCGATTAGAGAGCTCAGAAACGATGTTAAGGGGATGAAAGAAGAATTCAAAAATGAGATTACTAAATTAAGGGAAGAGGTAATAGATATAAAACAAGATATGAAAAATAAAGAAAAACAATGGGATACCGAGAGAACAATGTTACAGGAGCGAATTTTAGAAATTGAAGAAAATTTGGAAAAAAAGATAGAGAGGCTCGAAAGGATAATATAATTATTAAAAATGTCGAATGGAAAGAAGAAGGACTAAAACAGTAAGTAGAACAGGTTCTGGAAACACACATAGGTGTAAAGGTTAGAATAGAAAAGCATCGCATATTGGAAAAAAAGGGGAAAAAGTGTAGTGGTGGTAAAGATGGATTCATTTGAAGACAAAATTACTGTACTCAAGAATAAATACAATTTAGGAAGAAAACCGATATTTATTGACAACGATCTAACGGAAAAGGAACAAAAGATTCAGGCGGAAATTAGAAAAAGGCAAGAGAAGAAAAGGAGAAGGGAAATACGGTAAAAATAGGTTATAAATGCTTAACGATAAATGGAATAAGATATGAAGCAACAAATGAAGGGAAACTAATACCAAAAACTAACAGAGAAAAACAAATTGATATTTAAAGCGGAAACAGACACGGCAACGGACAACATTATGCAAAGCAAGAAACGAGAAACTACAATATAGAAAATAGCAACATGGAATATTAATAATATAAAAGGAAAAGAAATAGAATTAAAGGAAGAATTTGAAGAAATGGGAGTAGATATATTAGGAATAACAGAAACAAAGAAAAGGGGAAAGGGGATTGAAAAATTAAAAAATGACAATATAATAATTTACAGTGGAGTAGAAAAAGAAACGAAAGCAGCAGCCGGAGTGAGATGTATAATCAAGAAAGATCTAGAAGATCAAATTAAGGATTGGAAAGCGTACAATGAGCGTATATTGGCAGTCGAACTTTTAGATGCGGTAACAAAGAGTAGGAAGACGGTGGTGGTAATATACTGACCAAATGAAGACGACAAGAAAGAAAATAAAGACAAATTTTGGAACGATCTAGCAGAAATAATAGGACAAGTAAAAGGAAAAATATTCATTATAGGCGACTTCAACAGAAAAAGAAAAAGAAAAGAGCATGGAAAAGTTACTTATTGTACAATACTGGAGAAAAATACAAGAAATATAAACAAGAACAAGAAACGACTAAACAACTGGTCAAAAATGCGAAAGAAGAACAACAGAAAACTTTTGGAGAAGAAATGGAAAAATATTCAAAAGGAAACTAAAAACTATTCTATAGAACATTAAAAACTTTAAGAACAGAGAAAACACTAAACACAAAAATAATAAAAGGAAAAAACGGAGAAATTATAACAGAAGAAAAAAAATAATGGAAAGATGGAAAGAACACTTTGAAGAATTACTAAATGATCCACAAAAGAAAGAAGATATTGAAAATGTCGAATAGCAAAAGAGACAGAGGAACAAGAGATAAGGATGGAAGAACTTGAAGAAGTAATAAAAGATCTAAAATACGGGAAAGCGGCTGTGTGCGACAGAATATCGGCGGAAATGATGAAGAGTATAGGACAAAAAGGCAGAGAAGCACTACTAAGTATTTACAACAAAGTGTGGATAGATGAGGAAGTACCAAAAGCGTTAATAGTACCAATTCACAAAAAAGAAGATAAAAAAAGAGTGTAATAATTATAGAGGAGTAATACTTCTAAGTATATGTATAAAAATTTTAGAAAAATAATAGAAAAAGGATTAGAATGGTAACTGAAGAGACAATGGAAGAAGAACAAAGTGGATTCAGAAGAGGAAGAAGCGCACAGGACCACATATTCACAATAAAACAAATAACAGAGAAAGCAAGAAAAGAAAAAAGGATGATATATTTGGCATTTTTGGATCTAGAGAAAACGTTTGATGCGGTACCCAGAAGCACAGTGTGGAGGCTGTTAAAAGAAAGACAAGTAAGCACGAATCTTATAAAAATGATTTAAGTTATTTACGAAAGTGGCCAAAACGCTATTGTGAGAGATAATAAAATATCTAAATCATCCAAAACAAATATAGGATTAAGACAAGGCGGAAGCTTAAGTCCACTGCTGTTTATAATATTTATGGACGAAATAATTAAAAGTGTAAGAAAAAGTGAATAAGATGACAATTGGGTATTTAAAAATGCAAAGAGTCAAGGTATCGGAGGGAATATACGCGGATGACGTCGTATTGATAGCGGAAAGTGAAAAAGATTTACAAATAAATTTAAACAGTTGGAATTTAGTACTGAAAGAGAATAGAATGAAAATTAATAAATGTATAACAAAGGTAATGACAATCGGAGAAGAAAGAGTAAACATGAAAATTGATATTAAAGGAGAAAGAATTGAACAAATAAATAACTTCCAATATTTAGGAGAAGTATTGAACGAAAAAGGAACTGAGGAAGCAAATGTCAACAACCGAATTAAGAAGGCACTGGACTGGACTGTTCTATGCATTAAAAAATAATTTTCTGAGTAAGAGGGAAGTTTCAGTGGAAACGAAAACAAAAATATTCAAATCGATTTTTAGACCAATATGGTAGCGAGTCGTGGGTATTGACAGAGCAGCAGAAAAGTAAAATTCAAGCAGTCGAAATGAGGTACCTAACAAAAATAAAAAGTATTACAAGAAGAGATAGACTAAGAAACACAGACATAAGAAAGGAACTGGAAGTAGAAAGTACAATAGAATTTATAGAGAAGAAGAAACTGTCGTGGTGGGGTCATCTTGTAAGAATAAACGAAGAAGTACCAGGATATGGAAAACAAGAATAATGAAAAACAGAAAAAGAGGAAGATCAAAAAAACATGGAATGGAGAAGTGGGAAGAATACTAGAAGAAAAAGGAAAAACATAGAAAGAAGCAGAAGAGATGGCATGCAATAAGAAAGAATGGAAAAAATTGTAAATTTAAATATGAAATTATATTAAATGTAATATTTATATCCTACACCGAAAGGTAAAAGATAATCTGATTATATTCGAATTTAGTGCAACGCGGATCATTATCAACAAAACTAATTACCTAATCTTGTGCATTTATCGATTACCCAGTGCCCATCTAAATGTATTCTTTAATAGCTTAAACACGTTATTAGAAGAAACCACAAACAAATTTAATGTAACAAACCTGATAGTATGCGGTGACTTTAACATTGATATACTGAACAATGACAATATACTACAAGAACTGTTTGATATTACATTGTCGTATAATCTGACTCAAACAGTACATAAACCTACGCGAGTGAGTACTACCAGCTCGTCCCTGTTAGATGTAATATTCTGCAATACTCACGCTGGCCAAACAAATGTAAATGAGAGCAGATTTTCTGACCATGCTGCAGTCACACTAAATTTTCAGATAAAAATTGAAAATAGTGCAATTCAACAATTAAACTGGGATAAAATGTATCATGCAAGAAACGCCAACGATAAGTTTTACCTCTTTTTGGAACCAATTTTTTATACCTTTAATAAATATTTCCCGTTAAAAAAATAAAAAAAAAAAACAAAACAAAAAAGTATGCGTAACTAATGAGATAATAGAAAGCTCACATAGGCTATAAAAACTACATTGGATCTATAAAACCTCAAATGACCCTCAGTCAAAAACAACCTATACGCTAGCGAAGAAACAGCACAAAGCCTTGATTAAATTACATAAAAAAATATTTTGACTAAAAAGTTTGCAATGCGAAAAATCCGGCAAAAGAAGTATGGAACATAATTAATGGTCATATTAAGCAGAATCGTTCAAACAAGAAAATCACACTAAACATAAACGGTACAGACATTTCTAACCAACTTGATGTATGTAATACGTTTAGTGAATATTTTGGTAACTCTAATTCTGTACAACTAAATAACCCAAATGGAGAAAACTTAGAAAATATACCAAAAATGTGTAATAATACGTTTTTCCTGGCTCCCACCGATCCTCATGAAGTTTTAGAATATATTATAGCACTAAATCCTACCAAATCACTTGGACTGGATAATTTTCCAGACTTTCTCTTAAAAGAAATTGCAATACATATAACCATTCCTCTGACTCATTGCATAAACGAATGTTTTTTAGACGGTATCTTTCCACAAGCCCTGAAAGCGGCTAGGATTATTCCAATTCTAAAAAAAAACGATTCCAAAAACGTTGAAAACTACCGTCCGGTTTCCATCTTATCAATATTTTCTAAAGTTATGGAAAGATGCATATTACAACGTCTTGTAAGCTACTTCGATTGCTATAACCTTCTAAATAATACCCAGTCAGGGTTTGTGAAAGGTAAAAATACCATTAGCGCTGTATTTAATATGTTATCGTCCGTTTATGATGCTTTGGACAAAAAATATTATCCTGTGGGAATTTTCTTTGACCTATCTAGGGCGTTCGATATGGTTGACCATGGAATATTGTTAAAAAAGTTAGCAGCATACGGTATAGTAGGCAACGCTTTAGAACTACTCAAATCATTCCTCTCAAACAGGTCTCAGACGGTTCAAATAGTTGGGCCAAATGAAAACAAAAGTGTCCAAAATTTTACCTACAACAGTAACGAACAACAACTACTTAGTGGCACTCCGCAAGGTGCTCTGCTGTCGCCTTTCTTATTCGCAGTCTTTGTCAATGACTTGGATGACGCTTTTGAAGACATACAAAACTCTACCATTACCAAATATGCCGACGACACCTCAATTATAATATTTGAGAAGACCCTAAATGACACTGTAAATCATGCACGTTGTGCAATATCATTAATGAACCAATGGTGTGAAAAGAACCGCCTATTACTCAACCTTAACAAAACTAGCATTCTGCATTTTCAAAAGTATCTTAATAACCAACACAAAAATTGTCCAAACCTACAACTTGATGGAAACACTGTAGAAATCAACACGGAGCAAATGTTTCTAGGCCTAAACATAAATAACACTCTTAAATGGCAACCACATTCAGACATGGTCGCCCGTAGACTGCGATCTGCTAGTTACGCTGTTCTGTCAATAAGAGATTCGGTATCAGTTATTACCCTTTTGACATTCTATCACGCTCATGTCCAGTCTCACATCATGTATGGACTAATGTTTTGGGGTAACTCTACAGATAGTTCACGGGTTTTCAGGCTACAAAAACAAATTGTTCGTCGAATCGCACGCGCTCACTTCAGAGACACCTGTCGACCATTATTTCCGCAACTACGAATAATGACTTTATATTCAGCTTTCATCTATCAATCATGTCTTTATGTACGTAATAACTTAAGCAGTTTTATCAAAAACTCAGAAGTAAGCTCAAGTTTGCCTACAAGACACTGCCATAAACTGAGCGTTCCTCGGCACCAAACAACCCTCTATGAGCGTGGACCATACTACAGCTGTATAAAGGTTTACAACAAACTGCCGGACCCTATACTAACTATAAGATGTGCAAAACAGTTTAAATCACAATTAAAGACTTTCTTTACTACGCAACCTTTTTATTCAGTTGAGGAATATTTGTCACGTTTGTGAAATATATTGTAACTGTAATTGTTCTTTTACTTGTTTGTCTATTAGCGAATTATGACTTTTAACATATTTATTATTTTAATCTGTTTTTCAAATGTACATTTGACAATTGTATACATTCTTTGAATGTTACAGCAATAAAACATTCATTCATAAATTATATTTTGGTGTTAAATTGTCAAAAAAGGATAAAAAAACATGATGAATAAATTTGTCCCCCTTCACCCGGTTTTGCACGCCTATAATTGAAATTAATTTTGACCAATATTGTAAAATAGTAGTCCTTACTAATAGTAAATTGTACCCCAAATTACATCGCTTTGTCTCGAAGGGATCTTGAGATATTAAATAAAAACCATTTCTTGAGGGCAACATTCAAAGGACCGCAGTTCCTTTAGAAAGCTTTTGCGGACCCATGTTTATAAAAACTTTTTTTCATATTTTTGAAAGTAGAATCAGGCCTTAAAGTTTGTCCCTCTATTTCGTGAACATCCTGTATACAACAAAATCGGGGGCAATTTGAACATTTGTTAAACTAGTTATTTTTTTTTGGTTAGAGATATTTATAAACTGTTATTTATATTAGTGGTTTTCTGTTTTCATAAATTGCAAAATATTAATTTGATGATCGACTGCGGTTAAATTTCGTGACTTTAAACGCTATACCTGTTTTATAGTTTTTTTTGCACTACTTACCTATGAAACAATCAAAAGTGCACGTACAACAAGCACCGAAAAGCTGTTATCCCGAACATGTGTTTTAAAAACTACCAAAACACACTCCACATTAGGAACTTTCCACAAACAATTTGTTAATTTATTTACATTGTTTGTTATCTACAATGCAATTTTCGCAGATTTTATTTGTTCTAAATGTTCTAAAACAATGCAAATCTTCAAATAATAACTATTAAAGGCTACTAACAATCGTATTCTGGCCGTTGTGCACATTCGTTTTACAGCCTCCTAAGATTAATTGTACCAATCGAAAGCATCTCTTTAGATTTTGAAAAATAAATAATTAATTTATTAGTAACTTTAGCACTATACTTGTGTTATAGTTTTTAAAAGAGAATTTATCAAAGAATCACTTTAGCCTCAAAAATACTACATAATTTATTTCAAAAAATAAAGTTGATATTATTTCAACTTAACCTTGTAAAGCCCCTTGTAGCCATATGGCTACATTAAACTTTTGCAATATTTTTCTTCTATTCCACATTTATTACACCTATTTGTTTAATGTTACCATATGGAAACGTAAAGTTACGAACTTGTGCTGCCATCTGTAACTGGTTTGAAAAAGAAAGAAACAGACATTTTTTTCATCAGCTGTTCGGTCATATTACAATCAGTAAGTGCGAGTGAGCGTGTAGTGTTTGAATGCCCAAATAGGTAAAAAATTAGTTCAGAAAACAATTTATAATGTACTACTCGATTTATTAAATATTAGAGTATCTATTTATGTAAAAAAACAGTGAAATATTGGTAAAATAACTGTAAAAATGTAGTTTGAAAATTACCGTTACCATACGGCAACATTGAACCATGCCATATTTCAGATCGTGGATATGAATGACGAATACCTTTTAACAATTTCCGTCAAATTCTTTTACCACAAAAAGGATAAATTAACAACAATTATACCACCCGATTCCCAAACGTCAGATCTCTCAGATTCTGATGATGATCAGATAGAAGATGTAGTTTTGGCCCCAGAGAGTGACTCAAAAGAAGATACCAACACTCAGGGTATTATTCCCGAAATCGATGAAGACAGTGAATCGAATGGAAAACTAACAAATGTGCAAGATGAGCACTATATAACGACTTCTGACAGAGATGGAGATTGTGACTTAGATAAACCGTCAATATTAAAGAAAAGGAAATCTAAAATCCAGAAAACTAATATCAAGAAAAATAAAATAAAACACAGCTAAACCTAGTAGAAATTGGGTTAATAAAAATCTTCCACCTATTGATGTACCAGTAAATCAAGAAAATTACCAAAATGAAGAACTTATTGAGCCTTTGCATTGTTTTTTCCAGTTTTTTTTATACGATTGCATAAAACTTATTGTAGAACAGTCAAACTGTACACAAACGGCAGGTGAAAGTCTAAACACAGACAACAAAGAAATAACAGATTTTATTTCAATATTAATTTCAATGAGTATAATTTCTTTACCAAGCTACAAGGATTGTTGGGCTATAAATATTAGAATTCCACAAATAGCAGGGATAATGTCAGTACAAAGATTTAAACAAATTCGCAGATACATCCATTTCAATGATAATACAATGATTGATAATACTGCCAAGGATAGATTTTATAAAATACGATCACTGTTGGATATGATAAACCACAGCTGCTTTCAATTTCAAATAGAAAACAGTTTTTCGGTCCACGAAACAATAATACCATATGCCCAAGAAGCTCCACAAATGGGGGTACAAGTTTTTTATCAGAGCTGGTGTTTTAAGAATAATTTATTCTTTCATTCCATATCAGGGGTCAAACACCTCTTCATTACTTCAAGGAACTGAGATGGTATTATCAGCAGAGGAAATAGATTTAGGTAGTGGAAGTAGTGTGGTAATTAGTCTTTGCAAGACTATCCAAAACCCTGAAAATAAAACGGTTTATTTTGATAATTATTTTGCGACCATAAAATCATTTATATATTTGAAAACAAAATTCAATATTTACAGTTTGGGAACACTACGAAGTAACAGACTAAAAGGTTGTCCGCTAATATCCGACAAAGAACTACTAAAGGAAGGTAGAGGTCAGCATGATTTCAAATCGATTGATGATAAATTTATTGTTGTCAAATGGGCTGACAGTAAATACGTCTTATTAGGAAGTACAATTTATGGTATTGCACCTACCGGTAATGTTCTTAGATACTACAAAAAAAAGCGGAAAAAAGAAATTACGTGTCCATCGCTTATTTTGCAGTATAATAAGCACATGGGAGGTGTGGACAAATCAAATTTGTTAGTTGGACTATCGCACTCCCGGAAGAGCTAGGCGTTGGTATTTCCCAATTTTTTTGAATTTGTTAGATATGTGCATAGTCAACGCATGGTTGTTGTATAAAGAAAACAATAAACAGGAAAAAAGAACAAAACCACTGAAAGAGTTCAGAAACAAAATAGCGAGATCTTTGGGAAAAACCAAAACGTGGCAAACCATCTCGTGATAGTTCTTTGGCGGTAAATAGAATCAAATACCTTGTTGCACCCCGACCATTGGAAATTACAAGATGGGATACAGTCTCACACTGGCCAATACATACCACCAAAGGACGATGCCGTCATTGTTCCACAGGGTTTTAAGAATAATGTGCCAATAATGTAACAGCAGGTTGTGCTTAACGGAGAAAAAAAACTGTTTCATGCAATATCATGAACCAAATAAATTCCTTTTTACAATATATGTTATATATTTTTTGTAGTTTTGGTAATAATAATACTTTGATAATAGATAAAGTTCAGATAAACATCTACGTTAATTAGCTGGTATATTTACATTAAGGGTCAATGTTGCCATTTGGCCACAACTGCAAATTTCATCTTTCCATAAAAAAATTTGTACAAAAATGTTTCCATTGGTATAGTATACTATTAATTAACCCTCCATTAAATTTCTAGAATTTTCTTTTGACGAAAACTAGTAGTGAACCCTACTGGATGAAACCGGAAGTCAGCCATTTTGTGCAAAGTTTGAAAATACTCATCTTGTATACTTTTCTTAATAATCTTTTTGTCTATCATGGATAATAAAAGAGTAAATCAAGTGACCCTGAATTTACAATCAACCTGTATTTTCAAGCATTATTATCAATACGTCTGTGTCTGAAGTGTTAAGCAAAACATTAGTCTTCAAATACGTGTCAAGCTTACTGACATAGTTGACTATTTTTGTATCAGCCTCTTCATGATTATTGCAGGTCATGTTCTCATCAATTGTCATTTTTATAAAATTATCTTGTACTATATATGAATAAGAGAAATCGTAGTTCAAATTTATAAATGTATTACCAATAAATAGTACCATTTCTTGTGTAGCCCAATGTTTCTTTAAAAACTCAATAAAACTTAAATTGGTTAAATTTTTTTATCAAATCTGTAGGCCGAGTTTGGCTGGCACCAATAATATTAATTCAATAGTTCTTTGTTCATTTCTTCGAGAAAACGTTCATAATCCTACATGAACGGAAAGAAATATTGATCGAAGACAATGTCCACGCGTGGAGCTTTAAATGATGCCAAGATGCTCATAATTTTTCTTGAAATACTACCTAATGTACCAGGAATCAAAGACTTTTGGTGCATCGTCGCTGTGATGATGTTTTTCAAAACACTTAACAATTGCAGCTTTGTCAGTCTGATATAAACTTCCATCTAAACGGCACATTGACATTGGAAGAGGAGTTATCCATCGATAAACTCAGCATTCCACCGAACAAATCACGTTCTTATACTTTATTACCACTTTTAATTTTTTTTTACAATTTCAGTAGAGAAACTTATAATTTTTACTTTTTTTTATAGATTTCTCGAACCTATCAGCAGATTCAGTACAATCTGAAAGAAACTGTTCAATATGAATAAATAATCTTGCACCGCTTGTTCAGCTTATTTTCTACTGAAAAAAGTAGTTTTTGATCTAAGTCTCTATCAAATAAGGTCAGAAACTTGGAAAATTTATTGATGAAAGTGTTAAGGTGTTTCGAGTCTGTTAATGCTGTACGTCTATAAATCAGCTGTTACATATTGACGTTTTTTAGTCCAGTACCCTCGTAAGTATGTGATATAATAGTAGATCTCATGACTTTTGCAGCAACGTTGACGAGCAGAAATTGAACTTGTGAAATAAATTACACCAGTCAATCTTCTTCCAGCATCACCGTTGATTGTGTGTTCTAGCGTCAAATCAATTGGCTTCCTAGGTAAGGACTTATCCGTTCTTTGAATACCAAAATGACCTCTTCCTATATTTTCATAAAATTGTGGGTGAGTTTCTTCAAGTTTTAACAAATTATTGTGATATTTAAGTAGCCCAACGTGCATAATTTGGTTGATTTGCCACAAAGAAAAGATGATTTATTTTTGGTAAGATGAATTTGAACAATGGAAAGTATACTTCGGCTTAACAGTTCATAATAATTTACAAGATTAATGTAAATCATATAAAACTTAGAAGTTTTGCTTTAAGTTCCATTAAGACAAGCTTTTTTATATGTACTCTATGATGATAGTAATTTAGAGACATCTCTATTTTCCAATAAAGCGTTATAAGATAACTTCTGATTATTAAAATCCGTCAGCTCTGCTTGTACATTTTCAGGTATTGTAATTTTCTCATTTTCTAAGAATAAACAAAAATTGTAATGACAAAAACTCTTTAATCTAAGAACGTACATATAATGCACCGGCTAAAGTTTAGATAAATGCTACGTAGACTCTAAGGGGTCATGGGAATGATTGCTTTTTGGTTTATGTTTTGTTGCTTACTTTTATTGAGATGCTTTTTAACTAAAAACATAATTAAATAAACGCTAGCTTATTTATTAAGAAAAAACAAGCAAAATCTTTAAGGGAATAAACACAAATTTTAACCAAAAACATAAATCTAATAACCAAATCAATTTAAATCATTAAATAATTAACAAAACACATTGACATTTGTTTACTATAGTAATTAATAGACTTATAAACTACGGTAGCAAATAAAAAATTAAATTTCTTTTAATGAACTTAAAACTATGAACGTATAACGCGAGGATCCTTTACAAGCGTTAAAAACATTACTAAACTAAAATAACTTAAAATGTAAATTCTCCGCGCAACCGGCAACTCAAAAAAAGATAAATATAATGTAGTAGCTAAAAAAACAACTACTGCACAACGTAAGTTACTACCAGTGCTTTTAAGGTATAACAACAAATGCAATTAATTGCGAACAAACTAATACTTCAAAATAAAGGTAACCACGACTGCATTTAATTATGAACAGTTCGGGCCGACTTTAGTTTGTCAAAATTAACTTCAATGTACCGAAAGTTCGAAGGATTGTTAATATTATGAAAGCATATATTTGAAATTTCTTGTGTTAATAAGTGACGTTGAATTTGTTGAAACCCGAACAGGTTATTTGGCTGACCTTGATGCTTTATGTGGACGGAATCAAATTGCTTGCATATTGAAACTGCAGTTAGGATGATGTAGTGGAAACGGAATTTTCCATAAAACAAATTTTCTCCCATAAATAACGTGTTTGATAGTCGAGTTTTTATCGACAGAAATGTAGAAATCAAACGCACAAAAAGATAACAAATATTCTTTAATTTTGGAACTCACGTTTATTCTTCTGAACGGAACGTATACAATACTAATAACGTAGATAAATTTGCTATAAACCTAATCCATTAATTCAAACTTCGTTTTACTAAAAACAAAACAGATAAAAACGTAAACGTATTCAGCAACGGCGTGGTTGTACTTTTACCACCTCTGTCGCCATTTCTATTCTTTTTCTCGAGCAAAAAAGTTACTCGTCATCATGCATTGAATGCAAATTAGCGGGAGAAATGGGCGCTTTATTTAAATATAAGGTAGCGACCAAGTTTTAGACCGCTACAAAATGTAAAATTTCTAATCCAAGTGCTATTAGAGGGTGAAGTCGCTTACATCTGTTGAAGTGTTTGTTAGAAATAAATGAATCTACAAACCCAATTGCAATTATTCCACTTTCAACTGCAACATTTATGAGTTCACAGTTTGTTATAGATTTACCGACAGTTTTAAAGTATGCAAGCTAATGTGAAAGGGTCCGAAATAAATAAATACATTATCAAACAATGGCTTTTCACTTGATTGGATTTGAATCGCTACTTTTGCGATGGCTAAATCATAAGTTACTTCAATTTCTAGTTGTTTTAGTTCTTTTTTTGACTTTCTTTCAATGTTTCTAACACAACATTTTTAGCTGTTGGTGAATCATTTATTGGTGTAAGATAACATATTTTCTGTCTTGAAGTATTATTGTCTTTAACAAATTTGCTATTATACCCGACCCACATCAGAGTGTTCGGAATTTTCAATGAGTATGACAGCATTCAAAGTATATCAAATATTCTGATTTGCTGTAACGATGTCGGAGTAATAGACCGCCGCTCATCTGAAGATGATAATAACGTCTCTGAGAATCTTATTTTTTTACAATAAGCATTTAAGTCAGGAATTATAGCATCGAATTTAGGTTGTCCTTTTTTTTTCTTTGTACTATTATTTTGTTTAATGTCACTTTCTACTTGACTGTTATTATCTGGAATTTCCTCTTGAAATCTCTCTTCGGAAATTTCTTCAAAAACATCATCTTTTAAATTGTCTACCTGAGGTACATTCTGGTAAATAATACCAACAGTATCGTGTAATGTGTTTTTTCCTAAAGCAGTGTCAACATAAAGCGATTGAAGTTATCAAAAGCTACTCCAGTACAAAGTCCATTTGCTGTAGTTATACCCTCAGGACATGACATCATGGTAGCTACAGCAATGGCCATACTTATTTATATTTTCAACAACGTGAACTTGTGATACTTTTTAATGTCATTGCAAGAGTAATATGCTTACTCGTTTTAATGTTTCCATGACACGTATTAAAAATTAAATCCTCAGTTAGTGATGCACTTTTTCGCTCACATTCGCTGGTGTGCCTACGTTTAATACAGTTGAGTAAAAATCTTTAATTATTTGTGGTGTTGTGCATTCACCCTTTAACAAATCAAAAGTTTTTTAAATGTTCAGGTAATGGTGTTTTTTTTTTAATATTCAGAATTGTTCGTCGTAAAATAATCGTCGCATTTTGAAGAACGTCCTTTATTTCTATTAGATTTAATAAATCCTCGTTCATAAAATAATCTTTAGGTCCAACAATTTTTTTAGTACGTATCATATGTAGGGTTCCAAAATTATCGCTACCTTATATTTAAATAAGGCGCGCATTTCTCCCGCTAGTTTGTATTCAATGCATCATCACTAGCAATTTTTTGCGCGCAACGAAGACAAACAATGGCGACCGAGTAGAAGAAGCACGCCGGTGTTAAGTACGTTTTACATTTTTATCTGTTCGTTTTGAGTAAAACAAAGTTTGAATAAATAGATAAGCTTTTAAGCCAATCTATCTACGTTTCTGGTGTTGTGTACGTTTCGTTAATTTTGATTCAGAAGAATAAACGTGCGTCCCGAAATAATATTCATTACCTTTTTGTACGTTTGGTTTGTACGTTCTATCGATGAAAAATCGACTATCCACTTCGTTATTAATTTATGAGAGAAAGAAAATTCGTTTTATAGAAAATTCCGTATGCATTACGTCATTCTGAGTGCAGTTTCGTTCACACAAAGTACCAAGGCCAGCCCAATTACCTGTTCGAGCTTCGACAAAATTTAACGTCCTTTATCTTAACACAAAGAACTCCAAGTAAGTGCTTATGATAATATCAACAATTCTTCGAACTTTCCGTGCATTGAAGTTAATTTTTGACAAACTAAAGTCGGTCTAAACTGTTATCAATAAAAACGCAGTCGTGGTTATCTTTGTCTTATCGCATTAGTATGTACGCAATAATTAGCATTCGTTGTCGTACCTTAAATGCAGTAGTTACATTACGTTATGCAGTAGTTGTTTGTTTTGCGACTACATTATATTTACCTTTTTGAGTTACTAGTTAAGCGGCGAATTTACAGTTCAATATTATTAATAAGTTATTTTAGTTTAGTAACGTTTTGAACCCTTGTACAGGATCCTCGCGTTTTCACGTTCATAGTTTTAAGTTTATTGAAAGAAATTTAATCTTTCATTTGATACCGTAGTTTATAAGTCAATTCATTACTAGAGTATACGAATGTCAATGTGTTTTGTTTATTATTTAATAATGCATTTTATTTGATTATTAGATTTATATTTTTGGTTGAAATTTGTTTTTATTCCCTTAAAGGTTTTGCTTGTTTCTCTTAACAAATAAGCTGGCGCCCATTTATTTGTTATTATTTAGGATTTTAGTTGAGAAGCATCTCTATAAAGGTAAGCAACAAAACATAAACCAAAAAGCAAACATTCCTATGACCCCTTAGAGTCTCAGTAGCATTTATCTGAACGTTAACCGGTGCAATTTAAATGTGTTCTTAGTATAAGGAGTATTTGGCCATTACACATTGAGAACTGTAAATTATCTAGATGTTTTTTTAAATTTATTTTTAAAACAAGTTTTGTTGAAAACATTTTTATATTTTTTCACCATTCTTTAATGCAATATCTAAAATAATATCCAAATAATTATTTCATATAAAAGTGACTGAGTGAAATGTTTTATTTCAGTAAAAGCTTCATATGTAATGCTAAATTTGAATGAAAGTTTGTTTCAGGTTTTTCGTCAAACTTGCGTAATTTATTAAAATAATCCTTTTGGCAAATACGATGACTATTTAAGATCTCCGAATTTTTTATTTTTTAAAAATTTCTGTTTCTTGTATAAATGCTTCGTACTTTTTAAAGATTTGTTAAAGCTTTTTGTCTAATGCAAAAAGCGATTGTTGTTGTCCGTGATGTTTTTTAAAACTTTTGTCACAAAAAATACAAATTTTTTTGTTTAACTATGAAGTTTCTTCAGTATTATCTAATAAAGTGATGCTTGATTTTTTAGTTGTATTTTCTTCATCATTGACATTGAAGTGGACTTTAGATGCTAATTTAGAAGCTTATGCAGACGTAGGTGTAGATGCAGTTGCTAATGCAGATATTTCGAAAGCATTTTGATGAAATGAACTGTCTGATGATGAAATATCTGTAACAAAAATTTCAAAAAAGGAAAATAGTTTTCAATTTAATACGGAGCATAAATACTATAATGTTGAAAATAACTTCTAACATTTTTAAGGTACGAAATGTAGAATTTTAAGCAGGTAGTTTTTGTATACATGTAGACTTCTGAGCTACTGTGTTTAATTATACAAGTAAAAGATAAAATATAAAAAAATCTCTCTAGACATCATGAATAAAAAGTAGATAGTACGACTGAGAATGACTACTCCGAAATTCTGGCTCATAATAGCATGGGTGTTGTAGGTCACATGGTCTTGCCCGTGACGCAAGCTCACACACATACGTCACTTTTTTGATCACCTGGCAGGTAAATTATCCCACTGAATAATCTGTCTTTTATGAAATATTCATTTTTAATGATAAATAATAATTTCAGCATGCCTCAGAAATTTTTTTTCATTTTTGTTGTAAAATTGTTTTGTAAGCATCTGGCAAAATGTAAGTTCTGACTAAACAATCTGGCTTATTAATTTTCTCATTCTTTAAATGTTAAATTTCAAAGTATTAAAATTTTTAAATGCCCCAAAGACTTTTTCTGCAAAAAAGAAATTGTAGCTTTAAAAAAAATAAAAGGTTTGATTTCATCCCGCTATCCGTCAACCAGGTCTGCGGTTCTGTGCTTGGGTATTATAGGAAAAGTTTTAGACAAGTTTTCAACGTGCCTCAAATACCTGCTCACACTATATGGCAATCAGATCTCGGACTATTATATTTGGTAGGTGTATAAATAATAAACTCATAAGTTTATTGTCTATATTATTGTTTTTATTTTGTGTTTACACAGCAAACATTTGCGGAAAATCGGTCCGCGTCGGCTGGACCGCGGAAATTAGTCCGTCGGGTACTTGGCTGTTTCCGTGGCGCCTTGAGTGCAACGAAATGTTTCTTTAAGAAAATAAATCAGTTTTAAGCCAAACTTATGTTTGTAAATTGTCCAGGAGAAAATAAAATTTTGAATTTTTGAAATAATCTTTAATGAACGTACCCTAAAATTAAAATGCACACATAAACTCGATGAAAACACAATGGTATGTAATTTTCGAAGTACGTAGAAGATGGTGGAAGATTATTGAGGCAGGTAAGGTTGAGTCCACTCGTGATAGGATTAGGACGCTTTATGTAGTGTAGATAAACTACTTGATTGTCGGATTTTTCCTTTAACATATTATTTTTTTTAGATTTTTGTGTTTTTGTCAAGGATAAATCCTAATAATGGGCATAAAAACTTAATATTTATTCAAATAGATAATAACTTACATAAGGCAGTACAGTAGTAAGTATATTGTGCGAACTTGCTACACGTGGATGTGTCTCTACATATTTTTTTTACGTTTGATGTACACTCATGAAATTTAAAACTTGGACACCACAATTTCTGTAAACAAAAGTTTGCACATTGTGAAGCGGGCTTAAGGGTATCATTTACAATTCTAACAGCAGGTAGTCTCAGCAGGGGTTATCTTATAGAAGGACTGTAGAATGAATCATTACACTAAGCACGTTTTAGAAAATAGGTAATTTACGTTGCTTACTTAATTTTTTTCTTTAAAGAATATATTTGAAGGTATCGCTAATTAAACACCATAGCTCGATTAATTATCGAATCAAAATTTTGTTTAGGAAATGTTTACAAAATAAAATTAGAAATAATTTTGATTTAAAAACGTCTACAAGCAATAACTTTTAAATTAAATCAAAAAACTAAACATGGTTATTTGGGTTGACTGATTATTACTTATTTTTAAATAAATCTAACCTACTAATTATTGTAAGTTATTAAAAAAATCATTAAACTCTCTATTCATAATATTTAGTCCTTACAAAATGTATATTTTATGACGTTTCATTTTTTCTGTAGTTAATATAAAAAGTGAAAATAAAAACTAAGGCAATTCTTATTGTCAACGTATATATTTAGTTTTTTGACAAGAATTTATTACATAATTATAATTAAGATACCAAGTTATAGTTTAAAATTAAATGAAAACTTTTTTTTTAAATAAAGGTATTACTATATAAATAAATATAAGAAATCAATAATGGGTGTGACCTCCATTATTATTGATACATTCTTGGAGGCGTCTGCTCATTGACGCTATCAAGGGATCAATATAATTAATATTAATCGTTTCCCATGCGGTATCAATGGCTGCAATTAGTGCATTACGGTTTACTGGTATAAAATTTGGCCTTTGTTGTCTTCGGATAACAGCAAGTATTCGAGCCCATGCTAATAGGGACATTATTTTTTTCTTGAATTCTTAAACACTGATTAATTTAAAACATTTTTCTTCTGTCAACTCCATAATATTACCTAAAACACAACAAACCCACAAAAGGGAGAACAAAAAATTAATAGTTTAATTCTCCCGCATTAGTTTGTTCGCCGTTTCGTTTAGATTCGTCCAAGCCTGCAAACGCATTTGCGCGCATTTTCTTTGATGTCGGAGAAAAAACCGACAAGTTGCGGGAACGCCGCAAACCGTTCGTGGAACAATCAGGACTGTTCTAAAATTCGTACGTAGCACCGTCCAAATTAATGTTCCGATTGCCGTTCGGTTCGTTGTTCTGTTTGTTCCTCGGTTTGTTGTTCAGGTGTGTACGAAGCTTTACAATAAGCATATTAATATGAACAATATCTTATGAAAGGAGAGTTATGTAACTATAATTAACGACTTAACGTTACGTTAGTAGATTCCATTTACTATTTACATATATTTTCTTGGAACATTCGATAATTAACTATCGGGATATGATGACCCTATACTTCGCAGGTTGTGCGCAACTGGATACAAGAAAATAACTTGGAGCTGTTACCCTGGCCAGCAAAAAGCCCAGATTTTAACATTATCAAAAATGTTTGGACTCGAATACTTGCTGTTATCCGAAGACAACAAGGGCCAAATTTTATACCAGTAAACCGTAATGAACTAATTGCAGCCATTGATACCGCATGGGAAACGATTAATATTAATTATATTGATACCTTGATAGCGTCAATGAGCAGACGCCTCCAAGAATGTGTCAATAATAATGGAGGTCACACCCATTATTGATTTCTTATATTTATTTATACAGTTGTAAAAGCCAAATGGAATAAATTCATTATTTCTCTTACTGTACATATTTTTGAAAAAACCCGAAACACGTCAAACTTAAATCATAAAATAACATTCTATCACGTGAAATTTTCATCCCTACCATCAACCCCCTTCGAATAACAGGTGCAATCCTTAATTTTTTTAATGGGAAGTATAGGCTTGTGATACATCGTTTGAAAGGTCTCTTCTTTCCCTGTACAAAAGTGTTATCTGTTTTCATTTTATTGCAGGAATTAAAAAAAAATTATGATTTAGAATGGCCAGCACGATCTCCTGATCTTACCCCATTAGATTTCTTTTTATGGGGATATGTGAAGAATGTTGTTTACCAAACTAAACCGCTTGATCTAGATGACTTAAGACAACGAATAACGCTCGCGATTTCGTCGGTCACGCCTGATATGCTAAGCAAGGTGAGAAGACATTTTTATTTAAGATTAGGATGCTGCCAAAGAAGTTCGCGGGGAGCATTTTGAACATCTACTTCATTGACTTTTATTTTTATTTTCTTTGTTTAATTACATTCTCGTTTATTGTTGTATTATAGCAAATTTCGGTATAATCATAATTTTTTTTTAATTTCTGCAATAAAATGAAAACAGATAACACTTTTGTACAGGGAAAGAAGAGACCTTTCAAACGATGTATCACAAGCCTATACTTCCCATTAAAAAATTAGGGGTTGCACCTGTCATTCGAAGGGGTTGATGGTAGGGATGAAAATTTTACGTGATAGAATGTCATTTTATGATTTAAGTTTGACGTGTTTCGGGTTTTTTCAAAAATATGTACAGTAAGAGAAATAATGAATTTATTCCATTTGGCTTTTACACACTGTATAGTAACACCTTCATTTAAAAAAAAAAGTTTTCATTTAATTTTAAACTATAACTTGGTATCTTAATTATAATTATGTAATAAATTCTTGTCAAAAACTAAATATATAAGTTGACAATAAGAATTGCCTTAGTTTTTATTTTCACTTTTATATTAACTACAGAAAAAAATGAAACGTCATAAAATATACATTTTGTAAGGACTAAATATTATGAATAGAGAGTTTAATGATTTTTTTAATAACTTACTATAATTAGTAGGTTAGATTTATTTAAAAATAAGTAATAATCAGTCAACCCAAATAACTATGTTTAGTTTTTGATTTAATTTAAAAGTTATTGCTTGTAGACGTTTTTTAAATCAAAATTATTTCTAATTTTATTTTGTAAACATTTCCTAAACAAAATTTTGATTCGATAATTAATCGAGCTATGGTGTTTAATTAGCGATACCTTCAAATATATTCTTTAAAGAAAAAAATTAAGTAAGCAACGTAAATTACCTATTTTCTAAAACGTGCTTAGTGTAATGATTCATTCTACAGTCCTTCTATAAGATAACCTCTGCTGAGACTACCTGCTGTTAGAATTGTAAATGATACCCTTAAGCCCGCTTCACAATGTGCAAACTTTTGTTTACAGAAATTGTGGTGTCCAAGTTTTAAATTTCATGAGTGTACCTAGTTTACAAATCACAAAAAAAATGTTGATAAAAGCATAGAAAGCAACTATTATAAAAATTTGTATGAGTGGTCTAAAAACCAACTTTGAAGGATTACTGGAATTGACCTGCTGAAATACTTTTGTAAATGTGACAATATGGTAGATGTGATATTTTTCAAACAACCAGGAATGCGCTTCTGGAGACAGACTTTATAAAATACAACCAGTCATTGACATTATAAATCAAAATATTAAGGCATCTCTGGTTGCTCCTAAAAATGTACGACAATGTTGACAAAAGTATAGTACCTTTCCGAGGACGTAGTATATCATTTAGATAAACGAAAGAGGCAAAAGTCTGATTTTAAGTTTTTAAACTGTGCTTGAAATGTGGCTAATATGTATTATGTGAAAGTTTATTGCAGGTTGCAGAAGACATACGTACCACTACCTAATGAAATCATAAAGTTTATTAAAAATTTGTTAGGAGATGATTTACTGATATTTGGTACACTAGAGTACAGAGTACAGGGAGAGTTGCATTTAGTTGTTGCATTTAGTTGTTGGTACATTAAGAAGCAATAAAAAAAGCAGAGACAGTTATTGCCAAAAAACTAAAGCAAAGAGAATGTTTGTCAAAGTTTGTTCCAGATTGCGCCTTGTACGCGCTAGCCGTGGCGGCACATGGCCGAAACTTAAACATTATTGTCATAAAATTTTCTATCAAATAAAGGCCGTTCCTTGGATATTAAAAATATATTTTTTTGTTTTATTATGATTTAAGTTTATGTAACTCTAAAAAAACACCCATTAGTTGCTAAAGAAAAAGACAAGACATTTTATATCTTAGTATCAAACATATTGCAAAATCATTTATATATATGTGCCTAAACTCAATGTTTTTATATGCTACTTTATTGCCCAGGTCGGTAATAGTGATTTGTATATAAAGGCGGAGAAATTTAATAATCGAAATCGTAACAATATTAATTATCACTAATATATTAAATTTTGGAAACTGCACTGCACCCACTATTTGTGCTGCCATTTTGTTGAAAAAAATTTTTTTTGTCATTAATATTCATGGTTAGAGGTATCGGCCGTACATCCCTAGGTGTTTTAATAGTAATTTACCTAACGATTTCGGAAAGTGAAATTTCCCGCATGAGCACTTTGTTTGCAGCACGATCGAAGGGAGTGCTGGATTAGTGCGAATGCGGGAAATTTCTTCCCGAAAGAGTTAGGTATAGCATTTTTTGTAACAAATATAACTTCAAAAAAATAAAATTAGATTAAAAATGCTTTTAGTAATTTTTTATTTTTACTGATATTACTAGATTTTTCGAATTTGAAATATTTCACTTAAACAAAAGAAAGTTGATTCGCCATTTTCAACATCATCGTTTCGTTCAGTTTATTCCCAATTTTTCAATAATGAGCGAGTCTGAAGAAGAGATTTTAACACCCCCTGAAGTTAGAGACTCTGCTAATAAAGCGATTTCAGGTTTACTTCCTGATAAAAGTGGACCTACAGAAAGTTTATGGATTGGTGAAAGAAAGGAGGTATAAAAACAGTATCATAAAATTGCATGTTGGCTTATTTTGAACAGCATCAAAGCCACAAGTCAATTTGGTCGATATATTCCATGTTGACACTGTGCTTAATAATACATTGATATTTCTAAATATGCCACATTAGTTGCATTTTTAAAGAGAAGAAGACAAAATTACAAACCAAAGAAGTCTGCTATTCTTGATGAGAATCAAATAGCAAAATTTTTAGATGAATCACCAGACTGCACTAACCTAATAATGAAGGTACAAAATCAAATAATGATAAACAAATTTTATTGACATTTTTAACATTTTTTTAGGTAGCACTAATCCTAGGTGTTTCTGGAGCGTTGAGGCGCGAGGAAATCTGCAAAATGAAGCCATGTGGCATCGAATTTCGTAGTGATGTAGTGGTAATTTCCGTCCCAGAAACGAAAACAGGCGTCCCAAGAAAATTTGCTGTGACTCATGTTCCATGGCTCGAAAAAAAAAAAATATAACAATGTAAGAAAATCGAATCAACAACGCTTTTTCATGACGTACATAAATGGAAAATGCATAAACACTCCTGTGGGAATAAATACTATTGGGAAAATTCCTATGATAATTGCCCAATTCCTCAGACATTCACTGGCCACTGTTTTCGGAGGAGCTCTGCCACATTGTTAGCAAATAGGGGCGAAAACTTGGTGGGCATTAAACAACATGGAGGATGAAAGTCTTCTACAGTATGTGAATCTTACATTCAAGATTCATTACGCAATAAAATTGAAATAGCGAAAAAAATCCAACCAACACAATCATTGGACTCATCGACATATGTTAACCAGCCCTCCACATCAAGTACAGTTTTTCAGATTGAAGACCCAAAGAAAACTTCTATTACTCAGCAGAACATTGAACAAGTTCCTGGAATAGAGATCAAACAGTGCAGTAACTTGTGCGAGTTTTTAATAATTGTAGTTTGTCATCTATTTCGCCTAAAAACCAATAATTTATTATTTCCAGTGTAATTTCCATTTTACTACGTACCTTTCTGAATTGTCTTCTTGTTCTCTGCAATAAAAACATTTCTTCTTGTGTTAATATGTTGGTTGGCACATAATTGACTGCTGATATTGACTTCCGAAAAGATGTCTTAGTAATATCTATTTCAAAAACAAAAACAGGTGTTCTAAGAACATTTGCTTTAAACATATGCCATGGATCGACAAACTGCAAAAATATAAAGATTTTTGAAAATCTAATAATCAACGGTTTTCCTTACATACACCAAAGGAAAATGTGTTGATACTCCCGTGGGGATAAACACTATCGGCAAAATCTCAATGTACGTATGTATTTATTTGGTATTTAAAAATTAACAAAATCCCAATGAAAGTTGCAGAATTCCTTAGGCTTCCAGAACCTTAGACATTTACTGGTCATTGCTTCTATAGAAGTTTGACCACGTTGTTGGCCAATTTTGGTGAAGGTTTGGTTGGTATCAAACAACATGGAGGATAGAGCTCTTCAACAGTGTGTGAATCGTATATTCATCAGGATTCACTACGAAACAAAATTAAAATTACCAACAAAATTAAACCAAGTCAACAAACACACTTGTTAACTGACGAGTCATCAACATCTTCATCCTACAAATTTGTTGACATAGAAGTCCCAAACAAATATTCCATTACCACAGAAGTTGCCGTAGTTGAAATTAAATATTTAATAATTGCACTTTTTCATCTTCACCTGAAAAACATTGATTACTCTTAATATTCTTAGTTAATTAGTTAGTATCTTTCCAGATTGTTTAGTTTCGTTACATAATAAAATCCAAAGAACGATTCATTTCTATTTGTCGGGTTATGATCTGTTTACAAAAAGCAGTTACCATTTCACTACTTACTTTCTTTGTGTCTAAAGTCTGAGAGTAAACGTATTTAATAACCTTCGTTATAATAAATTATCAATAAAACATAATTTATATGAAATACCAAACCAGCATTGAGAGATTGTTTGCCATCATTCACCTTAGGATTGACAAACTGAAAAATTACAATAATAATTTAAGAAAAACTAAAGCTTTGTGTTTAGTATTACTTACGTTTTAGAATTGTGTTCTTTATCCCAAAGATTACTTTATCCTAAAAAGGCATTTTTTGTAGTGTTGATAAATAATTTTTATGCCGCTGGTCATTATTGACAGATTTGTAGGATTCAAAATCGGCCGGGAACACCAACAACCTTACAAAAGTGACATTTGGTAAAATTCCCCAGAAAGCGGGGTGGCACCATTGTTACTTAATTTTCTAAAAGTCAACAAAACGGACACAAAAGAGAAAAGCAACGCAGATTTAACCGTAACGTTAATGTAAGCACCAATTAATACTTTTACATAAACCTCAACTAATGTGATTATTTTTTAGGTTATGTGTGGTGGGTTGTAATATTAACTTTGAATATTTTGCAATGTTGATGTCTTTAATATTCAGAGTTGATTTTAACATTGAAAATATGGACCAAAGAGTTGTAGAATTGTTTTTTTTATTTCTCATCAAAATATGCAAGAAGAACATACTCGTTGTAAATGTTAGTGGTACTATTACTATTGCACACTTTCTTAAATTCTTTATACGCTTTCCAGTACCGAGTTACAGATTTTGCTGGTAATAAATTATTAATCCCTGCTTCCGCTGTATCTTTTATGTGAGCTGGTGTTTCCATACTTCGTTTTCCATTAAATTCTTCACCACAAAGTGTCACTTTATTTAAATTTAAATTTGAAAATCAAGTAAATATGCAGTGACAAGTGTGTACTAGCCAGAAAAAAATAAATCCTTAGAAATAAATTGTTGAAGTAAATAATAATTTTGTAAGTATTTTGAGATTTGTCGGCATAAAAAATTTTGTCGATTACACGTCCAGAAAATGTTTTGCGAGTGCTCGTGTTGCTCCGCTTCGGCTAGGCGCCTCGACTACGCAATATCATTCACACTCGCAAAATATCATTTTCTGGACTAGTGATCCAAATAACTATTGTGGACAGCAGGACGATACCAACCTAACAAAAATTTCCCTATTCTCTCACAAACTAAAAAACACCGCGGTGCGGGAAATGTAACTTCCCGTGCATCGAGAATAACCGGGAAATCAGTAATCTTAGGCTATGAGTACAAAAAAATTATTGCATCCTACGGGCCAGTAATAACGAGAATTAGTAAATAGGTATAGAAAGTAAAATTTCCTCTAGGTGAAAACTGGTGTTCATCAAGCGTACGAACTTAACGAGTCATGTAAAACTGTTTTATATTCTCAGGTACACAAGTCAATAAGCCCAAAAGCGTATGTCGATAACCATCATTGATTAAAAAGGAAGTGACTAAAGTTCACACCAGAATTTGTGTAGACAATTTCCCCGTCTCAAAATTAAACACATTTAAGGTTAATCAAGAGTTAGATTGATTGCCTGTCGTCAGGAGCAAAAACCATCATATTTCATAAATAATTCGACGCTTAAATCGTAAGAAGCGGAAAAATAAAAAAAATTACAGCCACCAGGTATTACTCGATTTAGTACTCTAACAGTCCATGAGCTTTCCTATAAAATCAACAACAAAGTATCAAGGATCAAAATGCACGCGAAAAAATATGACGCCATTGAGATTATTATATGACTTAATTAAAAAGTAATTTGTTTCTAAACCTAAGCTTTCTATTCTAGAGAAGGCTCAAGCAAACTAATCTGAACAGCCACGAAAGCACTTTACCTACTACGTTTTTGTATATTTAAAACATTTATAAAAATATTAGTTTTTTCCAGGTTGTTACAAGATTCATAAGATATTCTGTTATATAAGGACTGAGGGCGAAAAAACATTAACATTGAAAAACTTGCATAACTTTTAAACCGGTAAATAAATTTTCAAAAAATATTTAGTTTTGGATAGGTTATTTATTATATAAAAATTAAGAAAAACAAAAAATCAATCAGACTTGTCGTCATACAAAATTTTGAGCTTGTCGGGAATGGTCTCCATCATGGCTTTTATGGTGGTGCTCGACACTTTCTTGGTCACTACGGTCCACATTTTTCTAAAACTTTCAATCGATTTTGTAGCCTTTTTGTCTGCTGCAAGCTTCTGTTCACCAAAGCCCAGTACCGCTCGATTGGGCGAAGCTCAGGGGAATTTGGTGAGTTAGCCTCCCTGGGTACAAAATCGACATGATTATCTTTGTACCATTTTTTTGTTTGCTTACTGTAATGGTACGAAGCTAAATCCGGCCAAAAAAATGTGGATACCTTATGTTTACTCAGAAAAGGCCGCAATATTTTTTGGAGACACTCCTTTGTTAATTGTTCCATTTGTTATGAAAGATTGACTTCTTTTACCGCAGCTACAAATCGCCTGCCAAACGAGATATTTTTTTGGAAACTTGGACTTTATTTTAGTTCTAAACTTCTTAGGAACATTTCTTCGTCCACAGGAAACATAAAACTCCTGACCAGGTAGTTGAGAAAATCGGCGAGGACGTAAATCTCATCGTCCATCACGCAACATTGACGTTTTTCGAAAAAATCTGCTCTCAACTTTCTGGCTCGTTTCTTGGCTTCAATGTTTTCTCCGCAATACGATCTGGAGTTGTTTGAACTTTGTAGGACTTAAATCCACTCTTTTTTTATTTTTCGAATTGTCTTTTCCGACAAGTCGACTTTTGCAGCTAATTTCCGGTTCGATATCAGCGGATTCTTAACCATCGCAGATATTGCCTTTTGCACCTTTTTGGTGAATGAAAACCCTCTAGTCCTTCACTTCCTGGTTTCTGTGTTATGGTAAAGTCTTCCTTGTACCGCTTGATGACTTTTGCTGCCACTTGCCTGCAAACTTTTGCCTCCTTTGCAATGCTAACGACTGACCATTGTGGATTCTCAACAAATTTTTTAATGATTAATCTATGTATTTCCAGTACTTTTGCCATTGTGAACACAATTTGACTCAAATAAAAATAAAAATTTGACGACATTCAAAGCCTACTATATAAAAATTTTGTAAAAAATTATATGGTATAAAAGTTATGCAAGTTTTTCAATGTTAATGTTTTTTTGCCCTCAGTCCTTAGCCGTGGTATGAATAGATGGCATCAGATGTTATGTGTTGATTTTTGCATTTTAGGCTTGGAATAATCGTGCCGTTTTTTGATAACGATAATTTTTTAGCCGATCACCGCACGGAATGTTAAATTTTTAATTACTAAAAGGACAATGTTTGAAGTTTAATAAGCAGAGTGGCAAGAGCAGAGAATTTTTTTTCTTTGGGAATGGATTTTCATTTCTTCTTGTTCAAAGTGGATGTCTTTGTTATATTTTGCAGCTTCAATCTGATTGAGAAACAGATCTGGTCTCTTGTGGAGACATCGTTCTTTTGTATGATGTGCAAGCACCAGATAGTTTGTTAACGGATAATATATTTAAGAGAAGACGTCTGCAACAAAGCCGAAGTCAAAAACCGTATTCATTTTATAGTTGATTTCAATGTACATTTGCAATAAATTCTGTAAAAAATACTGGAGTAAAGGTAGATCTAATTTTGAACAAATTTTGAATTTGCATTTGGCGGTTATCATTCCCAGGGATGAGACAACACGCCGTAGACATATCGTCATTAGCTATCTCGCCGTCGACATCTCGTTGTAAGAATAACTTGCCAACGGGACAACTGCCCTGTAGTAGGTTTCCGAATCGAATATTTTAACACCCTATTTTTTTACTTTATTTTGACTAATTAGAGTTATTGTATTTTTAACTAAAAACAAAAAATCTGTCCTGAGCATGTTCGGCCGCCCTTATGAAATAAAACATCTAAAAATCCGCTGATCCGACTTTAATGAAACTTGACATGTAGATGTCAAATTTAATACTTACCAATGATCTGATTGGTTGTTGGGATAATCTGCTGAGCCAAAAAGAAACTCACAAAGAACTCTTAGTTGGAATTAGGGATGCGAAATCGCCGGCGACAAATCAGCCATTAAACTTACGTACCAGTAATTCATTTTGGTGTGGTTTTTGCCTTTAACACTCAGGCAAAAGAGATTGTTGGACTATTGTTACTCCAACAATCTCTTTTTGCCTTGAGAAAGGTCAAACGTGTTTTGACCGAAACGTTGGCACGAATTAGTACATGGAGTTTTAATAGTCTATTCCAAACGAAAAAGTTACTTCTATAAGAAGGCCCATCATATGGTGGAACAAGTATACTGTAATTCATTTTACGTTTTATCAGTTGTGAACCCAAAACAAAGTACGATAACCCCCGCTTAAGCTTTTGTGCGCACGCAGTCCCCTCCCGTAAGCCAGTTGCCCCACTTAAACTAGGCCTTATAAAACCGTGAGCTCTTGCGTTAAAAAGGCAGTTGGTGCCGAATACCTGTTCCGCATGGTTCTGCCGTGAAAACTGTGTAAGTCTGCTTTTTTCTAATTTAAACCGCCAAAAATACCGCTTTGGCTATTCTCTCCCCGACACGCATGTTGCAGAGATACATCCCTTAACTGTTCTTTTCCTATCCGTGTGTGTTGTATTTCGGGTGACGCGTTTTCGCGTCTTGAATACACCACTCAAGCAATTGCCCAGGTCGATATAGCGCATTTTCGTGTGTCGACTCGGTCACTCACACCAACAATATGAACATTTAAGCGATGTAAAAACTGATTCGCGTTATGTAAATCGTGAAAACCTAATTAGTATTAATTGCGATGCAAGCATAGAGGTTCCCTTAAAGCATAAAGTAACTCAAAACTGTGAATCTCCTATACGACCAACTTCCAACTTTCAAACATCGAAATTTCTTCATATCGCCCACGAAGATAGTACACAACCTCAAGAACTAAATTACGAACAATTTTCATCTTTTTAGGAACACAAACGACATGTTCACAGTGATGCATTTAAATATCCAAGGCCTTTTTAATAAGTTGTTAGAGTTAGAAATATTTCTTGAAAGTTTTGGTTTTGTTGATGTTATATGTTTTACCGAACACTGGTTAACAAAATTAGAATGTGAAACTATCTGCATTCCAGGCTATAAATTAGCAAATTCTTACTGTAGGGAAAAGTATTTACGAGGGGCGCTCTTATTTTGCTAGGAATAACTTAAATTTTACTACGATTGATGTCGATCATGAAATAGGTGTAGACTTGGCATTCGAATATTGTATAATAAAATTGATGTCTGTAAACTAATAATTATCTGCATATATCGCGTTCCACATGGGGATTTCAACACGTTCATTCACAATCTTGAAGTAATTTTAGATCGTTATAAACTTTGTACAAATGTAATTATTTGCGGAGATTTTAATATAAATATATTTGAAAAGTCAAAAAAAGTTGAAACTTACTTATCTTTACTACAATCTTTTAATATATACCCAACAATTTGGAGTGCCACAAGGATTACTCCTAGTACCGCAACCTGCATTGATAACATTTTTACTAATCTTCATTCTATAAACTTAATGAAAACTGTAAATGTAGAAATTGGATTATCATATCATAATGCTCAAGTTTTAACTATCTCTGGTTTGTTGAAAAGTCCAAAAAAACTGAAGAGTATACATATATTAGAATATACAATTCAATAAACAATTCTACATTTACTAAACTTTTAGAACGTATAAATTGGAATTTTATACATAACATGGATATTACTGTAGCGTTAAAAATGGAAACGTTTTACAATCAATTAATAAACGCTTTTAACACAGCTTATCCTTTAACACGAAAAAATAGATTAAAAAATAAAAACTGGATTACACGAGGTATCAAAATTTCATCAAAAACAAAGAGAGAGTTACATATGTGCCTAAAAATTTATCCCAATAGCGTATTACGACAGTATTACATAAGATACACCAAAATCTTAAAACGTGTTTGTGAGACGGCTAAAAAAATTCAAATACATTATTCTCTACTCAAATCAAATAATATCATGAAAACAACTTGGAAAATAATTAATAAAGAAACAAATAAAATCAATAACAATCAGTTCAACATTAAATTAGATATAAATGATAACACTTTAAATGAACCTATTCATGTCGCAAATACTTTTAACGATTATTTTACAAGTTTACCTACTATACTACAGAAAAATTTAATAAATGACAATAATGCATTTGATAAACTTTTAAAATACAAAATTAATAACAAAAATTCTATGTATTT
This sequence comes from Abscondita cerata, assembly GCA_030710515.1. Taxonomy (NCBI): domain Eukaryota; kingdom Metazoa; phylum Arthropoda; class Insecta; order Coleoptera; family Lampyridae; genus Abscondita; species Abscondita cerata. The sequence goes on from JALBCR010000680.1 coordinate 118,285, forward strand.
TACACCCACAACGCCAAACGAATTAGAAGCTATCATTGGAAAAATAAAAACACTAGTGCAGTAGGTCTGGACGATATTCCAATAAACGTACTTAAAATAAATGCAAAATTACTATGTAATCCTTTATCTGATCTAATAAATGTTTCCTTTAGTAACGGTTATTATCCAAAAGAGTTCAAGATAGCGAAGGTGATTCCAATACATAAAAAAATCTTAAAACTTCTATCATAAATTACAGACCCATAGCAATATTACCAGTTCTTTCAAAAGTATTTGAACATGTCTTGAAAGATCGATTAATAATTTTTTTGAAAAACATAACTATCTGTGCGAGAATCAACACGGTTTCTGTAAAAATAAATCTACCTTTACAGCCATAAATAAAATATTAAGTCAAATATTAGATAGTATTAATAAGAATGAATTAGTTGTCAGTTTAAGCTGCGATTTGTCTAAGGCTTTCGATTTAGTAGACCATTCCATCTTAATAAAAAATTGCAATATTACGGAGTTAGAGGTAATATGTTATCTTTATTAGAAGCTTATATAACAGGACGGGAACAAGTAGTTCAAATTAGACATTACAAGGATAAAACAACTCAAAATTATTTTTCCGATTCCAAACATGTTTACTACGGTGTTCCTCAAGGATCTATTTTAGGACCACCCTTTTTCTGATTTATATAAATGATCTACCTTTTAATATACCTGCTCCAATTACTATGTATGCCGACGATACAAGTATTATCATAAGAAGTAATTCTGTAAAAGAACTTGTCCAAATGATATCACTTACGTTACATTCACTACAATCCTGGTTAAATTCAAATCGTTTAGTCATTAACTTTGACAAAACATTCTTATTACATTTTCTTAAAGCTAAACATTACGAAAGTTTTATAAATGAAATTGATCGGTGCAACATAAACCTACATATTGTTACATCTGAAAAACTGTTGGGTGTAATAATAGATAATAAGTTTAATTGGGGGAACAGGTCAACATTATAACTACCAAACTAAACAAAACAATATTTTGCCTACGTAGGTTAACCAGAATTTGTTCTATATCAACCCTTAAAATTGTCTACCACGCATGCTTCGAGTCAGTACTGCGATATGGAATAGTTTACTGGGGAAATTGCATTCATATCAAACAAATATTAAAATTACAAAAAAAGCAGTGCGTATAATCTTTCAACTAAAGAGGACCGATAGTTGTAGGCAATTATTTATTGTTCAAAATATAATGACAGTAATTAATTTATACATTTACGAATGCTGTCTACACGTTTTCAAAAATAAATCGCATATAAAGATAAACGCAGATATCCATAGTTATCCTACCAGAAATAATTTATTACGAACAGACAAACCCCAAAATTATATATATAATCAATGCTATCTTTATTATTCGATAAAGTTTTTCAATCATCTTCCTCCGGAAATTAGAAACATTGAAGATATAAATCAATTTAAGAAAAGTCTACAAATGTATTTTTATAGTCGCTCCTTTTACACAGTAAATGAATTTGTATGCAGATAGTTATTTCATAATTTTATTGTATTTATGTTTTTGTGTATTATATACCACTAGATGTTATTTATAGTTTTTAATGATACTACTTTTTATACTGTATGTGTCCCTAGTTTATTATATTCTTATTATTTATGTATTCGACGCTAATGGCACAGAAATATACATTACTTACTTACTTACTTACTTACTACCCACCGTATCACTTAACCGACCGCCACTTTGCTTACATTACCGAAACCCTCACCCCTATAACCGTCAAATCCGCTGACTGCTTTTGGGTTGCCTGGCATGTGCTTACTTAACTAAATGCTGTCTTGTGTTGTTTTGTGAAACTCTTAGTAACTTATTTCATGTTAAATAAAGAAGTCTTGAGTTTTAGTGTATTCTCTTTATTTCCCCGAACTGCTTCTCGAAGACGATCAGACCTCTGGAATTTTTTTTAACCTCCACTGTAGCTGCCCGACAAGCAAACGGAGAGTAAACTTTGTCATCAAATCTGGCGCCCGAGATCCGTCCGTTTTTATTACTTACAGGAACCAACCAAATTGGGAAACAAGCGTCACAGTGGTTAAACCACTTTTTAATAAAAAAAACAATGAAAATGTTATAATGATTTACGCCACAAAATCCAGTTCGATTCCGATTGCCGTAATTTTTTTTATTAATAAAATTATTATCGATGTTATTATTAGTACAATTTTTATAAAATGAGTTTAATCTTTTTTTTTAAATCTTAAATTCACTTTACAAAATTATAATGACATTGATACTAAATTGAATTTAAAAAATACTGCATTTGGATTTGAACCACAGTTAGAGAACTCAAAATACTACTAGGCAACAACAACCAATTCGTTCACGAAGGTCGCTTATTAATTGAAAATTCATTCAGGTAATAAATAAAAACTTATAAATAATAACTTGCTTTACTAATTATTTTAGTAAAATACGCTTTGAATACTCATTATTATTACATCAATTTGTTCTATTTTATCTATCCAATATAATATATGTTATTATATTGTGTTCGAATCCTACCAAAAAAAGATATACCTTAATTTTTAATTTATCATAGTAAATGCTCATGTCAACTTTTCCCACACACGTTATACAATCGATTGTATGTATATAGATATGCAAAAATATGCAAACTGCTTAATTGTCATTTATTTTTCCACCAGTGAAATTATATAATGGAAAGTGAAATAAAACCCATAATTAAATATCGTCGTTTGTCAGTGTTAGTTTATATATAATAGTGTCATGCGGATGCGTAATGGAAAAGCTTTTTAAAATAATGAAGACCTTGTTAATTTTGAGTTTGGCTTTCTGTGCAACTTTTACATTCGAAGTAGGTAAAAGTGTTAGTGTTACGTATATACAACTAATGTTCATGTTGTAGATGCCATCCGCAGTTATAAAATACTGGAATAGTTTAGCATCTCCATATATAGACGATTGTGTAGTTGAAAGTCAAGTTAATCCAGAAACAGCAAAAAACATATTTACAAATTTTGTTCTTAATGAACAAGTGGAGTGTTACTTTAAATGTATAGGTACAAAATTAAGTTTTATTGACACAAAAAGGTAATTGGGATGTTCAACAAGTATATAATGTTTTGAGATTTGTAACAAAAGAAAATATCGATATTTGTATTCATTCTTTCCCTTTAGATGAGTTTGGGTGTAAACATGTGATCCATGTTGCGGGATGCATAATTCAAACATTAGTACTAAAATAATCTTAAATAAATGTGAATTATCACATACTTTGTTTTAAAGCAGTGTGTTGTAGTTATTAGATTCTTTAGTTTTATAATAAAAAAAATAAATAATAAAAAATCTTTCCTTCTCTCCACTTGTTCACTTCTATCATCAATACAATTTTCTTTCTTCCACTCCCGCGCATTTATTTTTTTAAATTTCATTTCTTGTCTCACTATATAGCTTATCGTGTACCATAGGTATTTCCATGTGTTTTTATTTATTTCTTCTCCTATTTTTATTTTTCTTCTCTTTCTTCATCTTCTTTGAAATACTGTTTTCTTAAAATTTACCCTTGTCTCTTTTTAAGTATTTCTTCACTGCCCCTCAGAATTGCTGTTGTTTTCGTTTGAAAAAATATTAATAGTCACAGAAAAATAAGCATAGTTGTTATGTTAATATAAGTTTAATAAGGATTGGTGTACTTATTTTTCTGTAAAAATTTGATCCTTATGCACTTCACTGTATCATTTATAAAAATATCAATAGGTTGGTATAGATTTACTAGACAAAAACGCACAATTTTAATCGTATAAAATCAACATATCATACACAACATATTATTTCGGAATGAAGATTACGTAAAGCGTCTAGCAAAACAAGGAAACGAAAAGTTGCGTTATATATTAAACAAAAAGCACGTAACGCTATCAAAACTCTTTAATTGCAGAACATTTTTGAAATGTTTGAATGTATCGGCAAAATATGTTTAGCGAAGGTTTAACCAATTTAACAAACAAAAGCGAAAATTTTATGCAAAATCGAACATATTTAGGCAAATCGACAACAAGAATGACAACAACAGTTACATCGTTCGTTAAACTTAAATGAGGTACCCATACAGCAAATAAACCTCTATTAAACATGCATTAGATGTCATAATCAGATATCCATAATATCCATTAGATATCTATGGCTGTACTATGTATAACCACTGGATATTTAAATCTCCCCCAAATGTCACATCTATGGTGAGTATACAATGGATATTAAAAATTGACATGTAATGTATTTTCCCAAATTTATAATATGTATATGACATTATTCTTTGTTGTTATAGAATAAGAAAATTAGTCAGTCAAAATTTAAAAAAATAGTCACTAGACAGCGATACTTCCACTACGGTGGTTGAAAGGACAATTTTAGACAGGGTTATTAAAATCACTTCTATTGATAGTGACCGGCTGATTATCTATCAAAAGGACTATGTACTGTCTCTCTTACTTTTGTTATTTTTTTTCGGCCTTTTGCTTTATTCTCAGGTTGGGCAGGTATTAAATAGGAATACTACTGGAATTTCTTATTTTAATAATGACCGGCGTAACATCTAGCCAAAGAACTTTTTCTCTCGTTGGTTCTTTTCTTTTAAGAAATTAAAAACAGTTTTTTGGACAATCTTTAAAGAGCTGTAACTAAGCAGAAGTTGCTCATACAATTTCTTTTTATATGAAAGACCCACATTGGTTTTTAACAAAGAATTACTACTTCCATTTTTTTGCACTAATTTATTTACATCTTGTATATTCACAAAAGATAAAAATTGTAATTTATTGTAACAAATTTCCCTTCTGGCACAATTAAGAAGCTGGGCGATATGAAAGATCCACATTATTTTTCTACAAAGAATTACTACTTATATTTTTCTTACTTATTTATTTACACACTGTATATTAATGTGCTAACACTGTTTTCTTAAGCCTGACTTGGAAATTCGTATCACGAGACACCGCGCTCCTATAAGTTTAATTTTACTGAAGGTAAAACCCTAAAAATCGTTTCTTTCTTTTGTACCTGAACCGTGAAGATAAACTACTTTGCTATAACTGCGTTAGCTAATGGCGATTAATTAAAATGGTAGTAAGCTGTTTATTCTGAAGTCATCATTAGGCAAATTTTCTTTATAAAATTGTGGATGGAAAGATGATTATTATTATTGTATTGTAATGTAGTGTTTGCAATTGTGGATTGGTTTGTCTTAGCAAAGTATTTGCTTTAATGTTTAGAAAATTGACTAATACCTAAACATACCAACTCTTACCCACCTTAGTATTTATAAGTAATTTTAATTGTGTAAACATTATAGATGGTAAATAAAAAAACATAAAATATAATAGCACGGCCATTGCATAAATTGGGAAGTTAACAAATTTAGCGGATTTATACATTTGTGTGTTTTCCAATTACAGTTTCTATGACTGGTTAATGTCTTTTGCTTACTCCCTATACAATTAAATCTTGGAAAATTGACGCAGTTGGATGTGTAACTATCAGCCGTCTAATATAGATGCAGGGTTTTCTGGAGATAATCGAATGGTGTACACTCCTACCTTAGATATCAACATCTACCCGTCTGTAAAGATACGAGCACAAACCCAATGTACACATAATCATTTGGTGTAGGACATCTTATAACATCACCACAAGTTTCTTCTTATACAAGATGATAAAAGCAACACGTTAAAGCAGTGCATCCTTTTAAAGTTTTCAGGAACTTTCATTCTTTTAACATTGCGGTTATTTGAACTAAACATACCAAACTAACCAGTGAAGCAAAATTTAACCATACCTTGAGTTGGTGCTAGTTTTCCAAACTAAACAAGTGTGTTATTGCATATTTTAAATTGTAATGATCTTACGTTTAGTGACGTAGTTGTGATAAGTAACATAACGTCACTCATCCCTGCTACATATTTCCCACTTCTAATCCCTGCTAAAACTCTAGGTACTAATTGTGTATAAATTTGTTTGTTTTCCTTAGTTTACGACACTTTGAGTTTTCTCTGCCTTTACTTAAAATCCTGAATTATCCCGACCTGTTTAAATTCTCCTGAACTTGATTTTTCTCTTAATATCCCGCCTAAAACCAATACTTAAAATAACCTGCTGTAACTCTTACTTACTTACAGAACTAGTAGTCCACAGCCATTAAATTTGTCGCGTGCGAAAGTTCTGAACTTTGCTCTTTATTTCGTCGACTGCATCTAAGAGTCCGGTAATTTGATTTTCTGCGTTCTGGATACACAAGCGTCACCTTTCAACTAACTCTGACAACTCTGTGTGACAACAACCAATTTGTATTCGGCCGTTGTAGGGGCGCTTACTTTCAAGTTACATTATTTTATCCTAGCATAATCCCAAGAACAACATACCTTAGCATCATTGGCCAATCAGCAGGAGCATTAAAAGTTTCTCAGGATGCACCGTCTTTGTTTAAAACCGTCCGCACGGACGTCAAACATCCTAGTTGCACAATCTACAAAATAGAAACGTCATCCAACAAGCAGGGCGCAACAAAGTGTAGTGCAACATACTATTTATACGTGTCCATATTACACGAGATGTTGTTAGACACACATTTTACGTATTACTATTTATATTCTATTGTGTTTCTGATAATCAGTTAAACAGGACGACAAAAATTACCATTTTTTAATTTTTACTGTAACAACTTTTTTATGTTAAAATTGCGACTCATATTCTCTACGCTGTTAGGAATTATTATTTTATATTTTTCGAAAAAAATGTTTTAGGACGCTGCAGACTCTTGTTACTTTTTCATAGTATCGTAACGATGTGGAGTTCTGCGCGAAACGCTTGTTTTATTTATCACGGTTACAATGTAATTACTCATTTCTAAAATGTATTAACGAAATAATAAAAATGTAGTTAATTATTTGTTATGAGACCACATTATAATTTCTTAATAATATAAAAGGTTCAAGCCTTGAACATGAAAATTCGATTAAGTTTACAACGCATTATGTTGTATGTAGTATTTAAGCGGTGACCTGTATTTCAGAGAGTAGTTTGTACCACAATGAAGTTGTTATTAATATTAAGCATTAGTACTATTTACTTAACTCAGTCCAAGGAGGTAAGTTTAAAATTTTTACTAACAAAAATAGCGTACGTTTTTTATATTTATAGATACCACCATCGTTAACGTTATCCTGGAATAAATTGGTAGAACCTTTTGTGGAAACGTGTATAGAGGAAACAAAAGTAGATGCTGAAATTGCAAGAAACGTATTCAATAACAATTTTTTACCTAACGAAGAACACGTACGTTGCTATTTTAAGTGCATCGACACAAAATTAGGTTATTTACTACCGGGGGGAGAATTCAACAAAAATTTGATGATAAATCAGATTGAACATTTTACTCCAGAAATCGCTAATAAATGTTTGCCAAAATCTTTTAATGAAGATGATTGTGTTAAATCCTACAAATTAGCAATTTGTATTGTTGAACAAAGTCTGATGGATTAAATGTTTAATAAATATTATGCGTTTATACATTACTTATTAATATTTTTGTAATTATTTATTTGTATGGTACATTATTATTATGATTGTAAAAATTTTACAAATTTTTTCTACTCCTGTATCATAATTAATTTTTTGTATACGTTCCCAAAAATAGCTATTTTAGAGTTTCACTTAAGTTCTCTAAAATGACTCTTTTGCGGACTCGATCCAAAAAAGTTGCTATGGCAACTTTTTACTACTATTTATGTAAATACAACAGTGGCTCAATGCAATAATTAAACAATTTTATTAAATTTAATAACACAACAATTATTTAATTATTTTACAGAATAAAAATGAAATGAACAATTTTGGGCACCTTCAAAGCTGTTGCCCCCAAACGAAATACCCGAGCCGGAGGGTGTCGTTTTAACTTCTTTTAATGTTGTGGCAGTACCTTCAGTAGTAACCAATATTATGTTATTCGATAATTCAATTTTCTTTCTCTCCCATTAACATTCTGCACACCTTTTTCTTTTTGTCCATTGATTCTTCTATATATGATATGACGACCTGGAAGTAGTTATTATTCAAAATAAAATATATTGTGGAAAAACTCGCTTCGATCCTCCTACCGTTTCAAACTGATTAAATCAACATCACCATCTACCGCTAGAGACGCAGAACTTCGCCGGAAGCAATAGCCAGTATACTCCGTCGGCTTCGGCAATTTAAGAAACTCAGCAACAATAGAGGGCATTTTCTCAAAAGAATGGATTTCTACACGTTGCACAGTACATTTTCCCGATAAGAAACAAAAAAATACTCGTATTCAATTTTTGCTGGCCGTAGTCGAGCATATTTCTGGTACAATTCTATAATTGAAAGCATCGCCTTCAGCTACTATAAGAAACACTCTCTTGATGTTGCTCTTTGTATCAGGAATTGTTATAAGAAGACATCATGTGTCCTTCTGGACAACATCTTGCATTTTCAGTATATGTAATTCTTCACGCCTACATGCACCACACACGCCAATGAGAAGAGCAACCTACGAAATAGAAATTTTATTTATTTATTTATTCAATACACGGCCTAAAATGCCCTATAGAAATAAATAATCTGTTGCCTCTTGTACTGAAACTAAGAACTCTAAATAAAAGTTCAGAGAGAAGTTCGGGCGAGTCAATTATAGTATATTACACAACGAGAGTTGTAAATAGCATATTACGCTCAAGTGGAGGTACTAGTACTAGGAGTACTACAAGGGCGTAATTACTCTACAACTCGAGTTTTGTACTATACTTTATCTTCGACCATCCCCGTCCCCCCAATTCTTGTATCATCTTTTCCAATCGCTCACAAAAGCTCACATCTTTCCATTAGCATCTTCTATCTAAATTTTTGCCCCGTAAGCTTATGCTGCCTAAAATTTTTTGCTCCTGATATTTAAACCCCCCAAATACCCCTAAAAGTTTTTACCCCCAAAATATTTTCTTTCCAAAAATTTTGTCTCCAAATTTTCAGTTCCCAAAATTTTCACCCCTTAGCCCTGTAATTTTATCTAATTTTAATTTTGCCTCCCCTTTCACACCTTCCACTACACTCTATCCTAGTTATGTTTAGCCACTCTCTTCCTTTGGCCCTCATACCTCCCTTCCCTGAACCCCTACAATTTGTAATTTGTTTATTTACGAAGGCAATCAAGGTATTTCTACATGTCTTATACTATGTTGTCCATAAATTGCAAGTAAGGGAAATGTCAATTAAAACTTCTAAATCAGAAGAAATCGTCATATCATTGAAGAACACACCATTCGAATTATGATTTTGTCATAAAGTTGTGCAGCGTTTCTAAGGGAAACGAAACGAATATTAAACAAAAAATCTACAACACCCATATATCTTAATTAAACAAATTAAATTCTAGGTGGCTATATTACAAACAATTATAATCTACGTTAAAGTTGCAAGCACTTCAGCACAATTATAACACATGTATGTACTTACAGTTAATAAAAATAAGGATATTTAAAGTTATTTGACGTTGCTTCGACAGACTTCTAGCGCAACTCCTATAATTTTACATCGGTGATTTTTCAATTAACTGATATTGATACAATTTATATTGCCATAAGTTCATCTTTACCATTTGCTTATTATTTGAACTACTAATACTAATCAGTTGAAGTGACCATTACTTCACTGCAAAACATTCTCGACGTCCCTCTTTTTCAAAAAATATATATCAAGATTGTTTGTAACCAACATTGCACGATTTATGGTTAATACAAAAAATGAAGATAAGGATAAAACAAGTTGTCCATTATGTTCCTTATTTATGTAGACATCTTCGACAAACTTATTCCTGTTCTTTCTCACAAATACTTTCAAATTCTAACTAGTTCCGCAATATCAATTCAAAATAGCATCTCTCATTACCACCTTCTTTACAAATATGGGGTGAAGCATGCATGTAGGTATATAAGTTTATTCATGTAGATTCATAAGCATAATCTTTAAAATCAACCAGTATTATATAACTAGACAAAGCCAGCATGCTACGCATGCGTTAAGTCACAAAAATGAATTAGCTTCTAAAGAGCAGACAGTCATGAACAATAATTAGCACTTACATTAACATTCATCAGTTGAGTAATCAATATGAATGCAGAGTATGTACTCAATGTGAATTCGTAAAATGAATCGAGAGTATTCGGGTGTGCGCTCGCAACGAATCGAGAGTAGGTGAAGACGCACAAACGACATAACATATTAATATAAAAGATATAGATGTAGTACGAATAGAAATTATGTATTAATAAAATATTTAGAACCGGATTTATTGGCTCGACCGCTTTAACGTAATACAACAAAGTTTATTTCGGTGAGATTGACTGTTTGGTTCGCATAACGCTCGCAGTTACGCGTGTGTGAGTCATCAAGTTCGAGCATACGAAAATTTTTTTTGGGGAAATTGAATCCTCTACAATTAAACCATTCGAAAATTTGCAAAATTACAAATATTTTGATTTTTTATTCGTGTTTTTACGTAATATGGTTCCGGAGTTATAAAAATTACAGTATTCGTATAACAATGTAAAATTGCTTGAAAAAAAAATGTTTAAAAATGATAAATTGTATTAAACATTATGTGATAAAGTTATAAAAGGAACGTTTTTCTTAAATAAATTTTTTTTATCTGTTATAATTTAGAAATTATGACCGTTTTAGTTTTCGAATGAAATTTTGTCGGTAACGTTTTTCGCTTATAACTTTTGAAAACACGCAAGGTCATACAAAACTGAAACGGCCAAAATTTTTTATTTCTTTATCCGCGTATGATGCTTTTTGAATTTTGAAAATCGGTCCGTAAATAAGCGAGTTGTGGTCAACTTACGGCTCAATTTGTTTGAAATTTTTTTGACTATTTTGAACATTTTTTTTAACCTCGAAGATGCCTTCATACAAAAAAAATCTAAATCGAAAAATAAAGACACATCTTTCGTAAACTCGAAACTTTTTTCGAAACAAAAATATCTTAAGCCGTTCTAATGTGAGACGAATTTGAAAAAAGGTTGATTTTCGTATAGATTATATGAATCGAGAGTAGGTGTGCGTTCACACTAACGACATAACATATTAATATAAGATTAGTCGTCTTGATTTTTAATAATTAGTGATCGAACCATGTACGAACAAAGTAAAATACACATTTCATGTTGTTTCTTTGCTATATTAAGTAAGATGTTTTCTTTCCCAAAGTATCCAATGGTTTTTTGTATTTAATGACCATCAGAAATTGAGAAGAAAGTTTAGGTGTTGAGAGTTGCATTTGTACAATTAATGACAATGTGTTGCCTATAAGAATGCAATTAAATATAACCAAATAAAATGTTATCTAATTACTGTATTACCTGAATTCGTACTTTTAAAGAAATTGTAATTGTTTTACACAATCTTCCCGGTACTTCCAAATAACACATGGCGTCTGCTTGCTTGCTTAAAGGTTACTAGATGTACTTGGGTACCTAATAATTTAAGTAACGTTCTTATAAATTTAATACAGGCAATGAATACTTTAAAAAAACTGTATTGTAACATAGAATAACTAATAAACAAAGAAGTTATATCAACCATATTAATATTGTGCGTGGAGGGATGCGCGAGTTTGATAAAATGACAAAAAAATCTGCGAGTGGAGTTTCTGTATAGTTTATTTTTCTGTGGTTAAATTCCTAACGAACATAACCCCGATTTTTTTTAAATTTCGTCTTTGTATTGAGATTCTATAGAATTCTATTTATTCAAAATACTATATTAAATCGATTTAAGTTGAATGTGTCGGAGCTCCAAGCAAGGTGGACGGATGTACACTCATGAAATTTAAAACTTGGACACCACAATTTCTGTAAACAAAAGTTTGCACATTGTGAAGCGGGCTTAAGGGTATCATTTACAATTCTAACAGCAGGTAGTCTCAGCAGGGGTTATCTTATAGAAGGACTGTAGAATGAATCATTACACTAAGCACGTTTTAGAAAATAGGTAATTTACGTTGCTTACTTAATTTTTTCTTTAAAGAATATATTTGAAGGTATCGCTAATTAAACACCATAGCTCGATTAATTATCGAATCAAAATTTTGTTTAGGAAATGTTTACAAAATAAAATTAGAAATAATTTTGATTTAAAAAACGTCTACAAGCAATAACTTTTAAATTAAATCAAAAACTAAACATGGTTATTTGGGTTGACTGATTATTACTTATTTTTAAATAAATCTAACCTACTAATTATTGTAAGTTATTAAAAAAATCATTAAACTCTCTATTCATAATATTTAGTCCTTACAAAATGTATATTTTATGACGTTTCATTTTTTTCTGTAGTTAATATAAAAAGTGAAAATAAAAACTAAGGCAATTCTTATTGTCAACGTATATATTTAGTTTTTGACAAGAATTTATTACATAATTATAATTAAGATACCAAGTTATAGTTTAAAATTAAATGAAAACGTTTTTTTTTAAATAAAGGTATTACTATATAAATAAATATAAGAAATCAATAATGGGTGTGACCTCCATTATTATTGATACATTCTTGGAGGCGTCTGCTCATTGACGCTATCAAGGTATCAATATAATTAATATTAATCGTTTCCCATGCGGTATCAATGGCTGCAATTAGTGCATTACGGTTTACTGGTATAAAATTTGGCCCTTGTTGTCTTCGGATAACAGCAAGTATTCGAGCCCAAACATTTTCGATAATGTTAAAATCTGGGCTTTTTCTGGCCAGGGTAACAGCTCCAAGTTATTTGCTTGTATCCAGTTGCGCACAACCTGCGAAGTATAGGGTCATCATATCCCGATAGTTAATTATCGAATGTTCCAAGAAAATATGTGTAAATAGTAAATGGAATCTACTAACGTAACGTTAAGTCGTTAATTATAGTTACATAACTCTCCTTTCATAAGATATAGTTCATATTAATATGCTTATTGTAAAGCTTCGTACACACCTGAACAACAAACCGAGGAACAAACAGAACAACGAACCGAACGGCAATCGGAACATTAATTTTGACGGTGCTACGTACGAATTTTAGAACAGATTCGCAAGTCCTGATTGTTCCACGAACGGTTTGCGGCGTTCCCGCAACTTGTCGGTTTTTTCTCCGACATCAAAGAAAATGCGCGCGAATGCGTTTGCAGGTTTGGACGAATCTAAACAAAACGGCGAACAAACTTATGCGGGAGAATTAAATTATTTATTTTTGTCCTTCCTTTTGTGGGTTTGTTGTGTTTTAGGTAATATTATGGAGTTGACAGAAGAAAAATGTTTTAAATTAATCAGTGTTTAAGAATGCAAGAAAAAAATGATGTCCCTATTAGCATCATTTGGGCGGGAAATTTCCAAAATAAAAAAAAAAGCGAAGTAAATTATAATTTTTTACTCTTCTTTGTGCGTAAAAATTTGGTTGGCACTATCTTCTTGTTTTCCGCAATTTTCTCTTCTCAATAATAAATATATATGAACTGAAAACTACTGAAAATAATTAGGGAACAGCACAAACGTTCCGTTTGTTGTTCGGATTGTGGAAATCATAAAAGATCGTTTGTCGTTCTGTTTGACTTTCGGTTCGTTGTTATGTTTGTTGCTCGGTTTGTTGTTCAGGTGTGTACGAAGCTTTACAACTTAAGCAACAATTTTTTGGCGAATAAAGATTAGTTTGTGATGTAATATTAGAAACACAAATTTATATCATATCAAATTTATGACAACTTAAAAACCAAGAACGTGTTATTGCTAAGAAATTATTAAGGAAAAAGCGCAATTGCAGTGTAAATATTTATAATTAGATATTTTCGAAAGTTTATAAGTCCTCTATTGTAATCTTAATATTTAAAAGAAAATCCTGTCCATTAGCATTATAAGGAAATGGCTTTTACTTTATGAATAAGTTTCAATAACAATAGAATATCCTTGCTTGTTTAATTTACTTCCTTTGAGTCATATTGCTCTAAGGGTTGTTACATTGGTCATTAGAAGTATGTAATAAATAAACAATTACCTACTGTTTGAGAAGGGTAGTGTGAACCAATAAATAAAGTAAGAAATGTAAATTCCATTTTAGTTTAAAATTTCAAGTGTTGTGAAAATGCCACCTCATCTCGGTGCTGATTTGAAAGCGCGGATTGTTTCGGAATTAGCGGCGGGCCGTAGCGTGCGTGAAATTTCACGTATGTTAGATATACCAAAAAGCACCGTAGGGCATTACCGAGTAAAATGGAATCTTGAACACACTTTGGAAAGAGCCATCGGAAGTGGTAGACCTAAAGTATCTACACGTGCTCAAGATCTCGAGTTGTTTCATTACGTAACAGAACAACCATTTGCTACATACTCCAGGGCTATAGCAGATACACATTTTCCCGGATGCCGTATAACTGCACAAAAAAGATTAAAGGAGATGGGAATAAAGAAGTATAATGCTGCTGCGAAAGAAGTTCTCAGTGACGAAAATATGAGACGTCGTCTGGAATTTGCAAGGCGATATGTGAACGAACCTTTGGAATTTTGGAATCGAGTGATTTTTAGCGACGAAAAAACGTTCAATAGCCGCAACGATGGACCACTAAAAGTTTTTAGAATGGAAGGAACTCGTTACGAAAATAATCACATATGTCCTAAAAAACGAAGTGGTTATTTTTCTGTGAATGTGTGGGTTGGGTTAGCGCGCGGGGTCCAGGAGTTTGTTGGGCTATCGATGGACGTCTTGATTCTGCTGCGTATTTAGATATTTTGGAAACTATTATGAAACCTTCAGTCGAAGTGTTTTATCCAGACGAAGATTATATTTTCCAACAAGTAAGTATTCTTATTTCACTATACTTTCTCCAAAAAATAGTTCGGGATCTGTTGAATTAACATTTTCATAATGTATTTTTGTTGTTAAAGGACAACGCCCCTATTCATACTTCGCGGGTTGTGCGCAATTGGATACGAGAAAATAACTTGGAGCTGTTACCCTGGCCAGCAAAAGCCCAGATTTTAACATTATCGAAAATGTTTGGGCTCGAATACTTGCTGTTATCCGAAGACAACAAGGGCCAAATTTTATACCAGTAAACCGTAATGCACTAATTGCAGCCATTGATACCGCATGGGAAACGATTAATATTAATTATATTGATACCTTGATAGCGTCAATGAGCAGACGCCTCCAAGAATGTATCAATAATAATGGAGGTCACACCCATTATTGATTTCTTATATTTATTTATATAGTAATACCTTTATTTAAAAAAAAAGTTTTCATTTAATTTTAAACTATAACTTGGTATCTTAATTATAATTATGTAATAAATTTTTGTCAAAAACTAAATATATACGTTGACAATAAGAATTGCCTTAGTTTTTATTTTCACTTTTTATATTAACTACAGAAAAAATGAAACGTCATAAAATATACATTTTGTAAGGACTAAATATTATGAATAGAGAGTTTAATGATTTTTTTAATAACTTACAATAATTAGTAGGTTAGATTTATTTAAAAATAAGTAATAATCAGTCAACCCAAATAACCATGTTTAGTTTTTTGATTTAATTTAAAAGTTATTGCTTGTAGACGTTTTTTAAATCAAAATTATTTCTAATTTTATTTTGTAAACATTTCCTAAACAAAATTTTGATTCGATAATTAATCGAGCTATGGTGTTTAATTAGCGATACCTTCAAATATATTCTTTAAAGAAAAAATTAAGTAAGCAACGTAAATTACCTATTTTCTAAAACGTGCTTAGTGTAATGATTCATTCTACAGTCCTTCTATAAGATAACCCCTGCTGAGACTACCTGCTGTTAGAATTGTAAATGATACCCTTAAGCCCGCTTCACAATGTGCAAACTTTTGTTTACAGAAATTGTGGTGTCCAAGTTTTAAATTTCATGAGTGTACATATTACACAGTGGGAAGGTGTAAAATGCGCCATACAAAGATACCAAACCGTGAACTAATTGTCATTTACAGTAGTGGTCGTAGATAAAATTATTTAATAATTTTTACAAGAAAACTAAATCAGATTAATTTCTACAAAATTTTAAGGTTCGAAACGAAATGTAATTAGAAATGAAAGAGAAAAAATAGGGGCAATCATTAAAAAAACGATAATGAATTAGTCTGCAAAATTTATGTTGTACTCTTTCGAGCCGAGCGATAGTATTCTCATAATAAGGTGACCAAAATGGACTGGCATATTCTAGTTTAGATCAAACTAGTGAAAAATACAGACATTTATAAGTTTTAATATTTTTAAAATTTTTGGTATTTCGGCAAACAAATTCCAAGGTTTTTAGATCATTGTTAGTTATATTTTTTATATGGTGTTTAAAAGTCAGTTGTGTGTCAATAATTATACCAACATCTTTGACTGTATTGACTTTAGATAATTGTATATTATTTAAATAATAGTGGTAATGAAGACATTTTTTGTGCGTTTAAAGGAAATAACTTGACTTAATTAAGATTGAAAATAATAATGGACCAAGATTGGAGCCTTGCGGAACTCCAGATGTAGCTTCAAAATAGTCAGAGAAACAATTATTAAATTTAACAGTAAGTTGACGATTACATAAATAACTATGAAACCAATTAAGAAGATTTCCATGAATGCCAATAGCTTTAAGTTTATGCAAAAGTAGTGAATAGTTTACTTTGTCAAATGCCTTAGAGAAATCAATATATCCGGAATAAACTTGAGAATTCAAATGAAAATTATTTGATATGTAGTTAAGAGGTTTGTTACTGTAGACTTACTTTTTTGAAAACCATGTTGAGTAGAAGAAACTAAAGATTTACTTAGTTAGAAAGATTACCAGACTTATAGATAGGTATAATAAAACACACCACACTCAAAGGACTGATTAAATTAAATAAAGAGTGGGTAGGCTAAAGTTGCAAAATAATATTTAAAAAGACTAGTAGGTATTCCATCTGGGTCAGGACACATCCTCAAATCAATAGATTTTAGCTTGTTCATTATTTCCTCTACTGTAATATGGAATGAAAATATATTGATATGGCTATTTAAATATTCATAAAGTGAAGGAAATAGAGAAGGAGATACATTTGTGTAAACAGAACAAAAAAAATTTTGATGGATTGTTACACAAGTTACTTTCAACTTTTTTCAAGTATAAAATGTAACAGGCTTTGCTTAGACTTTTACATTTCCGTCTTAAGTCGGAGAATTGTCTGTATAGAAATAAATTACCATTGCACATCATATATAATTTATAAACAAGCTTCATGATTAAACCAAACAGAAAATCCTTAGTTTTTAAAAAATAGGAACACAATTACATATGTATTGAATTGTAGAACACATTATAGAACGTATAAAAATTAGTATCAACATTTTTAGTGGAGAGAATATGGGTCTAATTTATAGATTCTAAATGGATATTAATATCATGAAAATTACCGTTTTTATAGTCATATCTAAATTCTCAAATTAATTCTGTTGCTGTTGATGAATTAACTTTTATGATATATTCTACAGGTGGGTGGTGTTTGTCACTTGTTATAAATGAGCTAGAGGGTAGAGTTGTGACATCATGAGAACTAGATGTAAAAGCTAAGTCAAGCTGTTTGCCAAAATAATTATATACAGAGTTAACTTGTTTAAGATCTAGAAATGACAAACTGTCCTTAACTATCTGTATTTGCTGGGTAGATAAAATTGCGCTATTACCATTCCAATTAGTTAGTGGAAAATTATAGTTGCTCAGAAGCAAAACTTTATCAAATTTTATACGAGATATAATTGATTCAATCTCATTAAAATGATTATAAAATGTATCAACAGAACCCGAAGGAGGAAGATAACACGCACTAACTAAGAAATGAAGAGATCCAAACTCAAAATTTAAAACCAGATGCTCAATACTTTCAGACAATGTACGGATGATAGTAGCTTTTAAATATGTTTTTACTGCAATTAATACACCACCACCACGAGAATTAGAGCTCGCAACTTTGTTTCTGTCACATCTATAAATTGCATACTGGCAGTTATCAGAACAAAATTCATAATTGTTAATATTAGAAATAAACCAAGTTTTCGTAAGCACAACAAAGTCATCATCACAATAAAACAGAAAATTTTTTAGTTCTATAATTTTTGTATGAAGTCCTCTTACATTTTGATAGAAAGCCGTAACATTAGTCCTCAATCGTTTTTTGGCAAACTAGTTTTAAGATTAACCATTTTGATATTCCTCCCATAAATCGTACACTAACATTAGCTTCTACGTTTTTCTTTCTTTTATCACATTCTGCATATTTGCTCGACAAGAAATTCAGTTCTCTCTGAGTGCGATTTCTTTTAATAGTAATATCAAATTTTTCTTTAGCACGCCGATTTGACCTCAACAGTTTATATGCCGTATCAGAACACGGAAATTGATACATATCATTAAAGTATGATTATAAACTTTGATTAATAAATACTTTTCATCGTCTGTATTTGTCAAAAATGTATTAATTTCTGGGAGTGTCAATGACTTTGTGCACTCATAACCTACTGAATTTTGCTTTAAAAATGCTATTACTCTGTCGAACTTGTTCATTTGAATATTTTCTTTGATATTCAAAACAGTTTTTATCATCGAATATTTTGAACAGAGTGTAGATGGTTTTACTTCTTGCAACTGTAATGGAAAAATAGTTATAATAATAATTTAAAAAAGTTGTTAATGTTTACTGTAAAAATACCGACACTTACCTTGTCATGTAAATAAATAAATAAATAATCGCATTTTCGTTTATAATTACAATGTTGTTTATTTTTTTCCATCGAATAAATGCCTCATATTTCTTTTTCTAGATTTGTCGAGACTTCACTGGAAGCAAATCTAACACAATTTTATTTGCATTTTCACTAATATTTTCTGGGTTCTACATTTTTTGTCTACATTAAACAATAATGTGGTAGGTACTATAGTAAAAATTGAAACTCACTATGTTTACACTGATCACATTAATCTACGTAATAAGGGGTTTGAATGTGTTTTTGAAATCTTTTAACAAAAAAATGTTGTTTGTAACACTTACTTAAAACGTTGGTTCGGACCTAACTGCTATTCCGGACAAGGCGAATCGAAAAATCTTTGTTTTAGGTACTTGTAACAAAAATAACTATATTAGGATTTTACAATCTGTACTCTAATGAAATTCATTATGATACAAATTTTTATCACGATACAAATTTACAACCAATAAAATTGCGACATTACTACATAAATATCAAATGTTCTATGAGTATGATACAAATTCAGAACCAATAGAAATACACCGTTGTCTATTGCACTTATCGACAGGTGTTATGGCTAGTAACACATAACATACGATAGGGTATAAACGTATCTAATGAAGCCGCGAAAGGAGTGAAAATAGCGCCCCCAAGTGGTTGATCCATAACTTAATATGTAAGTGGGGGTTAATTTGTAACAAACGATAAAATAAGCAACGCACATTAAATCAACTTTCTTTTTGTTCCACATTTTAATGAAAATTGTTACCTATAAAAATATAATCATTGAGTCAGTTGTCACCTCTTTATGGTGAAAAAATGTTTTTTTTGTAAGCGCAGATTATTTTGGTTCGGTTATGCTCTTTTGATTTGAATTAGACTATAGTCATAACGTATTTCATTTACATTGTATTGCACGTGTGCTCAGGGTCAAGATTATTGGAATATTGTTTTGATATTTTTCTTAATTCACAGTTATAAAAGATGTTATCGTCACGTTTGAGCAATTAGGTTGTTGTGGAAAATGCCGATTTCATAGTTATCACCAGTCGATTTCATTGAATTCTACTTTGTAGTTTGCGTTTAATGTGCTGGATCAAAGGTGTCTTTGTTTTCTTTTACGAATTACAGTCGGTTTTGGCCGACGTTATCAGTTAAATTAACAATATGTTTGTTTAAAAGAGAAATAACACACGGCTTTGCGCCCACGGTCGAAAATTCTAGGTAAGCGGTTTCGTTTGTTAATTCTAAGAAAATTATAACGCAGTAATTTTTTTGTAACGTTGGTGGTGTGGAAGATAACCTATGAGAGGGGTGACGTTTTCTTACCTAATGTTAGTTTTTTAGTTAGTTCTTATGTAGACTCACGCCAAGCGACATGTAGCCAAATCGTGCGGATTAATGTTGTTTAATTAAAATTAATACAATCGCCTAAGTATCGTTAAACGACGAATAATGTAAGTTTAAACGCAAACTTTTCGAGGGCGCGAGTGAAAATTACGTTTGATGTGTATCCACAAAAAGGACCTCTCATTCGTGGCCGGAAAAGAGAATAACGTTTGATTAATGTTGAAATTAAAGTATCTGCTCTGCGGATGGTAAACAATCTCTTGTACACGCGAAATTTCAATTAAGAAGCATGTGAGTTAAGGGCATGTTAGACGAGACTTTGGGTTAAAATCTATGCTTCCTGGTGGATGACTTTGGAAGTAAATGGATGATCTTCCGCATTTTGGATTAGAAGAAAGAAGACAGTTAACGTAAGTACTTTTCGTTTCTTCAGTGGCGGTCGCGTTGTACAAATTCGTGTGCGCAAATATAAAATAGGGTAGGTTGCGTAAGTAGGTTAGATAGTGAAGCATATTATAATAAATTATCGGCGGGTCTATTGGTATGGACCCCATTCTGTACTGCATGATCGTTTAGTATTAGGGGCGTCGCATGCAATTAGATTTAGGACTCCGGGTATTTCCCCTTGTACTTGTTTGTATTGTGATTATTTTGTTTAAACGTTAATAGAGAAAACCGTTAGTGTGAATTTTCTCTTTTATTTCGGCAAGTGTTTGCTTTTCTCTCGTCTTTAGTGAGCATTTGTTTAAACAAAGAAAAGATTAGGGTGGCGCCTGGCAACACCGATCGTGACTTGAGGGACGGACTTTTAGCCTTCAAAAGGTGAGTGAGAGACAAGTCCTAATCCACCCCATGCCGCTAGCTAGCCGGCATATTTGTTTGCGACAAATTTAGTTTTTCAAATTTCGTGGTGTAACACAGTATCTTCTAAAGAGGGTAGATGCAATAAATGTGAAACAACGCCAATAAATAAACAATACTAACAAGTTTTTTATTTAACATTAAAACATACAATGTACTTAAAACTAGATAAACGCACCTAATAATGTCTTCGCATTTATTGTTAATTTGAAACATTTTGAAAGTCTCGATTTTGTTAAATACTTTCCATGTGCTAACACTTTTACAACATCTAAACAATTGTTTTTGTATACTTTTTGAAATTTCGAACTTCGTTCCTTACATCTTTTGGAAATTGATGTTGCTTGGAAGTGAAATCAGTACAATTTATTACGCAATAACGCTTTGTTTTCATCAGCACTTCCATCATTGACACATATTTATTACACTCCACACACAGTCAAAATTTATATGCAGTTATTTATTTACAAACGCAACAAACAATACATTTACAAACTAAAACTTAAAAGCTGAAACAATTAGCATTGTCAAAGTCATTCTAATGTCTAATATTTTTTAAGTTTTCTCACCTAGCAGCCACATAAAACATCCAGCAACGGAAAAAGCTTCTAACCCAACTTTTACGGGTTTTGAGATCTCTTATCAATTGAATGCTTAGTGGAAAGATTCCTGAGGACATAACACCCATTTTTTACAAAAAATCACGGCGAGTTTTGCACAAAAAAGTTAGAGGGATAAGGCTCATGACAGTTAAGAATACTTTTAGAAGAATAGCAGCTAAATTTGAGTGTGCCTCTGTCTAGAATATTTTGGAAAAACATCTTTGACTAAAACAACTTGGTTTCAGTTCTAAAGGAAGGTGTGAGGCTGCTGTACACAAGTTTCCTAAAGAAAAACAATTGTTCCAACAAGAGTTTGTATCTCTTTCTCTAGCAACGCTATTCAAGACAATCGTTTTTGTTTTTTTATATATGCTCTTAAGTAGGTGCACAACAAAAGGATCCTTGTTTACCTTTGACTTTCTCTCTAGCCATCCAGCCAATAGTTGATTACTTAGAATCAGAATTCAATGTCTGCGGTATTTAGATGCCAGCACTATACCAGGGGAAGCACGAACAGTCCTCAAAGATTTTAAGTTCTTAGTTGAAAATTCCAGTTTCTTGGGCTTCAAATTAACTCCTCAAAGTGCGAGCTGTTTTATAGACAGGAATAGGTCAGACCATTTTACAAAACTTCCGATTTTCTCCTAGAATCAAGCTCTCCTCTCACGTGGAAATCGCAAGCTACAGTTACGAATTGATAGCACAAAATGCTACAAATAAGAAGAACTGCAAATACAAAGGCATAACCAAGGATGGTTACACATTTATTTCTTTTGGTAGTAAAGCCTTTAGGTCTTTTTAGTGAAGAAACCAAGCACCTAAATATTTTGGGGAAATATATTTATCAAAAGTCAGGTGATTTAACCTTAAGTTTGTATTTGACTTAAAAACGATTAACCACACAATAGGAAACGCAGTTAGTATTACGAGACATTTCCTCCTACGGCCACAATGGAGAAAATATTCTATCTCGTTTAAATAATAATTGTTGAATGTTTTAAAGTGTTAAACTGTTGTGGATTTTAAAACAAAAACAATCATACTTACTTATTTTATGATTATACTTACGAATAACGAGAAACCAAATAAAAGTAACTTATTTTATGTTATTGAAAAATGAAAACAAACACTAATCAATAAAATAATTTACAGCACATGGAATTTAATATCGCAAGATTTACAATTTATAATCACATAACATAATCACAACATAAGCAACACCACAGTGGTTGATCCAAAAACTACAAACTTGTTCTCTGTTTTTCCCACTTAAGTTACATTTATACCTTAATTGTATGTTATGTGCTATGTAACTAGAAACGTCAAAACGTCATGTACGTCAATATTAGTTAGAGTTTTTCGTGTGTTTTTAATACAATTATAAAATGTGAAATGTGATTAGTACTTTTTACAGTACTCCATGGTTAACAAACAAAAACATGTGGTTCCCAAAAATTACTACTTTGGTTTCCGGACCCGGTCATCAAACCCTTCCGGACAATAAAGAAAAAATGTAATATAATATAGGGCACACAACAAATATTCTACAAATTAATGTTCTAATCAAATTTCTTGTCCAATCTTTGTTTCAGGAATAGAGTCGATATTTTACTTTTACAGCAAACACACTGTGGAGATGAGACAAATATACTCAATAAAGGTATAGTAAATACAAAGGTAAGTATTTCTAATGGCGTAAAAAAAATAATTATTGCTTGGGAATAGTATTGTAAAATTTCTGAAGGTTTTCTAATAATAATAATAATAATGTTTATTGCCCAACAGACCAAATTCTATTAGAGTATGTGTTATACAAAAACAAAAACAAAAAGAAAGACTTAATTTAAGAACGTAATTCTAAAAATGCGTCAATAATATGGTGTAATGACAAAAAATTTATACTACACTATTGTGAGAGTAAGTTAAAAAGCCTATGTGTCGCATAAACATAAGCTTGATGTCAAAAAGTATGCCTTAATCTTTAATAGTGGTACAACTTTCGAAATTAACTTGATACGGATGTATAATCCAATTTACTTTGCGAGTGTACGTAAAAACTTTGCACCTAGATTCATTAAGCGAGATTTTATTTGCAATACACCATTCATGAATTGTATTTAGTTGTGCTTGAAGAAAATCGCAATCACTTAATTTGTCAATGACTGAAAATATCTTTAAATTATCAGCAAACATCAATTTATTGCAGTTAATACATTCAGGCAAGTCATTGATAAATATTGAAAACAGCAATAGTCCGAAGTTCGACCCCTGCGGGACTCCAGAAGAGGCTTTAAAAATGCCGTAGAGTTAAAATTGTTATAAGACACATACTGAGTTCGTTCTTGAGCAAGACGTAAACAATGATATTAGTGGCCAAGAGAAACCAAAAGAATTAAGTTTGAACAAAAGCAAACCGTGATCAATTCTATTGAATACTTTGGAAAAGTTTGTGTACAGAACATCAACCTGTGCTTGTACATCAAGATATTCTGAAATATATTCCGTTACACACGCTAAATTTGTAATCGTAAAACGATTACGATAGAATCCGTGTTGATACGGTGTTATATATTGAGTGACAGCGGGTACAATAAAGAAAATAAGCACTACAATTCGAAAAAATTTTAGAAAAATAGCGAGCAAATTCTTTGACTATAGATGATGGAGTTTCAAAGTTTTTATCTTCGTAGTACATTTTCATCAGAATACGTGTTGATTTATTTTAGAATTTATAAAAGACCAGAATTTTTTGGGATCCTAAATAACAGTGTCTTGAATATTAGAAATATTGTAATTTTCAACTAAAAAGCTTTTTTAACGTGAGATCTTATTCGTCGAAAATATTAAAGGTTAGTCTCACATCTATTGGGTTTACACAATCTGTGATAATACTCTTTTAGGGAGATATTACGTGTCAGTTTCTGGGAAAACCACTGAGGATATATTTTTGATTTCATATAGTATTTAGGTATGTGTGTATCAAATATAAATATAAACAAAAACAGACATAAAAAAAAAAAGATTTAATTCAATTTATATTTAAAATTTACATACAGTTGTAGATTCTTACATAATATGAAAAAATCTAATTTCAAATTGCAATTTTATACACAATTATTTAAATGGATAAATGAAGAATAGTCAACAAAAATTAAAAAAATCTCACAAACTTATTTGATTACTTACTAGAAATTAACACACAATTGCGTAAATATTTTATGAATTATTATGAATACAAATTAAAATATTTTATGAGATCCTTCATATATATATATATAGACTATATATAAATTGGTTAAGTAGGTACCATCAATATTTAGATAAAGAAACGAGTTTAAGTAATAATGAAGTTGTTATTAATATTAACTATATATGTGTATTCCACATATTCTAAAAAAGTATGTGCACAATATTTAAAAATTTAAATTTACATTATTGTTGTAGTTACCACAATCAATAATGGTATCGTGGAGTAAACTGATCGAACCCTTTGTCGAAGAATGTATTGAAGAATCTAAAGTAGATGGAGATATTGTAAGAAACATTTTCAGTGGAAATGATATCCCGAACGAGAAAGAAATGCATTGCTATTTCAGATGTATTGACAAAAAAAGGGATTTTTGCTTCCGGATGGTAAATTTAACAAAGAAATGATGTTAAATAAAATCGACCATTTAACTCCAGAAATTGCTGTTAAATGTGTAGATAAATTTAATGATGAAGAAAATGATTGTTTGAAGTCGTATAAATCACTACTTTGTACTTTTGAAGAAATTGTTGTAGATTAAATTCAATTTTTAAGAAATTTAATAAAGACAACGAAAATAACAAAATAAGTCTCTATTTTATTCTAAATTGTAATCGGAAAGAAACCTCTTCAGTTATCTTAATTTTCTAGTACCTCAAACTACGTTGAGCCTTCTATAGGAGAGTGCGGAGCAGAAAGTCAGGCAACACCATGTGTATTATTCCGCCAACGTTTTGAGTAACTGTGTTCAGTGTTTTTTAAGGCGTCTAATAACTATATGGTGTATAAACTTGACTAATCTTAAAAAAAAGTGAACACCATTCCAAACGTTTGGGGAATAATACTCAAGGTACTAGAAAATCTAAAATGAAAACAAGCACATAAATAAAATTATTTTTATTTTGTTGTGAGAAAATGTTGTAAACATTAACAATTTTAATTTAAAATTTGTTTATTTACGAAGGCAGAAAGGATATTTTCACATGTCACATGACAATAAATCACCATTACTCGAATTATAATTTTGTCATAAACGTCGTCCATTATGTTCCCTATTCATGTAGTTCTTTTTGACAAACTTCTACCCGTTCCATCTCACAAATTCTTTTTAGCTCTAACTAGTTCGTCAACATCAGTTGAAAGTAGTATTTCTCGTTTCCACTTTTTTAACGAATATGGGGTGAAGTATGCATGTTGGTACATACGTTTTTTCTAAGATTTAGATAACATTTTGTAGTAGAACATGAAGTATACAATTTTGAGAACCAACCCGTAGGTATTATATAATTAGTCGTCCTGGTTTTTAATAATTGATAACAGATGTTTTACTTTTTCTAACTAGTTACGTAAAGTAGATGGTTTCAACACTTACTTTGATTACGAAAAATGTCACTTTGCAGGGCAAAATTAGAAAAAATAATTTAAGTAACGTTTTTATAAATTTCATACAAAGCAGTCAACAGTTTAAAAAAATTGTCTTGCAGAATAGTAATAAACAAATTTTCTTAATCGCAATGACAAAGATGTTATATCGGCCATATTACTAATGTGCGTGGAGGGATGCTTGTGTTTCATGAAATGGCAAAAAATGTAAAGCAATTTTCACAAATGTACATATTCATGATTATCTACTTAAAAAAAATACTTTTATTAATAAATTTTACATTTATAATTTAATTAATTTAATTTAATGAATACAATGTAACTTCTATTTAATTTTAATTATCATGAGATACTTCCTCAATGCTATAAAAAAATTATTATTTTTGTGTTTAGAACCAAATTTAGGCTACGATGAATCTGCTATTAATTCTAACGATATGCGTTTATTCTACCTATTCCAAAAAGGTACGGCAAAAAAATTTAAAAATTAATTACATTCTTTATTGTTATAGATACCACCATCGTTGGCAATATCTTGGAACAAAATTTTTGAACCCTTTGTGGAACAATGTATTCAGGGATCGAACGTTGATGCAGATGTTGCAAGAAATATTTTCAGTAGAAATTATTTGCCGAATGAGAAACGAATGCATTGTTATTTGAGATGTATTGATGAAAAATTAGGATTTCTGCTTCCGGATGGAGGATTTAACAAGGAATTGATGTTAAATAAAATCGACCATTTAACCCCAGAAGTTGCTGTTAAATGTATAGACAAATTTAATGATGGTGAAAATGATTGTTTGAAGTCGTACAAATCGGTAGTCTGCGTTGTCGAAGAATATCTAATAGATTAAACGTTGTCAATTAATTTTTTTCTAATATAGTTAACCTTCTTATACGAGGGGCAGGGTAAACACAAACGCTGTTTGTAATATTTGGTGACGTTTCGTGCACATTTTATTAGAAAACAAATCATCAATTTTACAGATATATCATTAACAATGATATAAATACATATAAAATTGTTTTCATAAAATATTATTGTTAATTAACGTTCCCAAATTAATTTTTGTGTTCCGAAAAAAAATGTTTTTTGCTCTACTCGGTTAGTCTTAGTAATGTAAGTTAGAGAAAAATAGAAAAACGATTGTTTGATCTTTTTTTGACCAAAATTTTGCTTGATGCTATATGAAATCATTGGGAATATGGACGTCATTGGTAAAGAAAAAAATAAAATTAGAACTGAAACCAATTTACTTGAAATGATATTTTTTAAAACAATGTCGATCTTTAGTAAGACAAAGTGGTATACCACATTTTTCACACTTTAACCTCGTGTATGCTTGACAGTGGCGGCATCTTATTTTAGGCTCGAGATGTTGTGGCCAATGGTCTTTCTTATCGTACCTAACATTTTCAATGGGCTGCGGAATTGCAGAATTTCTTGAAATTTGTTTAGTCGGAGTTCCTTCTCTTGAACTGGGACGTCCACGTTTTCTAATATCTACTGGAAAACAACGCAATAGTGCCTGTCCAATTTCGCTTCGAAAAACAATGAGTGTTTTGTATTTTGATATATCCCAAAAGCTTGCAATACCTCCGGTACAACAACCACGCGTTCACGATGCAAACATCCAGTAAATGGTAGAAAATTTTCAAGTAATTTCTTTTCACCCCAATTTTGGTGCGGTATAAGGCCACTAACATATCATTGAGGTCCATTCCTCCCATACTAGTGTTGTAAATCTTTAGAATATTCGGCCGTGGAACTTCCACATGCTTTTTTTCGGCTTGGGACCATCTTTTCACATTTTCGATAGGTTCGGCACCAACGTATGTAGATACTAATATGACCGATTTATTATCAAACCATTTTACGGCTGTGACATTTTTTTCTGCCGCAGTGTACTGATCAAAAGAACCCCGTCCTTCTTGTTTGGGTACTTTGTCGTCTTTTGGTTTGTATCTTTTTAGTTTATTTGTTTGGACAGTACCTACACCAAGAATGCCCAAATATTTTAATGAGGGGAACAAATTGATGGATGTAAAAAAATTATCCATGTAAATTTTGAAGTTTTGGTCACGTGGTAAGTTTGTTGAAAGCTTCAATACAATATCTCCGCTAATTCCCAATTCGGTTTGATCGTCCTCAATAGTCCCTTTTTCAGTATAAATTTCAAACTGGTATACTATACCACTTATTCCAGCTTTAGCAAAGACTTTTATGCCCCACTTATGTGGTTTATTTTTATGTATTGTTTTAGAGAAGAGTGCCCTTTAAAGGGGATCATTATCTCGTCGACCGAATTGTGTTCCTCGGGCTCAAGTGTAGCAAAGTTTTGTTTGACAGCATCTATAAATGGACGTACTTTGAAGAGCTTGTCATAGGCAGGATCAGTGCGTTGTTTCATTTTCGAATTATCATTGATATGTAGATTGGATTTCAGCTTTTAAAACGATTCCTTGGCATTACGTCGGCAATTACGGGATATCTGGTTTCGTTAGCCCAGTACATACGGTAGCTTGGCATTTGCACTATGCCACTGATAATGTAAATCCCCAAAAATTTTGCATATTTCGCTAAAGTTAGTATTTATAGAAGTTCCAGTTTTCTGAGTGGAATATAGATTTGTTTGATCGATTAAATTGTTTACAATGTCATCATCAAACAATTTTTGAAGTACTCAAACGAAGTGCCAATATTTTCTGAAGTCGTGAAAGCAATGTTACACGTTGAATCAACGCTTTCCAAATCATGTTTTTTCCATTTCCAATTGATTTCTTTCTTTCCTTTCTTCATGCGTTGGCGACGACGTTTCACCAAACGGGCCAGAGGTAAATCAACCTCATCGTCAGGTTTACTATCTTGTACATCAAGACTGGGGTCAATATTACCAGTTGGTGAAATTTCTTCAACCTCTGCGCTTACGGCGTTTGTCCCAGGAAGCTGAAAAACGTCCTCATTTACCACTTCATCTTCATCCTCCAGCAAACCAAGCTCCTCTTCGTCGGATGTGTCTTCATTCAATATTTTAATGTCAGAGATATCACCTTCCGCAAGTAACAGAAACTGTTTTTCTTCTTTCTCGTTAAGTCTGACACAAGACATCTGCAAATATGTAGATTAATTTCCCCTTTTTAACGTAAAAATAATTTTAATGGAACCGACATCAAATGCTATTCAATGTAGTAGACTTCCCAATGACTCCAATTGAAGTCAGATTTAACGGAGGGGTATTGAACAAACTTTATTGTTATCTACTTCTGCAACATCACACACGTGACAAAAGAGTTTCAACTCCCCGGCGAAAAATTACTAAAAGAAAATTGCTGTTACTTACCTTGTTCACAAAATGCAAAAATGTAGGTTTGACTTGCTGTAGCATGAAACAAAATCAACTGAGTTTTTTACAAAACACTATGCAAGAGTCGGTTCTAATTACCCTATGCCATCTGATATGTACAATCATATTTATGATTTTGTAGATAAAGTTACATTTATCTAGAATATCTGTTTTGTCTTTAATTTTCGTGTAAATATTATTGTATTAAAAATGTAAATATTATTGATTGAAAAATTAAGTACTATTTAAGTGCTTTATGTTCGGTATCTCAGAAGCACTCAAAAATTTTTTTTCTAAATAACTTATGGATCTGTTATCTTTGGCAGACCAAATGTTAGAAACCGCTTTGGACAACTTAAATCAAGTTTGATCACATCTATAGATTTAAGTGCTTCATGTTTACCATGTCAGAAGTACTAGAAAGCTTTTATTTCTGAATAACTTATTGATCTGCTGTCTTTGGCAGAGCAAACGTTAAAAAATGTTCGACAAATTAAAATTAAGGTCTAGGGTATGTTTAGATTTAAGTGCTAATTAAGTGCTTCATGTTCGCTATCTCCAAAGTACTGAAAAGCGTTTTTTTTCTGAATAACTCATTGATCTGCTATCTAAATGTTAAAAAATACTTAGACAAATTAAAATCAAAGTGTTGGGTATGTTTAGGTTTAAGTGCTATTTAAGTGCTTTACGTTCTCTATCTTAGAAGCAACCGAAAAACTTTGTTTTCTAAATAACTTATTGATCTGCTATTTTTAACACAACAAATGTTAGATACCACATTGGACTACTATAACACATCTATAGAACAATAAATGTTGCAAAATCTAGTGTCGACTAGTGTTAACGTAAATAAATAAATAAATAAACGTAACACCTACTAAACAAATGT
The DNA here is from genome assembly GCA_030710515.1 of Abscondita cerata. NCBI lineage: Eukaryota > Metazoa > Arthropoda > Insecta > Coleoptera > Lampyridae > Abscondita > Abscondita cerata. Next base: position 148,839 of record JALBCR010000680.1, read on the forward strand.
TTAACGATTGTTTTGTCATTTTTTATAATATCACCTAGAAATCCAAAAACCTAAAGACCAGTACGTCGGGTTGCTGCTGATTGGTTACCGACGCCTTACAAACTGATTGTTAACTAATTTGCACACGGCACAAGTAGTTGGTAACCTGTTTGTAACTTGTTTGTTTTAGTCGGCTAATGTGCTTTCGATCATTTGGTCGGCCAAAGATAGCAGAAGAGTTAAAAAAATGTTTTTCCAGTGCTTGTGAGATAACAATCATAAAGCCCTTAAATAGAACTTTAAACAAAACATATACTAGATTTTAATTTTAATTTGTACAAGTTAACATTTGGTTTTGCTAAAGTTAGCAGATCAATGTTCTTATCTCTAATTAGGGAAATTTCTAAAAATGCAATAGAATTATTCTTTTCTTTTCATAGGTAAATTTTAAATGTGGATCAACTATTAAATGTATAAAGGATGTAATCAATTTCCGAATGTGAAATACATGTTATTACGTCATCTAAGAAGCTTGGTTCAAACGTTAACTTATTTTTTACTTCTGTGAGGAAGTCATGCATTTGCTAAGATAGAGGAAACCAGAGTTTTTTTTTTCACCGAAAACATCAATAAATTTGAAAAACATGGCGTACTTAAAATATGTGAAGACGACTGTAAAAACATGTAAGTATGCATTTTGTCATTTTTGTTAAAACTAATGTCGAGAACGTATAACTACTACATTTCAAACTAAAAAAAATTGCCGTCTGCTCTTAATATGCAAATAGCTGTTTTAATTATACGTATTCTTCTTAACATTGACAACAGTGAGTGTGATGATGATAATGAAGAATTGCAAAGTCTAATAAAATCATGTAAGACCAGTGAGAAGAAACTTTTCTCTAAAACTAAAAATTAATCATAAATGAAATTTTATGTAATTGATGAAACTAATACAATTTTTAATTAATTATTTGTCATTATTAATAAATTAGAAAAAAAATAACCATTAAGTTTAATTTATTTATTTGATGAAACTAATATAATTTTTTTAAATTTCTTGACATTAGCATTAATTAATTAGAAGAAATTAACCATTGAGTTTAATTTAATATCACTCTATAATAAATATTATAGTACTTAATTTACATATCACACCAAAGTTTTAATTACCAAAATACATTAAACTTACAACATTTTTTCAAACTATTATTCATTATATACATAATAAATAATAATTTTAATTTTCAAAACCAAAGTATAAATTCAGTAAATCTTGTAAAATACTTATTTCTTAGTAGACTCTCAGAACGAAAGAAAATGAAATCGTTGTTATTATTGAGTGTTGTTCTTTCCATTGTCTACTCGAAAAGGTATGAGATAGTTATTTACGTTAGAGTGTGGAAAATAAGATTTTACGGCGCGATAGCTTTGTGTGAGGAACGAGCCCGAAGAGCGAATTTCTCATTAACTGGAGCGCCGTAAAATCACTTTACACAAGAAATTTGTATAATATTTTTTGGTCGACGATCATCATCAAAAAGTAAAAAAAGAGCAAAATTATTTCTACTGATTTTAAGTTTAAATATTTTGACATATGTGTCAGTTTCTTTGTTTAACTGACGTATAGATGACGCCATCAATATAATCAACAATAAATAAATCAAATGCGCCCTTATTGTGTACATTATCGTATTAATTATGGTGTAAAATAAATTTTTAAATTTAATCGTTCCCAAATAGCAGATAAATCATCCACTACTTTACCGCTTAGTAGCCGTACTTTACCGCATTGTGTGTAAAAATCAAGTTTTCAAGACATGAAATACTATTTTTTTATTATTGAAAGTAAAGTGTAAGGTAATATTTTACAGATACCGCCTTCGTTGGTGACATCTTGGAACGAATTAGTAGCACCATTTGTTGAAATGTGTATTGAAGAAAGTAAAGTGGATCCTGAGACCGCAAGAAACATGTTTAACAGAGATTACTTGCCTAATGAAGAGCACATGCGTTGTTACTTCCATTGCATAAACATTAAACTAGGATTTAATAACCCAGATGGAACGTTCAACAAAGAATTAATGTTAAAGAAGTTAATCATTTAACACCTGAAATTGCCGCTAAATGCCTAGATAAGTTTTTGTCAGAAAAAAGAAGATTGTATGAGATCTTACAAAACAAATTTATGTATTGTGGAAGAAAATTTAATTGATTAAATGAATCAAATTAACGTTTTTTGCGAAAAGACGTATTCTTTACAAATGTTGCACTTATATGTACCTAGTCTGCACATTTTTTTGAAATAGTAGAAATCTATTTATGAATGTACTAACGTAACAAAATGTATCAAAATAAATGGTTACGACTTCAAAACATTTTTCAATTAAATCGATAGTTCCCAGCTTATTTTTCTAAAAAATCAATAGGGACACTCTAAAAAGGATGCATAGTAATTTATAAGTAAAATTTTGTCAAGAACGTATAGGATCGTCTAGATCCCTTATTGAGGGTGGCAAATGCTGAAGAACACAAGAAGACCATTACCTACTTATGGTGCAAAACTTGAGAACTTGAGTTTTCTGGTGTGATTCAACATTCGCCATTTTCTATTATAGACTTCTGACTTTCCTCTAAGCTCCTGGAAAATGTTAATTCATAGAAGGAAAATCGATTTACACCATGTTTATTGTAATTTATCTATCAAGCGTAGAGTGTGAGTACCCGAGATGCTAGGCGGGGTCCATTAACACGTAATGTCTATGAATTTAAACTTTTAGGCATGACTATTTTAATTATTGATTTTAAAAAAGAATGAGTTTTGTATTCTTTAATTTTTGCCAATTTTAGTGCTATTTTTACTTTGTAAGTAAACATAATAATAGAAATGCAAGGCATTTTTTGAATTAATTTTTTCTCGTTTCTTTAAACAACAATATCATAAATAGTTTGTTTAAAATATTCATCTTGTATACTTGTAAAACTTTTCTTAATAAGTTTTTTGTCTATCATGGATAATAAAATAGTAAATCAAGTGGACCTGAATTTATAATCAATCTGTATACATCTTAGTAAACAAAATTCGAGAATTTGTTCTATTTATCTAAATATATTGAATTATGACTTTAAAGTATAGATAACACCATGTATGTTTGTTTGTAGATAGTAAACTCAATTGATGTAAGACATTGTGAGTGGTGAAACCAAAAATCCTATTTTATCGAACGATATGATAAAATATTTTTGTCAAGATATTAAAAATTGCTTATTCAAAAAATACAGTTTTCGTTTTAGTTTTACATTATTCAAAAAATTTCGAAGCATCTTTAAAAAATATTTCTCAAACCGCTCTTCAAAAAATCACTTGTACCCGTTTTGTCCAAAAATAAAAAAAATTAAAAAAAACTTTTCAAGAAAAGAATTAGTAAATATTTTAGACGAGGCCAAGCACTAATAACATCAGTAAAAACACTTGAGCCGAGGTCAACAGACAGAGTAAAGGTAGAGTCCAAAAGTCGCGGTACGCTCTTTCTACTTTAATAAAACAAACATATGTTTGAAATAAATACTATATTAATAATCTAATTGGTTATAATTTTAATGTCATTGGTTTTTTAAATCGCTTCAGCTTATTCCCATGTTCCGATTTTTTTAAGTTTTTCTTTGCCACGTCATTACTTGTAGGTAGACGTAGTACACTAAAAGAGCTACCAGAATTTGGTTATTGTTTACTACTTGTCGTGGAAGAATATGCGCCAACAAGTTTATGTAACTAAATAACACCGCTCAGTTTTATTACTAAACATCGTGGTAATTTTGACTATATCATATGTGACACATAAATACGACAGTATGTGTTCTGTAAGTATAATCAATATTTTATCCAAATTCTTTTCTGTCACAATTGTATATAAACGTACTATTACATATTCATGTTTCATTTTGTAACACTATCTTAAAATTCTTTGTTTTCTCTGCTTTTATAAATATGCTCGCATGGTATGTTAGCATACGAAACTTAAAAGTTAAACTTTTCTTTGAAATTCCCCACAATTACAAATAATTATCCATGCTCTGTTATAAAATGTTACGGTTTATTTGTAAACGAACTATCAATTAAGTGAGTGTTGAGAACCGGACCCGCAGCTCTGTTAATCAAAGAGGGATTGTGGGTGTACTTACGAGTAATTAGATAAAAAACTTTCACACTTAAAAAAAATAAATAATAGGGTGCCACATAGTAAAACGTGTAGTAAATCTTCTAGAGCGACTAAGATCTTAGAACACAAAAACAAACCATAAGATAGTAGAGATATAATTTTTGTAAAACGACTAGACCTCAAAAACTCTAAAATAAACAATAAAATTATGTAGACAAATGCACGATACAAATTATTTAGATAATAATTAAATCTAACAATTTGTTCTCCTAAGACTGAAGTCGAATCTCCCAGAATATTTACTAGTTGCACCGATAACTACGCCACTGGAAAAGGACGTGGTCGCAGTACAAATTTGTAATTGTTTACACAAACAAGTAATAAAATTTTACACAAATTTCTACACACCAATATGTGTGGTAATTAATGATGTTAAATTTTACTAGCATAATTACTAGGGTACCATTATTCAACTGCAAATCTAAAATAAGCGCAATCACAATCGAAAAATCATTTAAATCAAATCGATCCAATACAATGCACAAAAAGTTAGGTTGTTAAATTAACGTCGGAATACATTATACAATCACGCGTAAAATATAAATTTAATAGAGAAGGCATACTTTCCAATTTAATTTAATGTTGTATACTGCGATCGTATGTAGACCTGACGTGTTCGGCTGCTGCAATATCACAGGACAGACAAACAATACTATTGTAGAGAAGTAGACAAACGTAACAAGAACAAGATGACCAGATATGGTTGGCCTGACAAATCCCAAAAGTCACCGGTTATCTTTGATGAAATCCTCGACAGCAGCGGGAACATGAACCAGTTTTATATTATAGCACTCGGTCTCCAGGAAATTATCGGATCAATTGGTAAACCATCATAATTTCACGGCCTTGCTTTATAATTAATTATTAATTGCCATTATCTATATCCGGAGAGGTGGTCTGCAACGTGTTAAAAAAATTGTAGTAAAATATATATTTCACAAAAACAGGAATGTTGCGTGCTTATCCTTTAGTTTTCCGTGGGTCTTATTTGCAATAGTAGTTAATTACTATTTATCATGATTCCTCAAATCTTAAATCTTTCGAAAGTACTTCGTACGCCAACGTTTAAATAAAGAAAGAAAAATCACCGGGAATTTTTGCCAGGAGATCGGTACCAATATTTTAGTAAAGCCAAAATAAAATTGTAAACCTTCTAATTAAAGTTCGTACCTAAGTGAAGGCTACAAGAATGCACGGACGCAACTTTAATTATCGTCTAAACTACAAGCAAATTTTTTTACTAAAAGTTACTTTTATGGCGCTATAAAGCAAATTTCGTAAATGGAAAAGGAAAATAAAAAAACCGTTACAAAGAACACGTAATGAGTAGGGGAGAGTCGGGTAAAACCGGGTATTTTGTTTATAATTGGTTACAGAAAATTATTGGTGGTTGCAAAATGATTTTCAGAGTGATTGACAAGTTGAGATGTAGTATAGTTGTGATAAGTCATGAAACTTCTTTTTATTTGACTGCCATAACTTGTTGTTGGCATTTTTTAGAAAACGTCAAAATACCCGGTTTTACCCGGTTACATGACGCAGCCTTAACCAGACGTGGAGTTAGAATATAGTTCGTCATAATATAGGCATGGAGCATTTACATCGTCGTCTTCTGATGATGACTCCATCTTCACCTTCTTCTCTTAACACTGGCTTTTGGTAAGCTTTCGCCTAGGTGATTAATGATATGTGTTCTAGTTTTTACCCATAGCTAGTCCTAGACGTTTCTTGACAGCTGAACGCTTAGAGCTTTTGGATTTTTTTCAGTATCTCATTCTTGTAGGCTAATAAATTTAAACTCACTGTTTGCCATGCTTTTTGTCAGTGTTCTTGTGCTCTCTTGTGGCTTAGAAAATCTTGAACAAACCTTTTGGAGACACCGTGAACCTACAACTTGGTGTAATGAATGTTCTGTGTGATGCTAGTTCTGAAGTTTGCCTAAAAGTGACCACATTGTAAACACAAGAATCAGACCTATTTGTAATATTCACTAACGCAGGAGGTATAGTTTTTGACACAGAGGTTTTCTGATTACTGACAGACGTCTTTGTTGTCTCGGAAGGAACATATCTCAGTTTTTCTGAACCCATTAACTGCAGTTTAATACTTGCGGCCTATATAAAAACAACCCCGAACAGCTTTCCAATGTGGTTTATTATAATACATCGACCAGGATAATCACGCAGTCATTTCCTTGCTTTTTCTCTAAAACATGTGCTCAACGGAGCCATAAATGACACATCCTGTGTGTGATACACCCTGTATCCAAATGTAACTAACTCAATCAACATCTTGAGAAATCCTTCTCGTGAACTAATCAGTTTTAGCTAGAACAGCTATTCGAGATCGAATTATCAACGAAGAAACCGCATAATTTTGTCTTCTAAGCATTTTTCAATTTATATTAAAAACGGAGCCCAACTTGGTAAAGACTAACATAACACGTACTCTCGGCGGGTAAAACACTACTAATGTATAAATAACTAATTAAGCAGGAAATTGCTTTTTACTTCTTTGTTTTCTAAATTTAAGGTTTTTCCACTACTTAAGCCCTCTTTGTTTATCAATATCAAATAATATGTCTACTGTTTATAATAGAAACTGTTGTATTTTTAAGTATTTTTCAATTATGCATATATCCCCACTACATACTATCGGAAAATGTTTTGTATTGAAATTTTCTTATGTTTAGATGTTGGACAAATATGTTAAGTAATTGTATCACTTGTTGTCATTTTTAGCAAAAATGTATTTAAACTAAAATATGCTTAGTCCATACAGTTGTTGGGCAATGACAAAAACTTTAACTTTGTAAAAATTTTATTAAATTCTTCATAATCATTGATTAAATAATAATTTAATAAGATAGATCACGGTCCATTAGAATTTTCGGAACTATTCAAGCTTATGTAATAATCAATATAGTGTAACGACGCGTGTCACGCCGATAGTATATATAAACTTCCTAATGTTTTTATTTTAAGTATCGGTTTGTTGATGATGATAGCTTAGCTATTGAAACACGTGTCCGAGTATAGTTTTTGGTGCAATTTTTGATGTTTTCCCGTTCGTTAATTTTGTTGTCATATAAATGTATAGAAACCATTTAAGAGTTGAGACGTTTACTATACCTACATTCGGTATCTAAAATAGTAGGATGGTCAAAATTGAAATTGTCCTTGATTTTATTGTTTAAATGCTGTGTCTTTTGACATTTTTTAATCGATTAACTAATTTCTGTTTTGCATGTCCTATGTAGCAAGATTGACAGTCAAAGCAATCGATTTTATAATTTTATTTAAAATCTTAGTCTTATCTTTTAACTTAGAAAACACAGTATTATATGAAGTATTATGATTCTACAGTACAATTTTAATTTCGTTATGCTTTAGAATTTTGACTAATCCATATAATTTAGGTGGAACACTGTTATAAGTAATTAAATTTTTTTAAATTAAATAATTGTGTCTATGTGGTCATTATTAAGTAAAGATTTGCATATTGATTTATTTTTATTTTGAATTCGGTTTGTGAGATCTATGTTAATTTATGTTGGTGTCATTCAATAAAACCATAATTTTATTATTTTAGTCAATTTTATTTAAAATAGCGGTGGCATTGCCTTTGTCTGATTTAATAACTAAAATCTCTTTATTATTTTTTTAGAAAAGTTTTTGTTGTGCCAATGTTTGTTAATAATAAATTTTGGATTTGAATTAATAGGATTTTTATTTTTTGTTTAAAAAGATGGTAATAACATTCTAGAGTTGTGTGTATGTGTAGTCAGTATATCTTCAAAACTTTTAATTAAATTAATAATTAAAAGATTCTTTTTATTAGGATACGAAAAAAAAATTTGGTGCTGAGTGATAGGCATTGTGTGACGTAATTAGGTAAAGTGGTATTACTTATATTATACACTGGGTCCAAGATAAGAATGAACTGCATGGGGATCTTGAAAACTGTAAAGATACAAGGTCGCTCAAATTGCAAAAAAGTTGGGCAATTTAAACTATTTCTTACATAATTCAGTTCTAAACAATTATTTGTAACACATTGTTTAATTTCCAATAAAGAACACTACCAAATACAAGGTGTCTTTGTATGTAGCCATATAAAAATAAAGTTGTTGATGGTTTCTCGGAGATGAAATGTTGGATTAAAATTTAAAAACCATTTTCTAAAGCTATAAAAGTGTCAATAAAAAATTGTTTTTTGATTTATAATATTTTTAAAATAAGCGCAAAAAATAATAATCCAAAATATTGATTCTTTGTAAAATCTTTTTAAACAAAAAATGTTATTAAACTTTTTCAAACACCATGTAAATATACTCTAAATTGCTCAACTTTTTTCCAATTTCAGCAACCTTGTATCTTCTACCGTTTTCAAGATCCCCATGCTGTTCTTTCACACTTTCTGAAAATTGAATGAGTTTGTGTTGACAATTAAATATTTTTTGGAATTTTTTATTTAATTTACTTTCGTTTTTACGGTATAATTTTTTAGTTGTATGTTTTGTACAATTTATTCAAATTAGGAAATAAATGTTATTAATGTTTTTTTGAGGTTAAAAATCCGCCATTAAGTTATGTCGAATTCAAATTTTAAAAGATTATCTTGAAATCTATTAATATAATTAATTAATTTATTATTAAACGGAGTATCTTGAGATTGGATTGGATAGATACATTTGAAAAAATTGTTGAATATGACTAGGTATGACGTTCTCTGATTTTCAGTTTTTAAGGAAATTTCTTCTGTTCTTCACTTTTGTGAGCTTAACGTTTTCATTTTTAAATGAACGAACTAATTTAAGGATGATATCGTGGTACCTACGTATGGTTGAACGCCAGGACGTCGTAGAAAGTATGAATGCCATTCTGTGATTTCTTGAAACTACCTCTCTTATTTTTACTTGATGTTAGGTTTCCTTATTCAGAAGACCTTCTGTAGGAGTGGTATACGTAACAAAAGAATAAAGTAATCACATAAGCTATTAACATTGAAGTAAACAGTTCAAATCAGCCACTGTACATTTTAATAGTCGTACCTGGAAATATAAATGACAGTAAAACCATCATAAAATCTACAAGAGTCAGTAAGGTGTAATCAAGAATTGGGTTTATACTGTAATTGATAGGGCGGATTGCGACCGAAATCTCAGCATTTTCATAGACCCCAACTGTACGTTAGATTTAAGTCAGTTATCTTTATTATGGTTCAAAATTTCTGGTGCGTCTTAGTCACCTATTTAATTTTTTTTTTCAAATAGGTTTGTGAAAACAAAAGAAACCAAAAAGTGAGATTTTCTTCACCGAAAACATCAATAAATATGAAAACATAGCGTACTTAAAATATGTGAAGACGACTGTAAAACATGTAAGTATGCATTTTGTCATTTTTGTTAAAACTAATGTCGAGAACGTATAACTACTACATTTTCAAACTAAAAAAAATTGCATTCTGCTCTTAATATGCAAATAGCTATTTTAATTATATGTATTTCTTCTTAACATTGACAACAGTGAGTGTGATGCTGATAATGAAGAATTGCAAAGTCTAATAAAATCATGTAAGACCAGTGAGAAGAAACTTTCTCTAAAACTAAAAATTAATCATAAATGAAATTTTATGTAATTGATGAAACTAATACAATTCTGAATTAATTATTTGTCATTATTAATAATTAAAAAAAAAAATAACCATTAAGTTTAAATTATTTATTTGATGAATCTAATGCATTTTTTTAAAATTTCTTGACATTATCATTAATAAATTAGAAGAAATTAACCATTGAATTAAATTTATTACCACTCTATAATAAATATTATAGTACTTAATTTACATATCACACCAAAGATTTTAATTACAAAAATACATTAAACTTACAACATTTTTCAAACTATTATTCATTACATACATAATAGATAATAATTTTAATTTTCAAAACCAAAGTATAAATTCAGTAAATCTTGTAAAATACTTAATTTTAGTAGACTCTCAGAACGAAAGAAAATGAAATCGTTGTTATTATTAAGTGTTGTTCTTTCCATTGTCTACTCGAAAAGGTATGAGATAGTTATTTACGTTAGAGTGTGGAAAATAGGATTTTAGGGCGCGATAGCTTTGTTTGAGGAACGAGCCCGAAGAGCGAATTCTCATTAACTGAGCGCCGTAAAATCACTTTACACAAGAAATTTGTATAATATTTTTGGTCGACGATCATCATCAAAAAGTAAAAAAAGAGCAAAATTATTTCTACTGATTTTAAGTTTAAATATTTTGACATATGTGTCAGTTTCTTTGTTTAACTGACGTATAGATGACGCCATCAATATAATCAACAATAAATAAATCAAATGCGCCCTTATTCTGTACATTACCGTATTAATTATGGTGTAAAATAAATTTTTAAATTTAATCGTTCCCAAATAGCAGATAAATCTTCCACTACTTTACCGCTTAGTAGCCGTACTTTACCGCATTGTGTGTAAAAATCAAGTTTTCAAGACATAAAATACTATTTTTTTATTATTGAAAGTAAAGTGTAAGGTAATATTTTGCAGATACCGCCTTCGTTGGTGACATCTTGGAACGAAATGGTAGCACCATTTGTAGAAATGTGTATTGAAGAAAGTAAAGTGGATCCTGAGACCGCAAGAAACATGTTTAACAGAGATTACTTACCTAATGAATAGCACATGCGTTGTTACTTCCATTGCATAAACATTAAACTAGGATTTAATAACCCAGATGGAACGTTCAACAAAGAATTAATGTTAAAGAAGTTAATCATTTAACACCTGAAATTGCCGCTAAATGCCTAGATAAGTTTTTGTCAGAAAAAGAAGATTGTATGAGATCTTACAAAACAAATTTATGTATTGTGGAAGAAAATTTAATTGATTAAATGAATCAAATTAACGTTTTTTTGCGAAAAGACGTATTCTTTACAAATGTTGCACTTATATGTACCTAGTCTGCACATTTTTTTTGAAATAGTAGAAATCTATTTATGAATGTACTAACGTAACAAAACGTATCAAAATAAATGGTTACGACTTCAAAACATTTTTCAATTAAATCGATAGTTCCCAGCTTATTTTTCTAAAAATCAATAAAGACACTCTAAAAGGATGCATAGTAATTTATAAGTAAAATTTTGTCAGGAACGTATAGGATCGTCTAGATCCCTTATTGAGGGTGGCAAATGCTGAAGAACACAAGAAGACCATTACCTACTTATGGTGCAAAACTTAAGAACTTGAGTTTTCTGGTGTGATTCAACTTTCGCCATTTTCTATTATAGACTTCTGACTTTCTTCTAAGCTCCTGGAAAATGTTAATTCATAGAAGGAAAATCGATTTACACCATGTTTATTGTAATTTATCTATCAAGCGTAGAGTGTGAGTACCGAGATACTAGGCGGGCTCCATTAACACGTAATGTCTATGAATTTAAACTTTTAGGCATGACTATTTTAATTATTGATTTTAAAAAAAAAATGAGTTTTGTATTCTTTAATTTTTTGCCAATTTTAGTGCTATTTTTTACTTTGTAAGTAAACATAATAATAGAAATGCAAGGCATTTTTTGAATTAATTTTTTCTCGTTTCTTTAAACAACAATATCATAAATAGTTTGTTTAAAATATTCATCTTGTATACTTGTAAAACTTTTCTTAATACATTTTTGTCTATCATGGATAATAAAATAGTAAATCAAGTAGACCTGAATTTATAATCAATCTGTATACATCTTAGTAAACAAAATTGAGAATTTGTTCTATTTATCTAAATATATTGAATTATGACTTTAAAGTATAGATAACACCATGTATGTTTGTTTGTAGATAGTAAACTCAATTGATGTAAGACATTGTGAGTGGTGAAACTAAAAATCCTATTTTATCGAACGATATGATAAAATATTTTTGTCAAGATATTAAAAATTGCTTATTCAAAAAATACAGTTTTGGTTTTTAGTTTTACATTATTCAAAAATTTTGGAAGCATCTTTAAAAAATATTTCTCAAACCGCTCTTCAAAAAATCACTTGTAAATCTGTTTTCAAGAAGAGAATTAGTAAATATTTTAAACGAGGCCAAGCACCAATAACATCAGTAAAAACACTTGAGTCGAGGTCAACAGAGAGAGTAAAGGTAGAGTCCAAAAGTTTCTGGTACACTCTTTCTACTTTAATAAAACAAACATATGTTTGAAATAAAGACTATATTAATGATTTAATTAGTAATAATTTTAATGTCATTGGTTTTTTAAATCGCTTCAGCTTATTCCCATGTTCCGATTTTTTAAGTTTTTCTTTGCCACGTAATTACTTGTAAGTAAACGTAGTACACTAAAAAGAGCTACCAGAATTTGGTTATTGTTTACTACTTGTCGTGGTAGAATATGCGCCAACCCCTTAAGATAGAAATGTTTACCACGACAGTTCTAGTGAATTACCACAAGTTTAGGTAACTGAATAACACCGCTCAGTTTTATTACTAAACATCGTAGTAATTTTGACTATATTATATGTGACACATAAATACGACAGTATGTGTTCTGTAAGTATAATGAATATTTTATCCAAATTCTTTTCTGTCACAATTGTATATAAACGTACCATTACATATTCATATTTAATTTTGTAACACTATCTTAAAATTCTTTGTTTTCTCTGCTTTTCTAAATATGCTCACATGGTATGTTAGCATACGAAACTTAAAAGTTAAACTTTTCTTTGAAATTCCCCACAATTTGAAATAATTATCCATGCTTTGTTATAAAATGTTACTGTTTATTTGTAAACGAACTATAAATTAAGTGAGTGTTAAAAAGCGGACCCGCAGCTCTGTTAATCAAAGAGGGATTGTGGGTGTACTTACGAGTAATTAGATAAAAAAACTTTCACACTTAAAAAAATAAATAATAGGGTGCCACATAGTAAACGTGTAGCAAATCTTCTAGAGCAACTAAGATCTTAGAACACAAAACAAACCATAAGATGGTAGAGATATAATTTTTGTAAAACGCGTAAAATATAAATTTAAATGAGAAGGCATACTTTCCAATTTAATTTAATGTTGTATACTGCGATCGTATGTAGACGTGTTCGGCTGCTGCAATATCACAGGACAGACAAACAATATTATTGTAGAGAAGTAGACAAACGTAACAAGAACAAGATGACCAGATATGGTTGGCCTGACAAATCCCAAAAGTCACCGGTTATCTTCGATGAAATCCTCGACAGCAGCGAGAACATGAACCAGTTTTATTGCAATCGGTCTCCAGGAAATTATCGGATCAATTGGTAAACCATCATAATTTCACGGCCTAGCTTTATAATTAATTATTAATTGCCATTATCTATATCCGGAGAGGTGGTCTGCAACGTGTTAAAAAAATTGTAGTAAAATATATATTTCACAAAAACAGGAATGTTGCGTGCTTATCCTTTAGTTTTCCGTGGGTCTTATTTGCAATAGTAGTTAATTACTATTTATCAAGATTCCCCAAATCTTAAATCTTTCGAAAGTACTTCGTACGGATGGCTAACTAATCATATAAAAAAACACAAATGAACGAATTTTTAATGAGAAGTGTTGAGAAAGGGTTACAATATTTGAAAGAAGAACATTCATTTCGCACAAAAATCAATAAATGCAATGTTTATCTTCGTCATCCACATTAGCACAGGCATCATAAGACCATTTGTTGCATGACGCGCTCATGATGCAGCCTTCACCAGACGTGGAGTTAGAATACAGTTCCTCATAATATAGGCATGGAGCATTTACATCGTCGTCTTCTGATGATGACTCATCTTCACATTCTTCTTTTAACACTGGCGTTTTTGTAAGCTTTCGCCTAGGTGATTAATGATATGTGTTCTAGTTCTTACCCATAGCTAGTCCTAGACGTTTCTTGACAGCTGAACCCTTAGAGCTTTTGACTTTTTTCAGTATCTTATTCTTGTAGGATAATAAAGTTAAACTCACTGTTTGCCACGCTTTTTGTCAGTGTTCTTGTGCTCTCTTGTGGCTTGAAAAATCTTGAACAAACCTTTTGGAGACACCGTGAACTTACAACTTGGGTGTAATGAATGTTCTGTGTGATGCTAGTTCTGAAGTTTGCCCAAAAGTGACCACATTGTAAACACGAGAATCAGACTTATTTGTAATATTTACCAACGTAGGAGGTAAAGTTTTTGACACAGAGGTATTCTGATTTCTGGCAGACATATCTCAGTTTTTCTGAACCCATTAACAGCAGTTTAATACTTGCGGCCTATATAAAAACAACCTCAAACAGCTTTCCAATGTGGTTTATACTAATACATCGACCAGGATAATCACGTAGTCATTTCCTTGCTTTTTCTCTAAAACATGTGCTCAACGGAGCCATAAATGACATATCTAATAGCTGCATTCTATGCGTGCAATGCGGGGAAACCACAGCAACACAACATTACTTTCACGTGCTAAGTTGATTAATTTGATGCTTTTAGTGTGTGTCGCATAGCCGTCGAAGAACAATAGAACTGATTTTTTAGCAGAAGGTTAAGCTTTGATCAAGAATATTCAAAACCATCTGATAAAAATGTTTTTTTGAACCCCTTCACTTCGATGGAACTCTGCCAAACTTCCAGGGGGAGCATTGTCTAACAATTTAATCTTCTCTCGTTTGCGCATAAAGTCACCAGCTGCATCCAAGTCTCTACTGTTACGAGAACACTCCTCTTGCAAAAACCAGCGCTCCAACTTGCCTCTTTCCCCTTAAGGCATCACCTTAGATTGCCTATTTGGAACTGTTGTAATTCCAATTTTGTCGACATTCCAGATGCACTCTTGTGGAAATTTTTATTTTTCATATACTTCGCTTTACAACGTGAAGAATTTTTGCACGGAAGTTCGATTGAAACCAATTGCACGCCAAATATATGTTGCTTCTGGGGTCCTCAATCTTAGACGTGGATGCTTATTTAAAAATTCATAAAGCTATGTTTTTCCAGCTTTTTTCTTTTCTTTATTGAATGTGTGAGATACTTTATTTTGTTACGCTAGTTCAAGGGCTAGAATACGAAAGTCTGTCAGAATAAAACTATATAACCTACTTTCCATTATTAAAATGTAGTAGGCAAGTTTATCTTCTTGAGTAGCAATAAATACTGGGTTGTATCTTCCTAAACCTGCAAATAAAAATAATAAGCTCTTTCCCTTAAATCAGGTTATTATAGAGTTACCTTTCTTTTACGATGTATGTCATGAGAATAAAGTGTGATGTGCTAATAATAATAATAAAGTTTTGAATAAATAATAAAAATTGTTAAAGGGGATTGTGATCTTGAGGTTGACGATGAAAACGTGCATTTGAGACTAATTATTATTGATTTTATGGAAGACAAACATAGAATTACATTTGCCGCCAGTTTTGTGATCTTTAGTCCTACTATTTATATATATATATATATATATATATATATATATATTTTAGAAAAATCAATTTAAACTTATAATATCAAAGAACAAATGGGACTGCAACTTATACTTACGCTTTTATTGAATTATAATAGACCAAACAGTTTGCGTAATAATGAATTCAAGGGTTTTGCATATAAAATTAATTCAAATAATTTACTAACATTTGCTTGAAATATTTGTTTCTACTCCGATTCTAGAATTGTAACATTCTGAATCAATTTTTAAATGCAGAATAGTTACATTCTACAGCACCGTGCGAGAATATTCTTGCTCTAGTTATGGAATGAGCACAGGTACGGCCATCTCGTGGCTGTTAATATAACGTTGCGTTTGGTGGGAATTTTTACAAAATAATTAATTAACGATTAACTTCCAAAAAATGTTACCTCCAAATATATTGTTGTTTGAAATTATATACCATATACAAGGGGGATTCTAATCAATTAATAAATACATTGTTCGTAGTTTATTATTCCTATAAAATTACACAAATTATTTTAGTCATTGCCAGTTCTTCATTCAATGATGAATATATTGAAATCTATATACTGTGAATGAATACGGTCCCATATGATAGACGTTAAAAACTAACCACAAGTATGAACAATAAACGTGTAACATTTATGAACAGAAAGTGTTCAACTAAATATTTAATGAGTTCTTCGCTATCATTCGTAAGTCGAAAAGTTTAACTTTATTGCTTATGTTGTAAAATAAAAAATGTTTTTCTTAGATAAGTCATTAAGAACCTAAATTGGCTTTGCTTATTTAGACAAAATCCACCAGTCAAAAATTATTCTCATAAAGAAGGGCTGTAGATATTGGAGTTACGGTAGCATCTAAATGTGACGGTTCTACAATAAGCGACAAATGTGGTAATGTTTAATTAAGTACATCACTCATTTATATCTTACCTCCAACAGGTATAAATTTTAAAGTGAACTCAACATTAAAGAAGCTGCACCACAAGGTATCGTTATGCCCCAAGATATTGTTTGTAACGCTTTGGTAGGAATAGGTGACTTCATCAAAACAAGCCTTCTAGTATTAGAAAACTTCAAAAGACAATTTGTCATAAATGATCGGATAATGAAATAAGCCCCGAAACTTTACACACATTAGCAGAGGTAACAATTAAACCAACTTCATTAGTAATTATCTTCACTCGTATACATTGGTCTTAGGGCTTTCGAAGGAATATGTGAGATTTAACTACAGTTGCACAACATTCGAAGCCGGCAACAACATAACTAACCCATGAAGGATTCCCGTTCAAGTCAAAAATTTGGCCTCTATTCCTATATGAAAACTAAGTGGTTACCTTGAGCATGCAGCCATTATCTTTACTTTATGGAATAAAGAAAGTTTTGTACTTATCTTTTCTTTCGATTTATTAAAATGTTAATGCATAACTTATGGCCGGTTGCACCGACACAACTTAAACTTAAGCTGTGCTTAAGAACTTAGATAAATTATTGTTAAAACCATAGCAACGATTTTTTTAAAAGCATTGCTTAAGTTTAAATCGTATTGGTGCAATCGGCCATCAGATATGTATCACAGAGTTATTTTTTAGAATTCCATTTTTTTGTTAGATATATGTTTATCTTAGTTATTTTATTTAAAGAAATACACTGACATACAAAGTTTTGTACAGATTTTAAATAAATTTATTCTTTTCTAATGAACTAATGTGGTTTACAATTTGTTAATGAATATTTCTGTCAAGGAGGAGTTTTATTTGTTAAAATTAAAGCACCATTTAAGGTATTAGTTTAGGGGTAATTCTCTGAAATTACAGTTAGGCCGGATTTATGAAACTGAAACTTACACCAAAAATACCAACTTTTTACATATTACTATTTAGTTTATCGATATAAACAATAAATCAAAAGCAATTTTGTTGTATTTGTTAAAATTAAGGCACCATTTAAGGTATTAGTTTAGGGGTGATTATCTAAAATTACAGTTAGGCCGGATTTATAAAACTGAAACTTACAGCAAAAATACCAACTATTTTACAGATTACTATATAGTTTATTGATGTAAACAATAAATTAAATGCAATTTTTGTTGTATTTGTTAAAATGAAGGCACCATTTAAGGTATTAGTTTAGAATAATTCTTTGAAACTACAGTTGGACCGGATTTTAAATCTGAAATCAACAGCAAAAATACCAACTTTTTACAGATTACTATGTAGTTTATCGATATAAACAATAAATCAAAAGCAATTTTGTTGTATTTGTTAAAATTAGGGCACCATTTAAGGTATTAGTTTAGGTATAATTCTTTGAAATTACGGTTAGACCGGATTTTTAAATCTGAAACCTACAGCAAAAATACCAACTTTTTTACAGATTACTATGTAGTTTATCGATGTAAACAATAAATCAAAAGCAATTTTGTTGTATTTGTTAAAATTAGGGCACCATTTAAGGTATTAGTTTAGGGGTAATTCTTTGAAACTACGGTTGGACCGGATTTTTAAAACTGAAACCTACAGCAAAAATACCAACTTTTTTACAGATTACTATGTAGTTTATCGATATAAACAATAAATCAAAAGCAATTTTGTTGTATTTGTTAAAATTAAGGCACCATTTAAGGTATTAGTTTAGGGTGTAATTCTTTCAAACTACAGTTGGACCGGATTTTAAATCTGAAACCAACAGCAAAAATACCAACTTTTTTACAGATCACTATGTAGTTTATCGATATAAACAATAAATCAAAACAATTTTGTTGTATTTGTTAAAATTAGGGCACAATTTAAGGTATTAGTTAGGGGTGATTCTCTAAAATTACAGTTAGGCCGGATTTATAAAACTGAAACTTACAGCAAAAATACCAACTTTTTTACAGATTACTATGTAGTTTATCGATATAAACAATAAATCAAAAGCAATTTTGTTGTATTTGTTAAAATTAGGGCACCATTTAAGGTATTAGTTTAAGGTATAATTCTTTGAAACTACGGTTAGACCGGATTTTTAAATCTGAAACCAACAGCAAAAATACCAACTTTTTTACAGATTACTATGTAGTTTATTAATGTAAACAATAAATCAAAAGCAATTTTGTTGTATTTGTTAAAATTAGGGCACCATTTAAGGTATTAGTTTAGGGGTAATTCTTTGAAACTACGGTTGGACCGGATTTTTAAAACTGAAACCTACAGCAAAAATACCAACTTTTTAAAGATTACTATGTGGTTTATCGATATAAACAATAAATCAAAAGCAATTTTGTTGTATTTGTTAAAATTAAGGCACCATTTAAGGTATTAGTTTAGGTATAATTCTTTGAAACTACGGTTGGACCGGATTTTTAAATCTGAAACCAACAGCAAAAATACCAACTTTTTTACAGATCACTATTTAGTTTATCGATGTAAACAATAAATCAAAAACAATTTTGTTGTATTTGTTAAAATTAGGGCACAATTTAAGGTATTAGTTAAGGGGTGATTCTTTGAAATTACAGTTAGGCCGGATTTATAAAACTGAAACTTACAGCAAAAATACCAACTTTTTTATAGATTACTATGTAGTTTATCGATGTAAACAATAAATCAAAAGCAATTTTGTTGTATTTGTTAAAATTAAAGCACCATTTAAGGTATTAGTTTAGGGGTAATTCTTTGAAACTATTGTTGGACCAGATTTTTAAAACTGAAACTTACAGCAAAAATACCAACTTTTTAAAGATTACTGTGTGGTTTATCGATATAAACGACTTTATCGAACGCTTATTCAATCGTTCAAGTAAAGCAAGCATTTATTTTGCACATTATGATAAATTGCGCACCTCCTCAAGTATTTGTTTAAATACATATAAATTATTAGAAACACACAATGTATGAGACAATGTTTCAGATCTGCAAATGCATCTCACAGGAATGTGATCAGATGCCACACTTTTTATTTCTCTAAGGTACAATGCTTCTAGAGAAACCAATTCAATTATTTACCATCTTATTTATCGTATCAATTATCTGGAATTAGATTAAAGTTGAATAATATGCAATAATTTTTTAATCATATACTTGAACATCTGAAATCATTGATACAAGCTCTCTAAAAAACAAAATTCACTCAATTAATGTTATTGCGTGTAAATGTAAATTTCAATTTGGTTTCTTACATATATTTGTTATCTATATACCTCCTAGTACAAATCTCGACTGTTTTTTAACCTTCTTGGAAATTTTAGAACAAATGTGTTATAATTATCAACATATTATACTTTTAGGTGATTTTAATGTCTCAAACTTTATAAACATTAATGATAACAAGCATAGATCTATTTTAAGTTTTATTAATACCTTAAATTTAAATCAACAAAATTCAGTTTTAAATGTAAACGATATGCTTTTAGACTTAGTAATTTCTAATATTAATTGTTCTGTTACTCATGATAGCGACTCACTAATACGTGAAGATGTTTATCATCCCACATTGTCTATAACTTTTAATTCAGTAGTAAACGGTGAAAATTTTCCTGCTAATACTACAAATAAACCGTTTCATTTCTCTAAAGCGGACTTTCCTGCACTGTATAATCATTTTATACACATTGATTGGCAATTTCTATATAACTACGATAACATCAACATTACTTGTAACGAATTTTATAAAATACTTAAATCAGCTTTTGAGTTATATGTTCCTCATTACCGTAATAGTAAATCAACATTTCCAAAATGGTTTTCTCCGTAATTAATTAACAATATTAAACTAAAAGCAAAAATTTTTAATAGATAAAAAAAAGCACTCTAGTCAGGATTTTCAAGAATTCAAATGTTTAAGGAAACTAATCAAATCACAAATTAAAATCGCTTACAAAAGTATATATCTGATGTTGAAAAGTCTATTTCCAATAATTGTAATCAATTTGGAACTACGTTAGATCTAAGAAAGGAAATTCGCTAATCCTGCTAGAATGAAATTCAATGATGACATTATTTCCTCTCCTAAGCAGATTATAGAAGCGTTTGGCACATATTTTTTGAGTATATTTTTAACACCAAGTCATACACAATCGTCTGCGATAGAATCAGTTATTAACTCAATTCCTAATATCACTGTGTCCTATATTTCAGAAGATGAGGTTACTGTTGCAATAAAAAACTTAAAAAAAAAACCACCGCCGGTCCTGACCAAGTACAATCATTTTTGTTAAAAGACTGTCATTCTGTTTTTATCAAGCCTCTAACCTTCTTATTCAATGTGTCTATAAAAAGTTGTATTTTTCCCGAGATTTGGAAAATCTCTTGAATTACACCAATTTTCAAATCTGGAGACTTAAATGATGTTAGAAACTATAGGTCTATAGACATCCTATCAAATATTGCCAAAGTTTTTGAAATAACAATTTTTAATCAGGTTTATAAACAGGTTAAGTCACTTATATCATCTTCGCAACATGGCTTCATGCAGAATCGACGACTGTCACTAACCTAGCGTCTTTTAATCAATATTAATTTATATATATATATATATATATATATATATATATATATAAGTTATATTGAATGAATTGCAAAGTAATGCGGGTAATGACTTCGTATTAGATTAAGTTCAGCGTGAGAACTAATCATTTTGCAGAAAATGCAAAATGATGAGTTAGGCATAAGTATAATGTACAATCTTGTAAAACGTAGAAGTTAGTTATCATTGTCACCTTGTACGAATAACATTATTGTAATAAAGCATTAAATAAGAAATTTTATATTTCTTTTTAAAAAGCAATATTTCGTTAACCGAAATATAATTTATATATATGAGGTGGTGGATAATAGAGGACAAGTCAATGTGATTTACACCGACTTTTCAAAAGCTTTCGATACCATTGGACATAACATTATTATTGATAAATTACTTGACTTTGGTTTCAACAGTTCTCTTCAAGTATTCTTTAATTCGTATTTAAAACACCGCATACAATATGTCAGTTATAATAGTTATCAATCCAAACCGTTCGTTGCATCATCTGGAGTACCCCAAGGGTCACATTTAGGTCCATTATTATTTTTGATCTATATCAATGACTTAGCCAACATACTCACTTGTGGTAAACTATTATTTGCGGACGATCTTAAAATTTTCTCGTCAATTCACCTCTTAACGAATGTTTTTTATTACAACAACAAATTGACAAGCTTCTACATTGGTGTACCAAAAATGGTCTTTCCTTGAATCTAGATAAATGTAAAGCAATATCTTTCTCTCTTAAATTAAAACTTACTACTTATTCTTACCGAATTGATTCTACAATCGTTAAAAATGTGATGAAATTAAAGACTTGGGAGTAACATTTGATAGCAAACTTTTATTCAATAATCACATCAACAACATTTGCTCATCTGCAAACAAAATATTAGGATTTATCATTAGAAACTGTAAATCATTTAATAATACCAATTGTCTAAAAATACTTTACTTTTCATTAGTAAGATCAAAGCTACAATATTACTTATTAATATGGTATCCTCTTTCTAATAAGTATAAGACCATTATTGAAACCATTTAGAAAAAATTTTTGAAATTTTGATATTTTAAAAACACGGCTCATACCCTGAAAGAGGTTTTTTCCCAGGAACAGTTATTACAGCAAACTGATATTTCTTCCTTGGATAAAAGGCGGTTAGATAATAGCGTGATATTCTCTTATAATGTACTGCATCATAAAATAGATTCACCGTACCTATTAAGTAAATTAAACTTTCGTGTCCCACGAATTAATTCAAGGCTTTCGGTTCCATTTTTCATTCCTAAACCAAAAACCAACATCTTACAAAAATCACCCATCTTCATAATGTCAAAAATTTAAATTTAGTAGGCACAGAGTATGATATTAATTTTGATTCGTTAAAAAATATTAGAAAACCAACGTATCTTGTTTTAATTATATTGTTAGCGCGTTTTCGATAATTTTCATTTTTGTTTTTGCTTTCTGTATTTTTGTTTTAGTAGTTTAAGTTTATTTAGCATATTGAATATTGTTCTATAATTGGAATATTTCTTTCTGTTGAACAATTAAGATTATTATTATTATTATTATTATTACTAAAAGCACAGTATAGTGTCGAAAGCTGCCAACATTAACTTCATACACAATTTATTTAATAAACGTTCGTAATAAAATAATAACTAAAAAAAGTAAAGCAACTGAACACTATTAGTTGTATTATTGTTAATTAATAAATCGCAAACTTTAACCTAAATTGCAACTACTACTACAAATAAATGGTACTAACTTAAAATAGAAAACAAAACTATCACTTTTGTAAATTGTTTAACATTTCTTTTATTGATATAATACACACTTTCTCTGTCGTAAAAAAAGTATAGTTTGCAACACGTGTGGAATGGCCATATTCCAAACTTGTTACAGAATATACTATTCTATTATTTACTTAAAACATGTTTCTACTGAATAAAAAAGTTTTAACGAACCCTCGGTGAAATGGCGTGGACGATTTTTAACAAAATTAAATTACCGTGGCTTCGCTATTCTATTCCTGTTTGTTCATACATATGACTGGCTTTATTAAATTTTGATAAGCAACGTTATAACGTAATCGTAAATATAGTTTTTAGTTGCACTGACTAAACATCTTGTTTTTTAATGATTGAGTTCTTATCGAAGTTCTTAATTACTCATACGAAATTAATTGACCACTACTTTTATTATATACCTATTACGACACTTTTTCCAATAATTGCGCTACTGGGTGTTGATTAAATTAAAGTAAGCAATTTTTTAAAATTAAAAAACGGGTAAATTAAGGTAAACGTTTGTCTAGTTTATATACTTTATATAGGTGTCTCTGGTAATTTGTGTATTTGTATAGAATTGAGGGAAAAAGAAGAAAACATAATTGTACAGTACGCTCTTCCAACCTCTGATTCAATTTTTCTTTAATTTTATTTAATTAGTTAAGTACGTAGTTGTCTTCAAGACCAAATTTAAATTAGCGATAATTAAAAATTTATTTCATATCCGTATCTGAAAACATTAGTAATTCAAAATTTCGTAGAAATAATTACTTTAAAATTATTGTTCTGCAAATAAAATAGTTTGAAACTTGGAAACATAATTTTCTTCAGCAAGACATTGTTCAAGATTATATACCTTTATGTATAGATCTGTTTCGGCATCATGCTTTTTCATACATATATCAGCTAAATCATGATCAAGATATTGTTCTACGCTCTAAACCCAGTTATTAGCATTTATGTTCCCATTACTAGACAAGATTTCATACCTGTTAAACAAACATTTCATAAAACAAAACATGTGTTCTATGTTAAACAATAAACGGTCTTTAAATATATTTGTTGCAACTACTGGATTTACCGATTGATTTACATCTCACTTCGGAAAGTCTCATTATTTAAAAAAATTGGAGACCCATACCTTAGAAGTATACGAACCACTTGTTACAATGTATTCCACAGAATTAACAAAACTTTTGACAATTATGACATTTATTTGATATATCTAAAACATTAGGAATTCAAATTAAATATTTAAAAGTATTGTTCTGCAAATAAAATTGTTTGAAATAAAAGCCCACAAATACTAATTTTGTCTAAAATAAAGATTACATTGTACTAACTTCATACTACTACAATAGTGGTTAATCTAATAGTAGTTATATGATGTATCGGATCTTGGACCACATTGGAAGTGGTCTAGATCGTCATCATGGTTTCGGGGAAGATCGGGACCAATCAGTGAGCACATTGTGTGGTCTAGATCGGCATTCTGGTTTCGGGAAGATCGGAGGGAAACGTCAAAAAATTCCGTTTTTCTAAAACTTGTTTGGTCTGCAGCAGCATAATGTCGGGTATGATCGAAGGAAAGAACTCGAAGCTTGTATTTCTTAAATTCTTGTTTTATATTTATTTTAAGTATAATACATAGATTGAACTTTCTATAGATCTCGTTCTTTTATTTATACAATATTCTTGTTATTTATCCAGCTGTTGTGGGTTGAATCAAACCTAGCCATTTCACCAACAATTTAGTGCCTTTTTTTCTTAAAACTTTTAACTAAGTAAGTATCACTGTGTTTAACTTTTTTGAGTTCCATTTCATAAAATCCTCCTAAAATATTTTCATTTTTCAGTCTTTTAATAAATATGTAGTTGTCTGTTTATTTAATTTCTTTCTAATTATAAAATTTCATTAGACCAATTAGGTGTATAACCTTTTTTTAAATTTTTTCTATGTTTGCTAATTCTAACATAATCTCCAACCGAGAATTTGTTATGTTTATTTGCTATTTACGTGTGAGTATACAGATTTTAAAATCCTTTTTTTCATTCGTTTTGCTAACCATTGATGGTTTCATTCGAATAGTTCGATGAAAAGTGTTATTATATTGATTCGTAATATCGTCCAATATGTTGGCATTTTTTCTTAGTTTATACTATTCATACGTGTCAATGTTTACACGAAATGTCACAAGACACATATTTCTACTTATCGTCCAATATGTTAATTAATCCATTTGTAATTACCATGTAAACTAAACTGTTTCCACAACTATAAACGCTTTTTTGGTGCTGAATGTACTATAATGATTAATTTTATACTTTTTCATTAAATTTTGAAATGCATTATTGTAAAATTCCAATCTTTATCAGTTTGTAAGTTTTTTGGTGTATACTTTAAATGTAATAAAACTTTTTCCATTGCAATTGTTACATGTTTCGTATTTTTTAATTTTAACGGAACCGTCCAAACATATTTTGAAAAACAGTCGATTACAACGAGAATGTATTTAAACTGGTTGTTTTGTTCGCATACAAAACCATATCCACTAGATCAGCTTGCAATGTTTCATTAATACCTTTTATTATAACACGACGTCTTTTAAAATTGATTCTTCTGGTTTGTGTAACTCCTGACACTATATCTGCTTTACAGAAGATGGAGTATACTTTTTTGTTGACTTCTTTTGAACCATTTTTATAATAACTTGGTTTCAATGTTGATTGACACTTAACTACTATTTCAGCAAATAATTTATAAAATCTGTTTTGCTGGTTATTTTTTTAGTTCCCATTTTACTTGATTGAAATGATAGAATATGAGTATAAACATGTTATAAGAAACCTTATGTGAATCACTTTGCATATTGTCAGTAGATGTTTGAGTATGTTTTACTATATGACGACCAAATTTGTTTAAACTCATTTTCTTAATAAATTATATTCGTTTGTGTGACTTGTATGGCCTGCCGTTTAAGACGCTACTAACAATCTCAATCTATCAACTAATTCATTTACATCATCCCAGTAAATATAATCAATATGATGATTGTTTACTTTTAAACAATCCTTTACCCTAAAGTTTTTTTTAATCTTTTTGGTGTTTCAAAATAGCTAGGTTGATTAACCAAATACAAAGGACCAATGATGGATTTATATTTTCTGATCTGGTTTCTAGTATTTTTACCATTAGATCAAAATTACTTCTGCAAGCATTATTAATATCTAGAATTTATTTATATTTATGCAAATCGTATTGAATATAAACTGTAGGAGTATTTTTAAACAATAATTCATACAACCCTGGCGATGCTTTATAGGAAAATTTTCATTTACTTTTATATCAGATCCGACAAATTCTACTACAGACGCTCCTATATAAAACTTTTCTTGAAAGCTATCATGTCGTATACCGGTTCTATGATCAAATTGTCGTTTTTTATTATGAATCATAGCGTCTATATATTTTCGAGGCAGTTTATCAAACGTCGCTAAGTATTCATCATAAACGTTAGTATTGAGAATTTTTGTAAATTTTGTTTGCTTTCTTCAACTGAATGTTGAATTAAATCATCCAAGTCTGTAGTCGTCTGCAACATGTACTGGTTCTGAAATAAAAATTTCTTCTTGATCATTTTTTAGGTCTGTAGTTGGCACAGAATTTTTATTAAAAATTTTTGATCTTCTATTTCATCCATTTTATCATTTTTATTGCTTCAATTTTTTTCCTAAGATTTGAAAAGTTTGCGTTGAAAACATTATCATTTTTTTTGTAAAATGTATGAATTAGTGTTGATTTAAACATAGAATGTTTTCTTTGTGATTTTAAATTTGCTTCATCTTTTATTGTTGTAATTGGTCCGATATTTTTCCAATGGTTTGTAATAGGAAAAAACGTCTTTTCCTGTGTAACTCATTCTGTTTTAGTAATTCAAACTTTGTTTTACTTCTTTTCTCTTTTTATTAAACTTAGTTAGTTCAACTTTATTTAACAAATTGTTGTTTGAATTCATCACGTAAGAAACTTAGTCGTACGCTTATTACTTATCTATTTATCGAATTACTAATCTACTTATATATATATATATACATATATATATATATATATATATATATATATATATATATATATACAGGGTGTTTCTAAAAGGTATGTCATAAATGTAACAGCGTAATCCTGGGACAAAAAAGTGATTTGACAAAATTTACCTATATACAAAAACGCTCCTGCAGAGCTACAGTTATTTAAAGTTTCATTTTGATTTTCCTATATTTGGAATATTTAAGCCAAATCTAGAGATAATCGAATAAAATTTAGCATGAGAGTTTCTCTGTAGGATGCAAATAAGCAGTAAAATTTGTACTTACCTAACTTATTATTCAAGGGTACTTAACCTAAAAGAGCATTCCATTTTTGGCCAGAATTTTTTACTGGTATAAGTAGTCGAAATCTAACTTTATCACGTTGAAGTATGTTAAAAGCAAAAAAAGATTCTCTTGTTAAAGGTGAAAAGTTAACCATTTTCGATAAAAATCCATTTGAAATTTTCTTCTGTTTTCTTTAACATTTACATGTTTAATTTAGTTGGCTTAGAAAACAGTAACTATGGAAAATAAATCTTACTTGTTAGTGAACAAAAGACTTACGGCTTGTTGTCAAATTGTTCAAACAAGGTTTTGAAAGCACTTCGTTTTAGCTACTACTTAATTTGTTGAATATCGTAGATTTAGATCATATCAATAATGAATGACAACTATACGTTTGGTGAAATGGCAGATATGCATTTAGTGCTCGGAGAATGTCGTTCCAATGCAGCTGCAGCTAGAAGAAGATATGCGGAGCAATACCCTAACAGAAGACTTCCAGATCGGCGTACATTTATTGCTGTTGACAGACGTTTACGAGAACATGGTACATTGAAACCTAAGACCTCTGATTATGGAAGAAATAGGTATGTAAGGAATGTGGATCTCGAAGAAGATATTTTAAATATTGTCGAAGACAATCCACGCATTAGCACTAGAAAGGTAGCCTCTCAGTTACAAGCATCACATAGTGTAGTATGGCGAACTATTCGAGAGCAGTTACTATATCCATTCCATGTACAAATTGAATTCAAGCTTTGCAACCAGCTGATCTGAATTTGAGAGCAGCTTATGGTGAATGGTTGTTGCGACAAAATCGAAGGGACAATAATTTTTCACAAAAATACTTTTACGGATGAAGCAATATTTACCCGTGATGGTGTGATGAATCATCATAACGAACATTTTTGGGCGGAAGATAATCCTGAATGTAATAAAAGAAATGCGACATCAGCATAAGTTTTCAGTAAACGTATGGGCAGGAATATTGTGCGAAAATTTAATTGGACCATTTTTTCTACCGAATCGTTTAAACGGCGAAAATTATTTAAATTTTCTTCAACAACAGCTTCCGGATTTATTAGAAGATGTTAACCTTAATACTCGGTCCCACATGTGGTTTATGCAAGATGGAGCTCCACCACATTTTAGCCGTGCAGTTAGGGAATGGCTTAGTGAAAACTTTCCAAGGCGCTGGATAGGACGAGGTGCTGATGCTCCGGTGGTGTGGCCTCCACGCTCGCCCGACTTTAATCCATTAGACTATTGTTTTGGGGTTTCATGAAAGACGCTGTTTACAGTAATTCAATTACCAGTGAACTTCTGCTGAGGAGACGAATTCTTGAAGCAGCTAACGATTTTCGAAATCTTCCTCATATCTTTGAAAGCATTCGCTTTTCTTTAATGAAACGTGCTAGAAAATGCGTTGAAGTGGGTGGAGGACATTTTGAACATGTTTTTATAATTTTTTATTATTCGTTTCTCTTTATTGTTGTTTTTTTATTTTGTAAATTTTATTTAAATCTAACTTAATAAATTCTTTAGGTTAATAGTTATTTTCTAAGCCAACTAAATTAAAATGTAAACTTAAAAAAAACAGAAAAACTTCAAATCGATTTTTATCGAAAATTGTTAACTTTTCATATCTTTAACAAGAGAATCTTTTTTTTTGCTTTTAACATACTTCAACGTGATAAAGTTAGATTTCGACTACTTATACCAGTAAAAAATTCTGGCCAAAAATGGAATGCTCTTTTAGGTTAAGTACCCTTGAATAATAAGTTAGGTAAGTACAAATTTTACTGCTTATTTGCATCCTACAGAGAAACTCTCATGCTAAATTTTATTCGATTATCTCTAGATTTGGCTTAAATATTCCAAATATAGGAAAATCAAAATGAAACTTTAAATAACTGTAGCTCTGCAGGAGTACGTTTTGTATATAGGTAAATTTTGTCAAATCAACTTTTTTGTCCCAGGATTACGCTGTTACATTTATGACATACCTTTTAGAAACACCCTGTATATACATATATATATATATATATATATATATATATATATATATATTTAAACGATAAGTTTTTCGACATCTAGTGTCGACTCCATCGGGAATGAGAGAACTCGAGTATAAGTTCACTATTGTACAAACGCGCGCAAATATGCCCTACTGAGGGATCACAATATTTAAACGATAAGTTTTTCGGACATCTAGTGTCGACTCGTGAAAGCGTTCACGTACGTAAATGTTAGCAACTTTGCCGACAGGTATGTAAAAGCAGTTACATAGTCGATTCTTTATCAATTATAGCCAACATAACAGTTGGCAGGTATAAAATTTCGAATCGCCTGCAGTAAAAGTATGCAAGAGGTTGTACAATAGCAAACAAACACTTAAAATCACCCGACAGATGTTTCGTCCTTTGGGACTCATCGGGAGTGAGAGAACTCGAGTGTAAGTTCACTATTGTAAAAACGCGCGCTGTCGACTACATGCCCTACTGGAGGGATCACAATATTTAAACGATAAGTTTTTCGACATCTAGTGTCGACTCGTGAAAGCGTTTACGTACGTAAATGTTAGCAACTTTGCCGACAGGTATGTAAAGCAGTTACATAGTCGATTCTTTATCAATTATAGCCAACATAACAGTTGGCAGGTATAAAAATTTCCAATCGCCTGCAGTAAAGTACGCAAGAGGTTGTACAATAGCAAACAAACACTGAGAATCACCCGACAGCTGTTTCGTCCTTTTGGGACTCATTGGGAGTGAGAGAACTCGAGTGTAAGTTCACTATTGTACAAACGCGCGCTGTCGACTATATGCCCTACTAGAGGGATATATATATATATACCGTAAGTAAATGAAACCGTTAGCTAACCAAACGGTTTGAAAGTAAAGATAAACGACTAATAAACCACAAGTGTTGTTTTATGTGAATTTAACAGTCTTATCAGTTAATCATACAATTTCTAAAACAGTTTGCAAACAAACCACTTTTAATCCAGTTATATTTTGATTAGGTTTGCATATACAAATTATTACAATTAACATACAATAGGTTGAATAAAACAGTCAAATCCTTTTCTGTATCTACCAAAATTAATATCTCTTTCTTTATCAATAACCAAAAATCCATAATTTTATCTTAACATAATAAACACAATTTCTTAAATTCGTCGAAAGTTAAATCAGTGCTAACGTTATCATCGTAAATATGACGTAAATTTAACGTATCTTGCTTAAACAATATTATAAAGTTAGCGTTATCTCTGATTAATTGTTTTGGAATGCGGCTATATGTTTGACACAAATAAAAGCAATCTATATCATTGTGTCTACCCATGCTAAAGTATTCTCTCATTAAATTTTGTTTGTCACACGTTACATCATTAAAAATAAATACAGAATTTGATTTTACTTTTGATTTATGTTACTTTCTAAACTATTAAATGCAAAATAATGTATGCTTTTAATAAATGTTAATAAACTTCTTAAGTATTAATATTTTAATTGAAAAAGAGATTTAGAATAAACGTAAACGTTTTTAAAACGCAATCCATTGATATGTTTAAGTAAGCTAAGCATTACGTTAGTTTTCCCACAGTTTGATGGACCCACAATAAGACCACGAACGGTTGATGGTAGTAACTCTCCGTGTCTTTTATTAACGTTATTATTTTATATATTATTATTTGATACCGTTAGTACAATTGGCTCTTGTACAATTCGCATATTAATTAAAACTAATTATGATGTAGGTTTCAATCCTATAAATACACTAGTTTTTCAATGACATAGTTAGTATCTATTTAGCGGTTTACAATAATCTTATTCATGTTAATTCGAGACTCAGTTATTATTAAACCACTTAACAAAAAAATATATGATAAGTATTAGGTAGAAGCCTGCTAAATTCAGTTATCGATAAATTACTATTCGAACTTCACATACCAGGATATAATTTCTGTAGGCCGGGAACAAAATTAGTAGATCGATTTGAAAGAGGAGACCGAGCTATTAATGAATTACGATATAGCTTATAATAACAACAAAAGTATTGAAAACAGACATAGAGCAGATAGACGTCTATTACAGAAAGCCAAGTATATATTGTACTCTACTAATTCATTGTTAAAAGAGAAAGTAACAGCTTTAGATGTAATATCAGCCATGAAAACAAAAATAAAACTAGGAATGGGTTGTTCACCTAGTAAGAAGAGGTTATTGGCAAAAAGAAAAAGGTTAAAAAGACATCTGGAAAAGGATTAAAATTTAATTATCTAATTACAATTGCACGATCTGCATTAAAAGGAAAGAAATTTTGTGAATGCTAAAGATGCTACTAAAACTGCAGTAAATTCTTTAAAATTTCTAAAAAATCGGAAAAAATTAAAACCAGCTCGTATAATTTCGGTGCCAAAGATTGGTGGATTTTACCGTTAATTCCCATTTTCCTGCTCTTGATGCATTAGGATCGTTAAGTGGAGGAGCAGCAGTAAATGCGGATAAAAGTGCTAAAGAAGAACTTAAGAAAAAACAGAGACATAATCAAACTATGGAAACACGAGCATTGACTAATATAGATCTAATCAAGTATACAAAAAAATTAAACATAAAACACTTTCGGGGAGTTTTTATGAAAGATAGATTACCAAAATTAGTGAAAGCAAATGAATGTGGTATATTAAATTTAGATAATCGAAAAGGAGAAGGAACACATTTGACAGCTTATAAAAAATTGGCAAACGTGCAGTGTTCTTTGATAGCTATGGAAATTTACAACCTCCATTAGAATTAAATGAATACTTAAAAAGTGGTGGTCTTTGCAACATAATTTATAATCATAAAAAGTTTTAATCGTTCGACGGTTTTAATTGTAGACATTTATGTTTAAAGTTTTTGTACAATTATAATAACAACGGGCTTCTCGGTAGATCACATAGAAAGATGATGGTTTTGTAACCGAACAGACTCGGGTTCAAATCTCTATACCATTAAAATTTGAAATTTGGTATTAAAACTTGAACTCTACCTAGTAAGACAAATTAAACTTGAGAATGTCTGATTATTATATACATTATAATAAAATTTCACTTAGAAGTTAGGTTAAGCAACACTTAGTTACAGGTAGCATGTGTTTCACATTTACTCTGACGGGAACAAATTCTGTTCTTTCTAGTAAGTATTATCCACCGATCATATTAGATGACGACAATTACGGTTTGGGGTTGATAAACTTAGAAACGTTCAATATATTTGCCAACGTAGACAACACTAATAACAAATTTTATTTTGTACTTCAGAATGGTACAAAATCCTGTATTGAAATTCCTGAAGGTTCTTATGAGATTGACGATATTAATAACTATTTAAACAAGAGTCTTACAAAGTATGTAATATCGGAAAATACGAATTTAGATGAACCCTTACCTTTGCCAGTAATATCAATAAAAGGAAATAACAATACTTTACGATCCGAAATTAAATGCACGTTGGATATTGATTTTTCCAAAAAGGTTCAATAAGTGATTTATTAGGATTTAAATCTAGAATTTTAAAAGCAAACGTAAGAAACATATCAGATTTTCCTTGTAAAATTTTTAAATTAAATGCACTGTGCGTAGAATGCAATATCGTTTCCAGTTTAGAAAAGGTGAGCCAGTGCATGTGATTTATGAATTTTTCCATCAGTCCCGCCTGGATATAAAATTATTGAAACTCCTTCAAACGTAATTTATTTACCAATTAACACTAAGCAAATAGATGAAATTACTATAAAAATAACAGATCAAGATCGAAACTTAGTCAATTTTAGAGGGGAAGTGATAAGGGTGAGACTGCATCTTCAAAACTATAATAAATCAGTGTGGTGGGAACTGTTTTTAATAAAATCAAAAACGGGAGTAAACATACAAATATTACAAATACATTAAACAGTTATATAAAGCCAACAAATCAATCTAAATTTATGTCAGTCTACTAGAATAGATTCATTAACATTGCAAAATAAAAATTTTTGGAATCTACAGGAGTTCGAGTAAGAAAGCAAAAATGAATTTTGAAACTGTAAACGTAAAAGAAACACTAGTTTTTGATAATACAATTGTGTACGCCAAAAAACGAAGTCATCCACCTTATGCTTCAAATTCCTTAGATAATAATGATGAAATCAGAATTCTGTACAACAACAAGACATATACACGGTACCTTGGTACAGTTCTTTACACATTCAAGGAAAAGTAGAAGCATATAACGATAAAAATGAAAAATTGAAACACCTGTTATTAATTTTGTTAATATGGGCATTTTATTCCTGTTTGATGAAATTCGTCTGGAAGTTGCTGAAGAAATTATAGACCGTGTTAGAAATCCCGGAATTGTGTCTGTTTTAAAAGGCTACGCGTCTTACAATGAAGAGGAAAGCAGAGCTCTTGAAAACGGTGGTTGGTTTCAAAAGGTAATTCAACGTTAATGGACCGAGCGACAGGTAGTTTCGAAGCTGTTGTACCTTGCATATGATTTTAGGATTATGTGAAGATTTTAAAAGAATTGTTATTAACTGCAGACAAGAATTGGTAATGCTTCGCAGTAGTACAGACAATAATGCTTTAGTATCAGATGATAAAACAAAATCCGTAAAAGTTCTACTACATAAGATAATATGGCGCGTTCCACATGTATCTGTTTCTATTAAAGAACAATTAAAATTGTTAGATATTGTTAAAAGCGCTAGAGATTTATATATTCCATTTAGAAGTAGAGAATTACATGAATATCCTGTATTGCCACAAACACAAAACCATACCTGGGCTATTAAGACATCTGTAGAAAAACCTCAATGTATAATTTTTGATTTTGAAACTGATAGAAAAAATAATACAACTAAAGATTGCAGTCGCTTCGATCATTGTAACTTAACTAATATTAAGGTTTTTCTCAATGATACTGCATACCTTTATGATAATCTTAATTTAAATTTTGGAAAAGATCAGTACGCACTGTTGTATGAAATATTTGCCGAATTTCAACCTTCATTTCTTTACAAAACAAGCGAGCCTACATTTACACCAGAGGAATTTAAAACATATGCTCCTATCGTAGTTATAGATTGTTCTAAACAAAAAGAAAACTAAAAAAGGTCCTGTGGATATAAAAGTTGAATTCGAAACAAATGTAAATATACCTGATAAAACAACAGCGTATTGTTTAATACTTCATGACAGAATTGTTAAATACGTTCCCATAAGAATTGTTATATCGTTAGTATATGTTAAATTTTGTATTTGTTGTATGATATTATAAGGTTTAAAATAAAACAAAATAAACAAATCAATTCTTTATTTATTTTTATTAACTTGAAATTAACATTAATAATGATAATGTCTCCTCATAATCCTTCATGACAGAGGAAGGCCATCTTCCAAATCCGGACCACAAGTCCAACCCAATATCGCTTCGGGAATTTGTTTTCCTTTCTTGATGTTTTCTTGTATCCATAACAATATATCGGAATGTTCTTGATTTTTTAGAGAATCGAATTTAAATGGTATGTTTTTACAGATAAGTGCAGTAATAATATTTTTTAAGATTTTACTGTCGGCTAAATACGCTGACTTACAAACAAATTCATTTATACATGATTTAATATCTTTATGATTTATAATAATATTATTAACTGGATAGTCTATCATACAAACATTATTCATATTAAATCCAGACAGTAGCTTTATAATATATAATTTGTGTGACATATTGCGTTCCAACTTATGAAATTCTAAAATTTCATCAAGTTTTCTTAAATTTATCCACTCATTCTGATCTATTTTGCAAATATTTACAATATTGTTAACATAATTATCTAAACTTCTCCTCTTATCTAAAAGTAAACATAAGTTTGAAATAGTTAAGTGTCTTCCATGTGATGCTGTAAAATACATGATATCGTTTGGAACAACAAAGTCTTCTTTGCTTATTAAAAACACAAATGCTTTCTTTGCAGAATTTGTAATACTGGAGCGGACTGCATTCTTAAGATGTTCTTCATAAATTTTTCTTTTGCTTCTTGTGCTTCTAACTCAATTTTAAACATCATATCCATTGTTTTGTAGAAACTTGATTACAATGCACACTCTAGAATTGCAATACAAAGCATAACATAACATACTATGATTTTATAATTGTGCCTCCACCAAACACATTATTTATATTTATGATATAGATATTCCCATGATCTTGTATCGCTGCTATTATAAATGAGTACACGTTTATCATCATAAGGACTAAGAACGATTTTGTTTTGTTTAATTGAAAACACGTTGTGTTGTTTAGATTTAATTAGACGTTGAAGAGTTTTAAAAAGATTTTTATTAAACAGACATTTTTTGTAATCCTCGAAAGTTATGAATTTTTTCGATTTTTTATTAACTTTGTAGTAGTGCTCTCTTTAACAATATAAGAATACATCTTTGATCTAAGCCCTACAAATTCGAGCATTAGTTTTCCATTATTTTCATCTTTCATTAATCCGGGTTGTTTTTGTTTTTTGTTCTATTTGATAAACATTGTTAGTATCATAGTCAAAAGTATCAAAACGATAACTGTCTTGTTTAATATATTTATAAATGTCTATATTTTTAAAACTATAAATTAAACTGTCAGTATCAGTGTATAATAATTTTGTATTTTGCCCAAACGTTTTTAAAACATAGTCGTAATGAAATTCATAAAAAAAAATTTTTGAAATATCTAATATGCTAAATCCCACATAAACAGGTTTGTTGATACAAATTTTCAATTTATTCATTTCAACAATTACCATATCTTTATCAAATACAACCGAGCTATGAAAATTTGGTTTCGAAATAAGAAACCTCACCCCCCATTGTGGGATGTTACTAAACGAATATCTCTATGTTTTCTAACATTTTCCATGCATTTTCCATATATAGCATTTATCATTAACTTAAAGAAATCTTTTTCGAAGTCATTTTTAGATTGTTGTCGCAATATTCGCATATTTAGATATGTTCCGGAGCTAGTGGTAAACCGCTATGTAAATTATGTAACTTGTCGGATACTCTAAATCACATTCTAATATATATCCAAAAGCAAAATTATCTAAAGTATCTAAAAATGTCTTGAATATCAAAGTTATCCATACATTAAAAAAATTTACATATGGAAGGTATTGAGACATGGCTGCTCCATATAAGTTATTAACATCAAAATACATTAAATATGTACTATCTTTATTTATATCAAACCCATGTTGCATGTATTTATTATTTGCTTTGCATACCTATTAGAACATTGAGAAACACCTCCTCGAATGTCTTTCTCAATAAACATAACGGTATCTATATCAGTAAGAAGTTCTAACGAAACTTTTGTAGTCTTTAGCATAGCATCAAAAGTTAATCCCGGTGCAGTATAATAATGTAAAGGGTCCAAGGTATACGTCTTTAAACACGTTTCTCGAAAAGATTTAAATACATCAGCTAGTAGGAGTACATCAGTTTTTAAATATAAATCAGAATATTCGCCTAGATTTTGGATACCAAAAGTTTTCCAAACATTTACAGCATGATCATAATCTTCATTACTTATGTTTTCATCAAGCAATTGAGAATAAAAATCTTCCTTAGGTGGTAAATAACTTTCTTCTAATTTTGTCCATGAATCTACATAGTCATAAGGAAAGACACCTTTTTATTTAATAAATTAAATTCTTATAAACTTTTATAATAAGCTTTTACATGTATTTACGATCATTTTGTAAATTACAAGAAAGTTTTTCTAAACTTTGTGACATAAAACGAAACGAATCTATAAACCTAAACAAAATACTAATGTTAGGTATAGACTTGCTAAATGAAATATACTTTTCTTTTTTTATTGGTAATAATTTAATGCTTCTTTCAAACAATGTAGATAACTTTTTAATAATGAAATGTGCATCATAGCCACTTAAATTGTGAAATACAACAGGTATACAATGCCCATCTTTAAAATTAAAGTTATACCCTTGATGAGCACTCCTCTAAATTTTCCAGTTTGATGATTGTGATCTTAAACCTTAACTTGTTCATTACAAATATGACATACATCAAGAGTTAAAAATTGTTGATTTTGTTGTGGATTGAGATTTTCCATTGGAACAATCGTTTTAAGTTGTTCATGACCTTATGTCTTTTAGTTCACATACAAACCAATCGATGCAATCAATTCTTCGGTGCATGTTAAACTTTGAAAAAGAATCATCATAAGAGCATTTTAAATAATATGCTATACTAAATGGGATATGTTTTTGGTATGGTGTACTTTTATTTTCGGCTTCGTTAACATTACATTTCTCTAAAATACACTCCAAATCAGCATAAATAATAAACGGAACTTTTCTCAATAACGATAATTTTTAAATGATAAATATTTATCCTTTTGTTTTGGTAACGTTATAGAACACTCGTTTGAATTAATACAATAAATTTTATGTTTTTCAAGAATATCTTGAGTTGTAAAGTAATTTAAGCATCGTTCACAAATAAAAATCTTATGTTTATGAGATGACACTTGGTTTGACAAAAGAGCAGATAAATTTTTGATCCAAGTAAATGAAAACAAAAATGTAGATCAGATAACTCATTTAAGTTTGTTTTGCTTAAGAGCAACATAAGGAGATTTACAACTTTAACATTTCTTATACTAACAGGACTAAGCAAACAAGGTAAAATTTTATTATTTTTAATACTGAACAAGTTAATAGACAAATTGTTAAGCTTCTCAAAAGTTCTTATGTCTTTATTGTTATGGAAAAGTTATACCATCACAATTTAAAACATCTTGAAAATGTGGATACGAAGACTTTCTATCGGAATGTGTGTTAACCGGATACAAAGCGGATACGACAGACCAAAGAAAGCAATAAGGATCGTTGTTGTTAATGTTTATAACAGCATGTTTTTTTTATATAATCTGGAACCGATACATATGTTGAATAACCTACTTTAAGAGGATCATGTTTATGAATATTTATTTTTAATCCCAAAAGCTCATACAAAGCTAATCCGCTATCTTTTCAGAAAATTCTTCTAATTTTGCAGAAAGTTTATCAAACACATATTCTTGATACCATTGTTTCAAATTGGTTGTAGGATCTATGACACTATTTTTAGTACAAAACGTTTTTAAACTTATTTCTTCCGTTTGAGGTTTAATAAAATTAGTACTCAAAATAACATTTACTTTTAACATTGATTCTCTGACGGCTTGTTTAATTTTCAAATTAAAGCATTTGAAATATTTTTTCAAAAAAGTTAAAGGATCTTTTATGTTAATACTTGATATAAATCCTGTACGAATTCTGTTGTTGAAACATGATTCGACATCTTCCCAACTCACATTACACTTTTTAGGGTTAACATTTAATAAACCTTTACCAGATTTTATTAACAAATGTTTTTTTAGCTCATTAAGTTTGAAACGGTAACATTTAAAATATGATAAACTTGCTTCTATAGAAGAAGAAGATTCAAATGTATTTTTTGTGTATTTTATTGTTAATAGCTTTACGAAGTGTATTTATAGTACGATTAATATGACGTTTAAGTTTATTTACTTCATTCACAGGTTTTATGTTATCTATGTATTTCCGTAACACCACCAAGTATTGTTTGCACGTGATTACTTAGGTATCAGTCATAGCGCACAAAAATTATAAATTTATTATATCAAAACACAAAAGTAAATTATTGTTCCGAAATAACACGAACTAGTGATATCCCCAAACAGCGTCTATATACGAACTAAGAAGACAAAATGTGGTAGGAATAAAATTGGAAGGGAAAGTTGAATATATTTAAACAATCTCTCACCAAAAAAGCATTATTATTCTTTCATTTATATTAAACTTATTAAATATGTCAGCAAGTAACCAATACAACAACAATCAAGTAAGACAAGGTAACATTAAAAACTTTGTTTACTAGTTGTATTCTAAATGTGTATCTTTGTTGTAGATATGGTGGTGTGTCCATATCATCATTTTCATATAATGCTGCGGCACCGGCTGGCCAAACATTTGTATAAATGTCACCCTGAAGAGACCCTGGCAAAGAGAGAAGCTGAACTTAGAAAAAAAATGGATGAATGGAAAACACAAGAAAAGCAACGCTCCCCCGTTCAATATAAAATGCAACAAACTGCACCTCTACCGGGAAGCTGAGGAATATTGGGACGATAAAGAGCCCTGTCAGTTATTTGTGCCGCAGTTAGACAATGTTATTATAAATAAAAAGGGTTTATATTTGGAAAGAAATAATAAAAACATTTTAAATTATGCTTTCTTTTGTACAAATTTAAAGTAGTCATTAATCAAAATTAAAATTTAGTATTGCAAATGACATAAAGTTAATCTATTGAAAATATCAGATAGCAATACATTAGCGATAGCAATTTGCACTTAATCATTAAAGATCGTTTAAATGAAAATAAAAATTATTTGATTGATACCAATTTGTTTATATACAATGAACTTTTTTAAAACGTAATTGTATAAAACTGGATATGTAAAATATGAACACAGCAAGCGTAGCCCACGTTAAGGTGTCATATTACAACCCATTTCCTGCATTTTAGAAGTGTTTTTTAAAAATTTAAAATTTTTGGAAATGTCAAATTTAACTTGAGATTGCTAAATAAGCAAACACCTTTTATAAATCTGTAATATTTCCTTTTCCATAAAAAACTGCAAACTATGTTTAACAAATATGTTGCCTTTTCTTTCTTATGAAAACTCCAAATTCTATACTTTGCACAGAAAATGCTATTCCCGTTGATGTAGCAAGTTTGTGCAAAAGTTCATGCACACTCTTTTTTCCCACTTCATTATGAACAGTCACCTTTTTCTTTTTCTTTTCATAACACAAGAATTTAGTTATCAGTCTTAGATATTTTCTAACAGAGATAAGATGAGTAGCAAAAAGCTTATTAAGTTTAAAAGAAAGTGAAGGTGTTACAGAACATTCTACTAAACGTAAGTGTTTCACTTATTATTTCTCTTGCGATATAATAAATTATGTATACTTTTTTAAAATTTTTCTGTGTTATTATTTATT
Organism: Abscondita cerata; assembly: GCA_030710515.1. NCBI lineage: Eukaryota > Metazoa > Arthropoda > Insecta > Coleoptera > Lampyridae > Abscondita > Abscondita cerata. The sequence goes on from JALBCR010000680.1 coordinate 189,298, forward strand.
AACAATTAATGTTTTTTTTAGCCGGCAATGGATTCATCACCACCACAGTAAGACTTTATTGTTGTCATTATTATTTCTTTACATATATATTTTTATTTAATTAGGCATTTCCGGGACCGCCAAAAGTTGATGAAACTGGGAATATAATACAGCAAAATTATGAGCAGGTAAGAAATGTTCAGTCTTCTTTTCATTAACAAATTGTGAATAAATTACTTATATTTATTTTTTAATATTACAGTCAATTGATTGGGATGACGTGAGTTCATTCATCAGTTGTGCCCAACCACAACCGACCAAGAAATCATTTTATTTTATTCTTTTATTAATAAATTGTGAATTTATTACTTATGTTTATTTCTTATTCTTACAAGCAATTGATTGGGAAGATGACCGTTCAGTCATCAGCAATTCGCAACCACCAACCAATTTGCCATCAGCGATTGAAAAAGGGAAAGGAAAAGGAAAAGTAATAGGGAAAGGAAAGCATTTTGAACTTAAAAATTATATGAGTTCAGTCTCTATGCTTCAGGTGGCATGAGTGAAAGTGAAGGAGACGATTTGAAGTAAAGAAATAAAATAATTTGAAAGAAAGTTTGTAAATGAATTCAGAAAAACTTACAAAAAAAGTGACTAGTGATACAATTAAAATTGAAAAAGACTATAATACTGTAAAAAATAAGTGCAAAATTAAGAATTGAACTAGAGGCCAAGGAAAACGGGAAAATCAGCTCCGTCAAAAAGAAACAAAAACTTATTAGAAATTAGGAAGTGTGGGGATTATAGTAAAAAATTAAATTTTAAGTTAGATTAAGTTTTTGAATAAACAATCAAAATTAGATTTTAGTTCATATTTAGTTTTTATTCAATTTTTTATGTATTAGATTTATAGGTTCATAAATAAAAAAATTGACTTTTTTTGTTTTGTTTGTTTAAAGTGAGTTATTACCCTTTATTTTAAAAATGTTACCTCTTACAATAAAAAGAACCGTTTGAGTAAAAAATTTGAATATTAAGCAAGTGAAATCTGAAAAACTTAGAAAAAAGTGTCCAGTGATATGATAAAATTGCAAAAAGACTACAACTACTAATGCAAAAATAGAAGGTTGAACTAGAAGTTGTAACCAAAGGAATAGAAATAAAATCGATATTAGAAATTAGGAAATGTGGTGATTTTATTGTCTTTAATTTACAGTTTTTTGAATAAACATATCAAAATTGTATTTTTTATTTTGATTTAGTTTTTATTCAATTGATGTTTTGGGTTGTATAGGTTTAAAAAATAAATAATTTAACTTTTTTTGTTTTGTTGGTTTGAAGTGAGACATTACATCTTTTAAAATATCACATTTATACCAACCCATCTCCCCATTTAGCCACCCGTTACGATCGGGCCCCTATCTTCCTCGAAACCATGATGCCGATCCTAGACCACTTCCAAATTTGGTGCAGGATCGGCATCACATAACTACTTCTACTATACATTACAATGACTACTTCGTAACATAATTTTCTGTCGCCAGACATTTTACAAGACTATGTGCTTTTGTGCATAGATCTGTTTCGCCATCATGTCTTTCCAAACATTTATCAGCCAAATCGTGATCAAGATGTTCCACAAGCTTCACCCAATTATCAACATGTATGTTCCCATTCTTAGACATAACTTCATACCTATCAACAAACATTTTATAAAACAAGACATGTGTTTTATATCAAGCAATAAACGATCTTTAAAAAATATTTGTTGCAACTACTGGATCTATTCCTGATTCTTGAATACAATCTTCCGCATATACAGATGTTATCTTATTCCAATCATCCATAAGGTCGTCAGAAAGCTAAAATTATTATAAATGTTAACCATTATTTAAACTATAATAATGATTAACTTAAAAACCTTTGCATGTGCAGAAAAAAATATGTAATGATATCAGTATCAACCACATCTTCTTAACTTGTTACTAAAAATTGTATAATAAATTTGAACCACTTAAATAGCTAAATCCATTTTCTCATCCATTATGGTTTATTATTTTTTTTAAATTCACATACTTTTTTTAATTTATATTAGTACCTAATTTTACTGCATTTACGTCAACCCTGTCAGCATAGAAAACCATCAGTTTAATTATAAATACGTTATGTGAATTTGATTACAATTAATGTCTTAATTTAAGGTTAATATAAATTTTTTTCTTTTACATGCTTGACGAACAATTAATTTCAGTTATTTATTTATTTGTTAACGACAAGTAAAGAATATAACGTTCAATTGTAAAAGACGTATATGTATAGGTAACATGAAAAGCTTTGATTAAAAGTTAAATTAGATAAAAATTTTATTATAACACTGATATAACATGATTAGTTTATTTTCAAATTCTGTGGTCAATTTTAAATAAAATTTGCTTATCATATCCTATACACAAAATCAACCTTTATTCAGATATTTACATATTTATAAAATTTTATCTAGCAAATACAAAGTTCTTAAGAAATAACGATCTTTCTCTTTATTAATGAAATTACAGATTTTCTCGTAAATAATTATAAAAAATTTTCTTTTTTTTTTATTAAAACACGCTTTGAACACTTGTTCATCTATTAAATAAAATGTATTGTATTTTGTGCTGAAATTGCGTCAGAAACAAAATATGCATTCATTTAGAATTTATCAAAGAAAACGCTTATGTCAACTTTTGCGTGGGACACACGGTATATTAATCCTAGACGTTAACTTAATACGTAATTTACAATGAGATGCCAACATGCGTTTAATTCGAACCATTAATAGATATTTATTATAAATAGAACACTTTGTATTATATGAACGTTTCTGATAATCTTTTTTATGCAAATTGGTTTGGTATTTACATTCCTTAATGCCTAAATCTAACCGATTCAGATATATTTAGTATTTGTGTAGGTAATAATTAATACTATTTTACTGCAAAAAATTAACTGAACTGAACCATTACTGGTGTAATTTTAAAACTTTAATAAAATTTTATATTTAATTACCCTAATTACAACTTTTTGTTAAAATAAAAACGCGTTCCGGGATTGAACCGTGTTGAAATGGTAACCAAAGTTTCGGAACCAATCGTAAAGGGCTTCATCAGAGAAACTTTAAACAAACAAACAAAAGTTCAAGGTAGACTACTATAAGTCAGGTAATCAACTTTCTGGCCCTGATATCGACATTTACTATAGGTGGCAAAACGTTGGCAACAACTGTTACTACTTCGACACGGTCCAATCCCAAAAAAAGTTCCGTCGTGTAAGCTTAAATTCTTACAGGGTTATTCGCCGAACCCGTTCATTATAAGTTTATTGGGATGTAATGTAAGTACGTCTTGGAAAACTTGGGGTTAAGTTGGTTTCAGGTGTACTTCCTCTCACTTCCGGTTTAACCGGAATTTGCTGTCAATTTACTTACTTTAAATGAAACGTCTTAGTAGATAGAGTACGCCGATTCAACATCAAAGTTACATACTCACTGTACATTCTCTCGGTACACAAGTACGTATAGTAATTAGTCTCTGTACATTGTGCTAATTACGCAGACGTCAAGTACATAGTACACAAGTACATGAAGTAATCGGTCTCTGTACAGAAAGCAATTAGTTCATGTACAGAGATTGCGTAATTAGGGGGTGGTTTTGACGCCCGTCTCTCTGATGGAGTAAGATGACCGCCATCGAGACTCACCATCTTGTGGATGGGGCATGTTTTCGAGTACTTGTTGATAAGAGTGCGATGATTGGATAATTTTGCCGCCCTCGAGGGTGGAGCTGTTAAGGTGGTAATTTTGATTAGAATTGTAATATATTTAATAATAGAGATTATTATATACAAAATGGCCGCCTATAATTGCAAGTTGGCGACGCCGCCTCGTCGCCGTCAGGGTGAATTTAATTAAGTCTGACTCGAGATTATCAATCAAGTTGGAACAGGAAATTAATTAAGAGAGAGCTAAACAAGTCGGATCCTGAAATTACATCCTTTCTAACCTGTTTATCTCTCTCCAGTTGTTTGAAAATGTAGGTGTTACCCTGATTATATATGCGTGGGGTGTAAATTACATCTCGCACTTGTGGTAGAATAAAGACAGCGGTCATTAGTTTCTTTCGAGGCTTCGTGGAGGTGATTTCGGTTGTTCTTTGTGTTATGCGCGATGAAATAAGTTGTGAACCGAAAACCGATGGATACGTTAAACACAGGAAGACAGCAGCAGCAAAACGTGTCGATGGATTTGATTTCATCGTCCTCGTTTTCGTGGTAATTTGCCACAGAATACGACATGGCCAACGAGTCGCGGCTTCTAAATTTCAGCAACGCTTCAAACGAGAAGCTGGTGAACGCGACTTGCTACAAGCTAGTCTAAGACAATGAGGGAAAATATATAGAAATCGGGTACAGTACTTATCTGCAACTTACACCGGCAATTAAAATTTGGAACAGCCCAGAGTATAATGGTGTATGTGGTGCAAGCGGTCCGTACAATGTGCATTACAACAATCAAGAAAGAAACAATTGACGATTGGAAGACGCTAATGGGACTCCACAATCATCTGATGAATGACTTTTTTGGCAACACCGTCGACGAAGAGTTTAGACAAGAGTTTGTAGATGTTAATGACGGACCTATCGAGTGCATAAGTAAAACTGACATATCTCGCGATGTAAAAATCGTCTACACTACAGAATATCATCCTGATTTAGTTGGTTGGAGTACAGTTAGTGATAATGGTTTTGTAAACACAATCGCTTTAACCCGTGATTATAAAAATTGTGTTCTAAACAAGTGGGATGTGGATTGTATGTTTGGTTTGAGGAAATAATTAATTATCGGTTGGAGTTAATGCAATCGCATAACCTGGAAGCGTTCTACAACCATGTGATCAAGCGTGTTGCGATCGAGCAGAAAAAGAAGAAATCATTGGATCAATCCGACTACGACGATAACGGCTGGAGTGTTTATGACACGTATGAAAATCTGTTAAATATTGAATGTAATATTAATTCGCATAATGTATTATGTTATATATATCGCCGACCTAGTTTTATTATGTCGTGTGTAGCGGAAAATATGCCCAATGATGCTTTTTTATGTATTTTTTTTAAATATATACATATTTGTAAAGTAAATAATTTTTTAATCAAACCTGCAAGGTGAAAAAATATTCTATGAGGTACATATAAATGTATTTTGCATGGTGAACTTGTCGGGCAAAAGTAGTCATGCTGGCATTAATGAAAGGTAAAAAAATTAAGTGCAAACAAGGAGGAACTGGTGTTATAAACAGTCTAATTAACAGACTTCCTGTAGAATTACACCTGCCAGGGTATCAGTATTGTAGACCAGGCACAAAGCTACAAAAACGATTGGCCAGGGGTGATGGTAGTATTAACGCTCTAGATTCGCACTGCAAAGCACACGATATCAGCTACAATAACAGTCCTAACGATTTAGCAGCAAGACATCGTGCTCATCATTTGCTCCAACAAAAAGCTTGGGAGCGATTCCGGCCAAAAAATGCAAGCTTGGGTGAAAGAACAGCTGTTCTAGCGGTTCGTGCAGCTATGCGAGCTAAGCGATCATTAGGCATGGGTTTGAATAAATCAAAAACAAGAACCATGAATCGAAAAATAAAGAAACGAGGAGCGAGAGAATCGTTCAACAAAGTTCGTCGGATGATTAAAAATAACACGAAGGCTAATTATGTAAATGGTGGCGGAGGAGGTAACCCTATCTCAATGATTAAAAAAGCCTACAATCAGGCGAAGCTGACTGTTCGGTATTTTGGTGGAAAACAAAACATAGTAATGCCGCGTTTCATCCCAATTCCCAAAAGTGATGGGTTATTACCATTTCTAATACCGCTATTTGCCGGGGTTTCTGCAACCGGAGCGCTTGCTGGTGGTGCCGCTGAAATAGCTACAGCTGTTAACAATGCTAAAAACGCAAAGCAGCTTACTGAAGAAGCTACACGACATAACCGCACGATGGAAGCTATAGCTCTGGGGAAGAAAAGCAGTGGAATATACTTGAAGCCATACGGAAAACGCGGTTCTGCATTATATCTAAAACCATACGCAAAGACCGGTTCTGCGCTATATCTGAAACCCTATCGCGATTTAAAAAACTAATAAAGCTACTCGAAATAGCGTTAACCCATATCGATTTGCGAAAGTTCGTTAGAAATGCACCATACTTTAGAGATGTATTTATGCGAGATAATTTAGCAAAAGATGGGCCTGCTGTGAACGAATCAGCAATTGTAAACCTAGATAGCGTTTGAAGACCAGGAACGTATTGGGTGTGTTATAAGAAACGAGGATCAAGAGTATGGTGTTATGATAACATTGGCAATGTAAAACCACTATCTGAATTAATCGAGTACTTTCGGGGGTGCGAGATCTACTACAACTACAAAAGGGTCCAGAAGTTTGATAGAGTAGATTGATAGATAGATTTGTGGGCATTCATGCTTTAAATTCCTACATTGGTAAATGTATACAAATTTTTGTGTAAATAAATAAAATATCTATACACATGTATCATTAATCAGTTAAAATGTCGATAACATTCAGTTTGGAAGATGTTGGTAATACAGCGTCGCACGATTTTTATCCGCCGATTGAATTAAACAAAAAATACAATCATGTGATTGAGCTGGTCGGATTTTTGGGTATAATTCTATTCAAAATATTAACGACGGCAACGATAAATTATACTATATAGATAATGACACTGCTAAAAAATCTGCTAAAGTCCTTCATATCCCGCACGGATCATACGAAATAGATGAACTTAACAATTATTTAACAAAACAACTGGTTGCTGATTATCGTACAAAAAACAAAATAAGCAAACAAGAGGGGGGATTGGACGACTTCTCTATATTTAAACTGCGGGCAAACAATATTACTCTAAAATGCGTACTTTAGAGTGTTTATGCCATTGACTTTACACAACCGGGAAATATCGGTCGTATGCTTGGTTTTGAGTCCAAAATACTCACCCATAATATTAACCATAAATCTACCTTGGATATCCAAATAACAAAACACACCAACATACACGTCGACTGTAATATTATAAAAAGGAGCGTACAAAAACGAGAGAATTGCAAAGACCTTATACGAAATGGACATATCAGTACCACCAGGATATTGTTTGGATAAAATACCGAACAATACCCAATATTTGGAGCTAAACACCCGCATTATAAGCAATATTAGCATTAGATTGGTCAATCAAAAAGGTGAACCGATAGATTTTGGCGACGACGAGCTTTTCACTGTGAGATTGGAGTTGAAGAAAGAATTATGGGTTTAAAATTTAGTAAAAATATTTTTTCCGTTGTAAACTGTGGTGGCCAGATCTGTTGCGGTAATAAAAAACACCGATTTCTATAAAAAACAAATCAATCGTTGGAAGATCCATTAATAAACAAGCCAACAACAACACATCATCACAGATATTTTGTGCATTATCGAGCAAGAAAAAGAAGAAAAATAAGAGCGATAACAATCACTTGACTGCGAGAGAGAAACTTTTCTTAAAATGAATCGGTGTTAAAGTGAAACAAAATAGGCGAAAAAGGAAAAAGATGAACAAACAATGAAATATTTTCGGCAATGTTCATTTCAACGATTTAATGGTTAGATCCTATATTCACACATACTCTGCCTTTATGGGTCCAATAGTTATGAACTATCAGATGAAATCAGAATTGTAACTCAAAGCCAGGATTTGATTACGGCTACCCACGATAGTTTTCTATACATTGAGGGTTATATTACGCGCAAACAAACAGACGCTGCAAAATCGAGTGATTTAACAAACAATTTTGCCTGTTTCTTGATTGAAGAGATTCGATATGAATTGGATGGACATCGCGTGGATGTTAGCAGAAATCCAGGTATCGGGTCGACAATAAAGGGCTATGCATCGTATGGCGCCGCAAACAAGAAAACGCTGGCCCACATTGGATGGTCTCCTTTGAACGAGAACACTCTTAACAAACTGAAACTATTTGAGAAGATTAATAGAAAACCCTGTAATCACCATGCCGTTTCGTCAATGGGAATTATAAGAATATCCTGCTTAAAACTGATATCTTCGCAATTAGAAAAACCCCGATTGGTTATTGTGGCTCTTCAGAAAAACCAAAGGAAGCGTTCAAAAAAAAGTAAAGCGGGCGTTTTTGACAGTGGCGATATTACAGATATTAGATTACATCTTAATTCTGGGAGATATCCGTATGAATCCATGAATTTGGATTTTGGCATTAAATGAGTATGCATTGGCGTATAGGAATTACACTAACTTTCAACGAGACCATTATGATCGAAATGAATGCAATATTAGCGGAGGCTGCGCTGGTTCAATTGTTACATCAACAATCTGCATTCCCACATTCGACTATCAACAATTTAAAAATTGCCTTGTCTTTATAATCGACTGTGCCAATTAGAATGAGAACTTGAAGAATTCCACTGTGGACGTTAAACTGGAATTAGAATCCGCAGCAAATTTTAAAAACAATATAGGAGCATACTGCCTAATAATCCACGATGCCCTTATCCAATACAACCCGATAACTGGCGAGGTCAAAACCCACACAACCAAAGTTAACTAAAAGTTAAACATGAGATAAACTTCAAAAGTTATGAATTCACCGTTAGTTAACCAAAAAGTACCCTATAAAGCAACTATGTCACAAAACGGTATCTAAAATGTGAGTTAAAATTGACCATGAAATCAGGAAAAAGACGAATATCAATAGCATCTTAAAATTATCTTCCCGTGTTAACTTAAAGTCACCTTGTAAGAATAGCTTTATTCCAACTTCTACAGAATGCCTTTTAGAACAATTTTATTGGATAACTAAAAGTGAATTTAACAGAATAGCTTAAAGTTAACTTAAAAAATTATTACAACAGCAATTTTACAAAATAACTTGATGTCGACTTATCAGATTAATTTAAAATTGTTTCTTAGTTGATCGCTGAAGTTTAGCTTTAAAAGATGCTTCAGTGTCAATTTTACAGAATAAATTCTAGTCAGCTTCTAAAACTAGTTTAAATGTAACTTCAAAAGTTAACTTATTATCAATTTTAAAAATAACTAGATGCCGACTTATCAGGTTAATTTTAATTGTTTTCTTTAGTTGACCACTGAAGTTTAGCTTTAAACAATGCGTTTATGTCAATTTTGCAAAATAAATTCTAGTCAGCTTCAAATAATAGTTTAAAAGTAACTTAACGAGTAAGTTAACGAGTAAAAATGCTTAAAATGTGTTTATTAATATTACATTTACCATTAGTATTACATAATTTATAACTTATGCTTATCTAATAGTATTTTATTTTTTCCTTTTTCTTTTGAAGGATATTCCCTGATGGAGTGTCAATTTCCCCAATTGGAGTCAAAGTATACGTATTAACTTCCTCTGTAATTGTTCAGAATAAAATTGATGTTTCTGGCAAATTATTATCTGGCCCAACGGCATTTACAGAAAATGTCTGGGGGATCGTTACTGTAAGTGTCCTAGTAGTACGCGGTACACTCTTCATCGGTGCTTAAGTCGGAAATAGCTTCAGCTTTGGACACCTTCTGTTCTGCTAAGCCCAGCGACTCTTAAAAATTTAAATAAAACCTTATTAATTGGTAATAACATAAACAAGAATAAATATTACCATAATATTTTATTCTACCATAACGGTCCTTAAACGGTTTCACTTTAAATTGGTCCCAGTTTTGTTAAGGAACAGCTCCTTGCTTAATCAAGGGACCAATAATCGACTTCGGCCAATAGCAGTGATCTATACCACATAACCAATTTTCGGTAATAGCGAAAACTGTGTTTTCTTTAATAAAATTGACAATAAGGAAACGTCGACTAATCTGCATCAAACATATAAACGAGGAAATGTTTAAATATAGAAAGTATATACATTACCTTTGTGTTTTATGTTTCTTCTTCCAAGTCACAAACTGCCCTAAATAACAAGAGAAGGAAAACCACTAAATCACTAAACTAGTTGATTTACAAAATATAAAATCCGTACACTATAATACACATATATTTTGACTGAGTAAAATCCGAAACGCAACTATAGTAGAGAAAGTAAAGGGCGTTAATGCGCTTATTGCTTATTTTACTTTAAAGAATTTAAAATTTTAACCCCACTATGAAAGTAACCACTACAAAAACATGTATAAATTCTTTCTGAAAAAACCGTCAAATGTCCACTTAGTGGTGCCTATTGATTTTTAATTGTTTGTAGTCGGCAACATATTCTTCAATTGTTTTATTGTAGGATTCTCAGTTTTTGAAAAGTTTAACTAATTAAAACATGTAAAAATACCTAAGCGTTGAAAAAACATCTCATAGAATCACTCAGAAACCGTTTTATAGTTATTCGTGTTTGCTTTAGCAGTGTGTAGCCACCCTTACTGATTGGATATTTTAAAAAGAAAACTAAAGTCATTGAATATAAATAAGTTCAAAAATTTTGAAAAGGAGGATTTATTCAAATCTTAGGACTAGATTTGCTAAAACCATTTTTGTTGTTTGAAATATGCCAGTAGAAATACGTTGTTTATCATGACTTTCTATTCCACTAACACTTGTTTCGATTAAAAAATACATTGTTCTAATGGTATAAAAAGCGTCCTATCATAGATAATTAATAAATTGAACAATTCGTCAAAGTTGTTACTGACGATTTAACGGAAGCTTTCACGTTTTCAAATTTAAATCAATTGAGCGCACTTGTACTTAGCGATAGATAAGACATATTATAACGTAAGCAGGGAAATGTCAATGACGTCATCCATTGTTTGGTCAAAAAGTTTCGGGGTGTGGGTTTTACATTACGATTCAAAGTTTGAAAATGTGTTACGTATCGTCAAAAAACTGTGAATTTTGTAAAATTATTTCAATTTTCCACCGGATTTTAACATATGCATATTATTTTTTCGCGAGCTGACAATTTCATTTTCTAGTTTTCATGCGGTGCATGCAGTAAGATTCTACGAAATACAAATACAAATCACCGTGAAGAGTGTGTAATAAGTAACACCCGAATAATTATGAATTTACATAAGTGCATTTTAGCAATTAGCATATTTCTTGATATGTTCGGAATAACTGCATGTTTTAACAATTTTTTATGAAAAAATGCATATTTGTATCAATTTAGTGTGTATTTCCCAGAAATTTGCAAGCATTGTTACAAAAAACACCCTAGGAGTAACATACTTACCTATAGTTTTTAAATACGATTATTTTCATATAGTACCTAGTTTCTCAAAAATAATGATTGTGCTAATAAAAGAATAAATGCAACAAACGTTTATTTTCTATGTTCCTTCTTTTCAAAGTTTGAAAAAATACGCTATACAATCAATTACAAAATACGCAAATCTAATTAAAAGACAAAAATTCCAAAAATACGTTTTTAGCAATACAAACATTTTAAATTCACTAATAGGATACACGTTTACTTAAGTAACATCAGATTAAGTAGGTGCCGTTGCAATTCACCTTATTTCTTAGAAATTTGTTGGTTTTAACAAGTTTAGTTGGTTACAGGTACATATACCTCAGTAAACATAAATAAGAGTTATTTACCGTTTTCATTCAGATTACTAATTCATTCACGCTTATCTTTATAATTAATTTTTATAATATTAGATGACTTTCGGTCAAGTTTTGTCCTATTGTTTCATTTTTTAGAGTTAATACTGTTTTTAATGCACTTTAATAAATAAAGTGCTGGTGCACCGCTGTGCCAGCATAAATCGGATAGAAATGAAATGTTCAATAACTCAACACAACATTACTTTATTCCGACACTTGTACAAAACAGAGGCTACGCGAAATAGGCGCGTGTTGCTCCTTTAAAATTTACATTTGTACTACTCTTAAAATGTACCGCAAAATTACCCTCTCCCGATATATTATCCAAAAACAAAGTTGTGATTGGTCGATATTTTAACGGTCAAAAAGTACTTAAGAATCGATTTGCGGACGAACAATAGAAAAGAGAAATCTACCTAGTATACAATCTAAAGAAATCGCTAATCCCGATCTTAAGTATACAAATCCAGGTTTTTCCTGGTACACAACAAATAACAAAAATTCCTTAAATTAAAAGAACGTATTTACAATAAAACTAAACTAAACATGCCGCCCGCGTTGAAAGATCTAGCTTTCAAATACAAAAAGAACGACACACATAAGTTTCATATGTTCACGTCGTTGCACAGACACACTAACCAGACTAATCTTTGTCACTTTCTTCTGGTAGCACGCAAACCTTAGTAGCTGCACGTTTTATTATGCTTCCATTAGAGGTTTTTATAGAGATGACCCGGATGACACCATCTGCTCCTGCATGAACATCGGTGATTCGCCCTAGCTTCCATCTTAAGGGCTGCAAATTGTCGTCGCGAATAATGACCAAGCTTCCAATTTGTAGAAGGCTGGAACCATTTCTTTTCCATTTTGGACGAGTTTGCAGTTGACAGATATATTCTGAGCTCCATCGCTTCCAAAAGTGCTGCATTAGCTTCTGAATATGCTGATACTTGCTCAGTTTGTTGTCGGCTATGTCCATTAAACAAGGTTCAGGTAGAAGCGTCAATCTTCTTCCAATTAAAAAGTGTGAGGGGTCAAGGGTTCTACATCGTTAGGATCATTTGATAATGGTGTGAGGGTCGGGAATTAAGAACAGCCTCAATCTGAACTAACAATGTATACATTTCATCAAACGTAAAATTAGCATTACCTGCCACGCGTTGTAAATGAGTTTTTAAGCTTTTAACCCCTGCCTCCCATAAACCGCCAAAATGCGGAGACCGAGATGGTATAAAATGCCACGCAATTTGCTGAGCACTCAGTGATTCAATGATTTCGTTTTGATTTTTATCATTCAATAAAAATTTTGCAATTCCTGTATATGCGAATTTGTCTCTACAAAATTTGTGCCGTTATCCGAATATATATTAGCAGGAATTCCACGACGGGATATAAATCTGCGCAGAGCTGATAAGAATTCGAATGTGGTTAAATCTACAACCAGTTCAATGTGAACTGCCTTCGTCACAAAACAAACAAATACGCATATAAAAGATTTTACTAATTTACAACCGCGACCTTTTTGTTTTTTATTAATATAGGACCCGCATAATCTACACCACAATTAACAAAGGGAGGCGCAGGTTCTATTCTTGTCTTGGGTAGAGCGCCCATTAAGTATTGTATAGGTTTAGGTTTTGATCTAAAGCAAGTTACACACTCGTGAACTACTTTCTTAATAATCTTTTTCCCGCAATTGGCCAGTATTTTCTCTGACCGCCGACAATAGCAAATTAGCTCCGCAGTGTAAATGTCGGAGATGTTCCTGCCTTATAATTAATTTTGTGAGTCTGTTTCCTGAGGGTAATATTATCGGGTGTTTTTTTGAATAATCAAAGTTTGATTGTGAAATACGACCACCCACACGCAGCATGCCTACCTGGTCTAAAAACGGATTTAAGGATAAAAGTGAACTATTCGAATCAATGCTTTTCCCTTGAGACAGTTTAGTTATTTCTGATTTAAAGTTATTGTTTTGCGCCATTTTAATAAGGCAAACTAAAGCATTTTTCAGCTCACTGACTGTAAGGGGACCCCGCAATCTATTTAGTCTAGCATTATTTATAAATCTTAAACAGTACCCAAAGACTCGTTGAAGTTTCCACACGGATGAATACTTTTCAAACAAATTTAAGTCAAACGAGTGCGATGAGAGGTTTACTGCCGAACGTGCTTCGACTTGATTTTCTTCAGGTAAGTACACTTCTTCTGCAACAATCTTACAATTTTTATCCCACAAAAAATCAGGACCTTTCCACCAATTATTTGCATTCATTAATTGTGCCGGTTGTAAACCCGCGAGATTAAATCAGCTGGATTCTCATTGGTACTTATGTGTCTCCAGTCACCCATATCTGTTAAAGATTGTATTTTTGCCACGCGGTTAGCTACAAACGTTTTCCATCTATTGGGCGGACTTTTTATCCAACTTAATGTTACTGTTGAGTCGCACCAATAATAATGACCATCGAATTGAATATCAAGGGCACGTTTAACTTTATTAGTTAGATTTGCTAACAGTAATGCGCCGCATAACTCTAATCGCGGAAGAGATACATTTTCAGCGGTGCCACGCGCGACTTTGCACAAAGCAACCTAACTACGCAAAAATTTTGTTTATCAATACTACGAATGTAAACGCAAGTTCCGTACGCGCTCTCGGAAGCATCGCAAAATGCATGTAATTCAATGCTTTTCCAACTATTTAATGCTACGTGTCTTGGTATCTGTATACTGTTTAAAACGCCAAGGTCATTTCTAAATTGCACGAATTTAGTATGAAGATCAAGAGGTACAGCCTCGTCCCACGATAACTTGTGTTGCCACAATCTTTGAATAATAATTTTAGCAGTTACTATAACTGGACCTAACAGACCTAGGGGGTAATGGGCAATGCATGATAGAATAGATCTTTTCGTAACTTTCATATTGTTGTTACTAGTGCCGATAGAATACTGCAATAAATCAGTACGGGGATGCCAAATGATACCTAATGTGCCTAAACTCGAATTTTCCGATATTTGCACCAAATTTTCTATTGAATCACTTGCAACCTTTATGTTATTTAAAATTTCATCATCGTTTGACGCCCATTTTCGCAACTCAAACCCCGCCCCCGCTAAGATTTCCGAGAGGTCTTTTGAACTTGAATTGCCTCTTCTCTGCTCGGAAAACTTGCCAAAAGATCATCGACGTAAAAATTTTGTTCGATAACCCGCGCTACTAGAGGTAGTTTGTTGCAATTTTCAATGGCAAGTTGCTTTAAGCATCGCGTTGCTAGGAAAGAACCCGAAGCGGTACCATAGGTAACGGTTTTTAATTTAAAACAACTTATCGGTTCATCTTTATTGGTACGCCAAAGAATCAACTGCAAATATTGTTGTTCTTCGTTAACTAAAATCTGGCGATACATTTTTGCTACATCTGCAGATAGTACGAATTTATGTTGTCTAAATCGCAATAAAATAGAAAAAAGATCGTCCTGAATTGTAGGGCCTACGCATTGAACGTCATTTAATGAAAGATTGGAAGGTACAGTTTTTGCAGATGCATCGAAAACTACACGGATCTTGGATGTAGAACTACTTTCCTTTATCACTGGGTGATGAGGAAGATAATACTTAGGGCGTTCTTTTATATCAAGCTCGTTAATCCTAACCATGTGACCTAATCTTTCGTATTCATTTAAAAAATCCAAATACGCTTCTTTTAATTTGCAATCGCGATCAAGCCTTCTTTCTAAAGAATAAACCGCTTTAATGCTACCGTCCTAGATTCCCCTAAATTTGCAAATTTGTCATTTGTTGGTATATCTACTATAAATCTATGAGGGTTTGTAAGAGTGCGCTTATGTGTTTTTACAAAGTTGTCTTCGCAATATTTTTCATCTAATGAGTATTTTGAATACATATCGCTATCACATTCTTCCATTAACCAAAATTTTTCTAATTGATCTTGAACGGCAATTGCGCTATGATTAATTAAACTTTTATTAAACACTCCTTCGCAAGCGTTATTAATAGTACCCCAAGAATCCAACCTAGCTGCGTTTTCTGCAGGATAGGCAGGCCCTTTTCTAATTTATGTTGCCCGTTACAAAGCAAATCCCAAAAACACTAGCTCCTATCAAAATATGAATTTTAGAAGACACATTACATTTTGGGTCCGCTAACCTTATATGTTCGGGAAGGTTTAATCTATTCAAATTAAATGATACGGCAGGTAGGTTGTCGGTTATCTCGTCTATTATCAGACATGACATACTAACTCTAAAATCACTAACCCTAGATTTAAAGGAAACAATCGTTTTTCAGTAATCTTTGAATTTATTTGACCTACGCCTGTGATAACCATATTAACTTTATGTTTTGGAAATCTAATTTGTTGCACATCTCTGTAGTTATAAAATTTGACTGGCTTCCGGGGTCAAGAAGACCTTTACACAAGTGTTTATTACCGTAAATGTCAGCAATTTCAAGGCAAACTGTTGATAATAAAATTTGAGATACTTTTTCAGAACATGCAGAATGATTGGCATATGAATTAGATGGGCCAGCTACTTCTTTTGTGGCTAGAGGCTTAGGGACTTCATCAGTTAAAGAAACGTCTTTATAATTTTCCGATTTTCCTACTTCCGCATTCGGTTTACCCGGTTCTGTACTACAAGTTTGAGTCTGATCTTTAAAAGGCTCTAAATGTAGTAATGTGTTGTGTTTTTACCACATTTTGACACGGTTGTAGTGTGCAGGTTTTTGTTGCATGATTCTTTTTAGACAATTAATGCAGAGGTGTAACCGCCTTGCTGTTGAAATTCTAGCATTTACGTTTAAATTAGCAAAGGCTTCGCAATTGTAAATGGCATGTTTATCATTTTTACAAAAAACGCAATTAGAAGGGTTTTGGGACATGCTTACATGAGATTTGAGATTATTAGGTTTGCCCTTATCAATAGACTGATTACTAAAAATTGCGGCATTTACTTCTACATTTCCTAAACGTTTACACTTTTCTTCTAGAAACTGCAACAACTCTTGAAAAGTGGGAAATTCATTTTATGCTCATATAACTCCCAATCCTCCGCATTTTACTGGTTAATTTACTACATGTAAGATAAATAAGCAACGAATCAAGGGTGGGTTGTTTATATTTTTCCAAAGAATTGACACATCTTAAAAGATTATCTAAAAAGTTTTGCAACGTACCGTATGAGTCCTTTTTTACGTGATCTAAATCAAATAATGCCCTAATGTTAGTTTGCACAATTAATTTTTTATTTTCAAATCGGCGCTTAAGTATATCCCAAGCTACGGAATAATTATCAGAAGTTATCCTGACAGATTTTATTGCTTGAGCAGCTTGTTTTTAACGGCAGAAATTAAGTAGTGAAACCTTTGTATATTAGATAAACGTGGATTATTATTAATCATTGAATCAAAGGTGTCGCGAAATTCGTCCCAATTTTCAAATTTTCCGTTAAAACTAGGCAGGTTTATGGAAGGCAGTCGACATACGTCGGCTTCGATATTTTGATTATTAAACGTACTACGCGGATGATTTTCACGCGCTGTTAAGAATGTTTTAATTTTACTTGTTATATCAAAATACTCGTCTTCAAATTTTGCTAAGTCGTCATCATTCCCAGATTTATCATCGGCAATTATAATTTCTAAGTGAACCTTTTCGTATTCTGACAATAACGACTCGGACCGAGCTAATCTACCTTTGAGTTCGTTAAGCCCACTGAAGTCAATGTTAGATTCATCACACACTTTAGCAAAGAATGTTTTAAGACGCGTAAGGCGCGATTTAATTTGCTTACGTGTTTCGATTAATAATTTTAATTCCGACATTGTTCAGACAAATTAAGACTGTACGCTTAAAGTTAGGATAAAAATTGGTGTAAAGGAAAACACACTTACAGTTTACTGATTTTTCTGACGCTGCGGCCAATGGAGGACAGATCGCCGTGGAAATCTAGTAATCTCTTGAATTCCTTAAACATCCGGCTCGAAGGACCATGTTTTTAATGCACTTTAATAAATAAAGTGCTGGTGCACCGCTGTGCCAGCATAAATCGGATAGAAATGAAATGTTCAATAACTCAACACAACATTACTTTATTCCGACACTTGTACAAAACAGAGGCTACGCGAAATAGGCGCGTGTTGCTCCTTTAAAATTTACATTTGTACTACTCTTAAAATGTACCGCAAAATTACCCTCTCCCGATATATTATCCAAAAACAAAGTTGTGATTGGTCGATATTTTAACGGTCAAAAAGTACTTAAGAATCGATTTGCGGACGAACAATAGAAAAGAGAAATCTACCTAGTATACAATCTAAAGAAATCGCTAATCCCGATCTTAAGTATACAAATCCAGGTTTTTCCTGGTACACAACAAATAACAAAAGTTCCTTAAATTAAAAGAACGTATTTACAATAAAACTAAACTAAACATCTACATTATGGTATTAGTGTCTAAAATTATAAGAATAGTTTTTGTATAGTTCTTGAGTACCTACACCTATTCTAATGTTAACAAAATAAGTTGTTTTCAATGTAAGTAGTCAAAAGCCTAATTATAAAGTAACAAGTAAAAAGATAATTAAAAAAACGGTTGTACTTTTGTGTTACATTGTTGGGTGCTATTTTGGAAACTGTAAGGGTTATTTAAATACTACTTTTTTTTGTCAACTATGAGTTAACATTGTAATGTCGTTTCTTGGATACCAATGCAGGTTTCAACCTCATCGGTTGTTTTAGGTATACATAATCAAACAACGATTCTACATAATAATAAAAGTTAACCAGTTTAGTTTACAATAAACTGATTTTTTAAGTTACTATTTTCTAACTGCAAGGTGTGCGTGAAGGAGATATGAATCAGGTAACCACATTGGTTGATTAATAGGTTAACTATAAAACGACCGCTATAAGTCATATTTTGCAGTTACAACTCGGTTACGTTTTATACTAACAAAGTTAACTTTGGTTGTGTGGGAAGGATCTAATATGATCAATATGCAGAGAAAACGATAAAAGAAGACAACAAATATTCATATACACACGATGTAATTTTTGAAAAATAAATAAAATGCATGCACTCTAAAATAGTTATTTATGTAACAAGGACAAAAAAGTGCACTTTTATGTACGAGACTGAATTTGCTGGCCGAGGCGTTAGCCGAGGCAAGCAAACAAGCGAGGTTATTAAAAAGCACTTTTTCCGAGGTACATATTAATTTTTTCCGTTGACCTTAAATTAATTAATTTTCTATTTATTACCGTTTACTGAAAACAAAATGTTTAGTAATTTTAAACAAAAATTTTACGTTTGTTCTGATTTTACTGTACCTAATGTTCACTTCACCGTTCAGTATTGTAACATTTGTGTCAAAATTTATTAAAGGAAATAAAAGCTTTCCGCGTTCGAATATTGTACCGATAAAGCATTTGTTTACAACAATCACATAATTTTATAAGAGCACTTGATTATGATAGGTAATAGGTAAAACATGTACTTTTTTATAATTTATTAAAATAATAAAATTACATTTAGGTAGTGTTATTTTGAAGTATATTTAAAAATGTAGTTATAGTTGGAAGCCTACCCTCAAAATTAATGCATTTCTTTAATTGTTTATGATCAAAGATGTAATGAAGTTTCTCCTATTAAACACATTAAAGTCGATTCTTACTAATTGGACATATAATAGTTATAAGACTGAGTTTGTACCGTGGTCAGACTTATAATCATTTTATATTCAATAAAAATATTGCCTGACCGTAAGAAAGTATGCAAACGTAGTTTTTGATTCACTCCGAAAATGTTTCAAAAATGTAATAATCTTCTTTCAGCTTATTGAAAACTGTGAAATTCACCTTGTTTTTGTGTACGAATAAATCTTGAACCCAGTAATGTTGATGGCTTATATGATTCTATTTTTGTTTTTTCCTGCGACAGAATCAATATTCAAATGATTTTTCACAAGTAATTACTGTTCTTGTGTTTTCCATTAGCATTATTACTTATTTACATCAATCAAATACAGTAATAGAAAGGTACCCATAATTAACTCACTTCTACTGTAAGTTTTGTATTTTATGATCGTGAAAATTTTGTATCGGAACTCCGCTTCTGTATCAAAATGTTACCTAATAAAATTGTCTAAAGCAATCTCAAGTCGTATGAATTCTGTCTTACCTTATAAATGAATAACTTTAAAGAAGTTAAAGTGTTACATATTGAAAACAATGTATCGAGTATTGTGAGATTACAACCAGGCTCTTCTATATGCTTCGCACATTGTAGAAACTATAAACAATTTATTAATATCATTTCAAAGCACTTAAAATCATTTACTTGTAATTTGAACAACAAATTGTTTTTGTTCAAAGTTGTGTGGGATTGAGAAATTGAGGTTATAAATGGAAGTAAACAAACAATATTCTGCAGTATCTAAAATGTTTCAGTATGTACCTAAAGTACTGTAATATCCTATGTAGTCACTAAATTCATCCTTTCTTAAAAATGGGTTTTCATACTGGTTACTTCGACTTTATTTAATTTGACATAAAATAATAATTGACATTGACAGATGTTTGCGGACGAAAAGTATTACATTTAAAAAAGTGTTACTTTATGATTATTCAGGGAGTACGTAAAACTCAATTTTATAATGAGGTCGACGGAAAATATCTTTAGTATGATTTAAATAACCTATTCGATAAGGTAGAATTGAGAAAAATGAAAATTGTAACTCAAAAGTATAGATTACCCGTGCATAATAATGAATTAATGATGTTATGTAATAGCAGCGACAAACCGAGTAAACACGGTATTTTGCTACCAAATACAGTAAGAGCCATAAGCGCAGGACTATTAAATTTGGGAAAACTAATGCAATTTCAGTCTATTAACTTAAGGCTGGCATTTACTCTCAGGAATATACTTCATTTTTTGCACAATTTGTTCCAATTTTTAGTAGTTAGTTTGAAAGTGGTAATTGCGGACGACTTTATTTCTTTATTACTAATGTTTGATCTAACTACTGACAGAGTGTTTTTATTAAATTTATAAAAGGTAACTGTTTGTGATCAAAAAGTATGAGTCTATTTTACTATAAATATTTACGAATAGTGTTTTTAAATATAAGAATATTGCAAACATCTCGATGTGAATAGATAGATATAAGTAATATCTTGTAAACAACGTGTCGAAATTTTTTTAAAACATTAATTTTTCGTAATATAATGGAACTAAATTTTTTCAAAATCCGTAAAAATTACCATATTTAATTTAAAACTAGGCAACAAACATTGCACTAAGCTTGCTACCTGTGATTTTTTACACAAACTTACCTGTTCACTAACCAAACAATAGACAAGGGGTTAATAGGATTAGAAGTGAGTATTTATTCGAAAGTCGTAAAAATGTTTTGACAGATTTGTTTTTAAATGACTTAGACAACTAAACATACACGCAATTTAAATTTCGTTTAGGTAAATGCCAGCCTTAAACGGACTAAAATTTAAAACGTTTACGTCTACTCCAAATCACTAAACCAAGATAAATACAAGCTGCTGTATGAGATTTTAACTGCGATGCCTGAAATAGGCTATTATACGTTCATTGATAACGAAAATATTATGGTCCCTAACGACGCAAAACCTGACTCTGTATTTATTTTTGACGATATTGCGCTAGAGAAGCAGGATCCATATTAGGCATACTTCAGAATAGGGCGTCATAACTCGATAGACTGTTTTTATTTGGGACAAACGTATAGCAGGATACCCAAACAACTGATTCGAGATAACGTAAATGTTGTTATCCTTTTCCAGCATGATGAGTTGAATCTGAAACACGTGTGCAATGATCACGTTAGCCCGACAATTAGCATGCAGGTTTTGAAAGAAATGTGCGGTGAGTACTGGTCTACGCCGCATGGTTTTCTAATGATTAACAAAGACGCTGTTGATATAAACAACGGACGTTATCGAAAAGGTTTTGACGAGTTTATATTACCTTAAGAGCTACAAGAATCTGTTGAGTTTGTTATTATATGTTTGCGAGTAAAAATGGGCTAGATATATAGTAAGCAATTATGCTGCACTATGGAAAAAAAAACTACGATTTTCTACAATTGTAACTATCGAACATGCTCACATTGGAGCATAAACAAGCTCGTAAAGGACCCTGGCATTGTTATGCAATCGGCCGAGCGAGATTTAAAAAAAGAATAAATTAGTGTGATGTCATACTAGCACCGATTCTCGATATAAAACATCGCGAAAAACATATGAATCAGAACCGCCGTAGTTGTGTGAATTTAGAAGCGTCTTAATAGTATTATGTGTTGAATTTGTTTAGTCCTCAAAGTTAACAAACACGCGTCACACGGTGCGAGTTAGAACAATGGATTCCAAAGAAATAAATTTAAAAAATAAGATACAGCAAGTTCGAGAATCAATAAGGAAAAAATACAACGCTCTTAAACGTCAACGTTTGGATGCCGGAAAAGCACTTGAGAATACGTATAAACCGAGAATAACACCACTAACTAATATATAGTCGTCAATTAATTCAAAAAATGCTGATGGAAAGAACAAAAACTTGAAGGGTGAAGACGAATCAAACAACAAAGAAATCGAAGCAGATGTAGGTGCGTCGGATTCTTCTTCGAATGCAGAATTACCCTCGTCTCGTTATGAATGAAAGAGATCGTATTTAAATTTACTAGAACAGCAGTGTCATCCATTACCACAAAAATATATGGAAATGCTGATAAATGATAAGCGAGGTGATAAAGTCGACTTGATGTATGGATTTCATTACGACGCTGATAACAATAAATGGGTTATCGGAGATTCTGTTGTTGATATCCGCAATAAGGATCTTATTATTAATGGACGTTTATATAAGGGCACACCTGGCTTGTACGAACTGATATTTATGAAAAAACCGGATAGAAAGCTGATTCACAAAACAGATGAACTTAAGTATGTTAGCATTCTTTATGGTACAAATGTTTATAGAAGAGCGTATGACCCCGATGGTCCAATTAGAACAAACAGGGGCATAAAATATACTGATACGATCAAATCATATTACACAATCAGCGCATACAAAAAAACAGACAAGTCGTGAACAAAATTCTTCTATGGGTATGTCGTATCATTTACCGTCAAGCGGCGCAGAAGGGCAAGGTTTGTTTAAGAAATTCAGAAATAAACCCGTAGAGTACAGATACTGGAACAATGTTCACGAGCTGATAGATGAATTACAAGTTTTGTGGAGCGAGAAGACTGCTGGAAACAGTGGCGTCAGAAACGAAATAATATCAATTTTAGAAGAATTATACGAAGACGGCTACATCGAAAACATGCCTTATACTATATAACCGCAATCGTGTTGCATTTTATAGTTAATGCTCGACCGATACCCGAAACAATGTCGACTATAGATAAATTTAGTTGCTTGCATAACAACTCGAGCAATTTTGCAAACACATTAATCGAGCCTCTAATAGTAAAATTAACGCTATACGAAAAACAGCGAATGGAAAAATCGCTACTCTTTTAAGTACGCTACCGGGGTATGTCAGGGACAAAAATGGATGCCTCATTCAAAGAGTTGTTTAATGAAAATCCACTTGTGAAAAAAAAAGCTAATCTATCAAATCGCTGGTATACATACATAATCGCATTGAGAGCTCGCGACATCGCCAACCGCCCCGTCCATCTTGCGAGCAATGGAGAAACTCAACAATCGTATTGTAGAAATTGATGTATCAGCATCAGTGACAGGTCAAATTCTGGTGTATTTAATGGAACATCTTAAACAAAAAAGTTGTTGCAATCAACACCTACCCTGAAACGTTTATAAAGAGATCCGGGAAATACAAACTAAACATAAAGCATCGTTTTAACATGTCTGTTGATAAATTTGGGCGCCCGTTATCGGCGTCGATGTCGTCGTCGACTGCGTTAACACGACAAGGTCCTCCCGGTGTAGGTTTTAAAATAACGGCCGACAACAAAATTCTATATAGAAAGTTAATTTATTTAGTTTTAATGTCTTTTTCCTTCCGATACGTTCAGAGAGAAAATTTTATTTTGAAAAAAAAATTCAACGATCTAAACCAGATTAGTTTCTCTCTACAGGGATCTCGGTTCCTGTTATACCTACAAGCTAAAAGGTTAACTGAGGAATGTTAGTGCATTTGTTACCTGGCTTCAGATTCCAATCGGTCAATTGATTTTGTAAGTAAAGGCAATTGGAGACTGCTTTTTGTACAACCCTAGCAAGGGTACTTCATGGCAATATTTTTAAATGCTCAAAACTCATTAACTCAGGATTTTATGGTTGCAGAAGAATCAAATTCGTAAACCTTATTTTTTGTGTGGCCACAGATGTAGAAATCTAATGGCAAAAAAGTCACGAGATCTAGGAGACGAAGATGTTAGACCATTTAAGTCAAACTGCTCTCGTAAGAAATTCCTGACTTGAATGGTATTGTGAGTCAGACATCCACCTTGTTTTTCTAAACTTATCATCGCTTAGAGTAGCTCGTAAAGGCAGCACAACCTGGTTTCGCAAAAGCTCTAGGTATCTCTGTCCGTTTAGACTGTGGTCAAACGAAAATGGTCTTATAGATTAATTTCTAAATTGATTAATACTTTGTAATAAGTGTCAAATTAAAAAAGGTAAGTTAGATTATCAATAATCCCACACCAAAAGTTCCAAATCTGGTCTGTATTTTTAATTTTTGATAACAACAACAATATCAATAGTAACGACAATTTTTTTTTATTTAAACAAAATTAGATAACGTTATATTTTAAAATAGTTCTTAAACATTTACCCCCCCTCGTTGAAGGCTTCAACTTTTAACTAAAATTAGGAACAAATGGACTGGCAATTGACAAATTTGAGTAGTAGCCCTTTTAAAAAAACATTCATGCAAACCTCCAAAATTCTCTTAGTTCTTTTAACTCACGTGCGGCTTTAAAAAAATTAGAGGCATTATCGGAAATCATTTTAAAAGGAATGCCTCTTCTAGCAACAAATCGTTTAAATGCAGTCAAAATATTATTAGTAGTAAGATCTGTTACCAATTTATATGTACGGCTTTAGTTACACTACATATAAATAAGCAAACGTACGATTTCATGGTTTTTGCTCCTCTTCCTAATTTTTCTTTTATTAAAATAGGACATGCATAATCAACAGCACTAATTTGAAATGGAAGCGAAACAGAAGTTCGATCTGCAGGTAAATTGCCCATTTTGGCTTGATAAAAATCGCTGGGTTTAATTTTAAACAATTTATATAACCCTGAATAATACGTTTACAAGCATCTCTACCTCGACACACCCAATAACGTTCACGGAGAGCGGCTAAAGTCAAATTAAGTCCGGCATGTAATGTTAAATTATGGATATTTTTAATAATTAAATCAGTCACATAATGTTTACTAGGTAAAAGTAAAGATGTTTTTTAGAATACGCAAAACTGGAGTTATTTAATCTACCTCCTACCCTTAACATTTCATTTTCATCCAAAAGGATCTAGTTTTAAAATTTTACTTTTTGATGAATTTTGCTTTTTTATTTTAAGGATTTTATATCATCACAAAATGCTATTTCTTGTACGTTTTTTACTATAAGATCATGAGCTTCTTTCAACTCTTTTTAAACTTAAAACGCCAAAAGATCGTTTGCTCTTGTTTATTTTTGCATTTTAATAAATCTTTTAACAAATCCAACACTGCGAATTAATCTGTTTATATTTGAAAAACGTTCAAAGTTAATTATTAGTAGTTGAGATACAGTTGTAATTACGTCATATTTTTTTTTATTTCTGGTAAAGATAGAGTTTACTTTTGAAACCGGTCAACAATCTTTAGGTTGCATTAACCACTTTGGACCATTCCACCACAAATTTAAACTTGTAAGTTGTGAAGGTAAAGCACCTCTCGAAAGAATATCAGCAAGGTTATCGTAGGTGTTAATATGTCGCCACTCAGAAATATTTATATTTTCTTGTAACTTAGCTACACGCATATTTACAAACGACATTAATTCATAAGTAGGTAAGTTTAACCATTCCAATAATATTGAGGAATCTGTCCAAATTACACATCGGCTTATTTTTAAATTAACAGATTTCAAAATTTTGTTAATTAATTGATCAGCTATTACTCCACCACATAATTCTAATTTGGGAACAGTTAACTGTTTTAATGGAGCTGCTTGACTTTTTGCATTCCAAGATATTTGCAATAACCATAACTTTTGAATAATTAATTTTGCGAAAATAATTACCGGCGTTATTATACCTAACGGGTCAAATATTTTTAAGATTGATGACCATAACTGTCGTTTTGTTGTCGGCAAATCTGAACAATTATTTATTTCGTATGTAAGTGTATCTGTAACACTGTTCCAGCTTAAACCTAACATTTTATGTATTGAATTAAGTTTTAAAATTTTAAATTATTTAATATTCGTTTCATCGGCATTTAACTGTTCTAAAACAAATTTACTATTCGATCTAAATTTTCTCAGAGGAAAACAACCTAACTTAACACATTAGTAAGACGGTTTGTTAGATCAACCGCATTTTCTTTAGTGTTAGTACCAAACAAAAAATCGTTTACATAACAATTATTTTGTATAATGTGTTTGATTTCTAAATCGGTAGTTTCTTCTGCTGCACCAAAAACAAGCCTAAGCATTTCGTACTCTTGAATTTCTTTATTCAAATTTTCTCTCCACAAAATTTTTGTAATTTACGGTCTTTTCATTTATTAAAATCTGTCTATACATTTTTTAATGTCGCCTGAAACAACAAGTTTAAAAGTACGAAACTCGATTAATATTGACAATAAATCGCGTTGTAAAATACGTCCATTCATCTGCAAATTATTCAAGGAAAATCCACTAGTCTGGGAACACTCATATCAAACACAATCCTAAGTCGAGTAGTAAGGTTCTTTAAAACAGCAAAATGAGGAACGTAATACTCTTTTCGTTGTCATTTGATTTTTATTTGCTTTAATTCAAGATATTCGTTTAATATTTGTTTATATTCAGTTTTGTGATTTGCGTTCATATTAATTTTTCTTTTGAGGGAAAAAAGTCGCTTCTCGGCTATTTCACGTGAACTTCCTAATTTGTTAATATCTTCTACTATTGGCAACTTAACTATAAAGCGTCCCTCTTTAGTTCGAGGCATATGTTTCTTAAAATGATGTTCGCATAATAATTCTTCGGGCGATAACTGATTTTTTACGTCTATGTTTGATTCTAGTTTCCAGAAACGTTCTATATCTTTTTGTAAGTCGTCCCGATTATCAACACATGTCAGATTACACGCAACCAAATTTTTAGAAACGGCATCAGTAAGTTTTCCTGAAATAATGAAGCCTAAGTCGACGGCTGATTGCTGGATAAAACATTTGATTCTAAAGAATGTTCGGCAATTGAGTTATCATAAATCTTTTTATTTAAGTGTAACATTTCATGATGTTTACACTTACAAATACTACACGGCGGCTTATGGCATTGATATGAAAAATGAGACGGTTTAAGACAATTTAAACAATACTTAATTTTCTTTATTTCGATTGTTCTATCGTAAACATTTAAGTTTTTAAATTTTGGACACACAGTTACGGCATGTTTATTTTCTTTACAAATTAAACAATTTTTTGAGTAACTTGTATTGAATCTAAAACATTAGCTCGTGAATGCAAAAATAATTTAAATTGCTCTAAGTTTGGAACATTATCGTTTTTAGATTATTCCCATTCAATAAGAGTTCTATCATCTAACTTTTCACTAACAATATAAATTACAAGATTGTCCCAAGTATCTACCGGCTGTTTTAGTTGTTTAAGAGCGTATAAATGTTTAGAAAAATCATCAATTAATTTTTGAATTTTATACGGATTATCATTATTAACCTTTTCTAAATTAAACAACGACATGACTATTGATTAATAATCGAGAATTTTCGTACCGTTCACACAGTGTATTGTATGCAACTTCGTAATTATCTGAAGATATCTATAGTAATAGTAATAGTAACTTTATTTCCAATGGACAAAACATTTGTATAGGAAACGTCATATAAAAACACACTTTGATGTATAAAAACAAATAACTAAACATTAACTAACATTGTTAAAAAGCCATTGGCGGAGTAAAGACACTTAGATATAAAAATTCTTTCAACAATCTTTTAAAATTTACTAAATGTTTACATGTTTTAATGTTTACTGGAAGTTTATTAAAAGCTATTAATCCTAGACTGTTTGAGATTTATAAGTTTTGACGCATTTATTAAATGGAACGTGAAAGTTTTCTCTGCTGCGGGTGTCATGTTTATGTACATCCTTATTCAGAACAAAATTATTTCTGGTTTTGAAAACGTATAGATACAGTTCGTATAGGTACATAGCTGGCAAAGTAAGTAAATTGAAGTTGATAAAAATTGGTTTACAACTTTTAGTACTGGAAACTTTTCCTATAAAACGAATGTTACGTTTTTGAGTTAAAAAAACTCCAGCAGAAGATGTGATCCACCCCAAAACAAATTCCATACCTCATTCTTGACTCTACAAGAGCATAATATATATGGATTATCTGTTGCTGTGTTAGAACACTACTTAGATTTTTTATTAAATATGAAATCGTTCTTAATTTAGCAGCAAGATATTCACAATGGTGTTTCCAACTAAGAGGTCATCAATGAATAATCCTAAAAATTTGACAGAATGTGATATAGGGACAGTTTCAATATCTACTTGCATTTCTATAATCCGGGCAGTTATTATTCTGTCTATTGTGGAATCGCAAAGAAGTAGTTTTACCGGTATTTATAAAAGATATCATGTGAACAGAACCATCTATGTAGTGTAATGAGTGAATTATTACTTTTTTTTGCAATTCAATATTGTCTTGACTAGTTATAATTAAAGACGTGTCGTCGGCATATGTTATGACATCTGCTGGTAAATTTAATAAATAAATATTATTGATGTAAAGAATGAACAGAACTGGTCCCAGAATTGAACCCTGGGGTACGCCTCTCAAAGTTTTTGAGACCTCTGAGCAAGTCTCTCCACTGTAATTGTTATAATTATTAATAGTTACATATTGCAGTCTCTCAATTAAATATGACTTTATCAATCAAAAGCCCGACCAGTAACCCCATAGTTATATAGTTTGGATAGTAATTTATCTTTATTAACACAGTCGAATGCCCTGCTGAGATCGCAGAAGATTCCAACGGGGCATTCCTCGTTATTTATCGCTTTTACAACTGAATCGTAAAATGTGTGAATTGCAGAACTAGTAGATCTGCCACAACGAAATCCATGCTGGCTGTTTGACAGGAATAATTCTAGCCTTTTTAGAAAACAAATTTCGTATATTTTAGAAAACACTGAATTTATTGTGATAGGCCTGTAGTTATCCATTTCAAGAGAGTCGTTTTTTTAAACACCGGCACAATTTTACCTTTCTTTAATTTTTCCGGAAAATATCCATTACAAAAGGATAAGTTAACCAGATAAGTTAATTGAGGGACAATAAAATGAAAAAAGTTTTTGACAATGAACATAGGAACGCCATCAGGACACAAACTAAGAGGTTCTCTTAATGGTAAGGTATTTGGTTTATTATTAATTACATTTAAATTAGCACTAGGTATTTTGTTTAATATTTTCGTAGCGGCGTTATTAAAAAAATTTATTGAACGCACGCGCTACATCATTTGGGTTCATCTGTTAAAGCACCATTTAGCCGAACGACAATGTCAGTTTTATGGTTTGAATCAGTTTTTGTTAATTCTGAAACAACGTTCTACGCAGCCTTATTAATATTTTCAGAAACAACAATTTTTGATTGATAATGCAAGCTTTTTACATTATTTATTAGTGTTCTATGTTTTTCTGTTTAGCTTGTCTGTAAGTAGGAATTAAATTTGGATGCGCACGACTCAATACGTATGTCTTTTAATTTTGAACTTGATAACTTTACTTCATTGTTAATCAAGAATTTAGTTTTTCTGGGATAGTGTTTTTGTAAAGGAAAATTTACATTAAAATGTTGTAAAATGTATCGTGAAAATAATTAAATGCGACATTTTAATCGCAGTGGTTATATAATTCCCAATTTTCGTTTACTAAATCTGATTCAAAATTTTTAATGTTTCTTTTATTATAGATAACGCCTACGGTAGACAATCGTTTGATTATTTACCTGCGTGGAGGCACTTCCATGAAAAAAGAAAATAGTAAGGTCCGATGATCAGAGATGACATTATCTATGATATCACAGGATCATGGCTGATTGATATTGGTGTAAATATGGTCGATAGTGGTTGCAGAAGTCTCCGCAACTCTTGTTGGCCCGCCTACAACGTTTTTCAAATTAAAATGAGATAATGAAGCGATTAGTTTTTATATTCATAGTTGTCTTTTTTGTACAATCAACATTGACGTCGCCACAGAGAACTAAATTCACATTTAGATGATAAAGTAGATTAAGTACATCAGTAATTTTATCTATAAAATATTGCAAACATCCAGAAGGGAGACCTGTAACATGTTAAAATTATATATTTACAAATATTATTATCTAAGAAGTTAGTGTAAGATAAGGCACAAATTTCAAAATGTTTATCGGTACAATATTTCTGTATGTCGATACATTTGAATCTCGCCTTAGTAGATAATAGTTTATTATTTACCCAAATGCCTACACCGCCATTTTTACATGTAGATCTAATATAATTACAGTATAGAGTAAAACCCTTAATGCAAATACTTTTTATACAATCAGAATTGGCTCCGATTTCTGTCAAACATAAAAACTTTAGCTCACTGTTAAGATGAGAATCAATCAACAGATCGTTTACTTTATTACTATTTAGGATTGAATATTTAACAATAACAAGTCTGGTATTAGCTGACTTATTTCAATATGATTATTCGAAGAGTTTTCCATATCTGCTGGAGCATATATCAATTGCGTTTTCGCTGCTATTGCTGCAGTAGAGAGATTTTTATTTTAATCGTCTCTAATAATTTAACGGCTTGATTTGCACTTCAAATAAGTGCCATACGTAAATAATAATATTTTGCACATTAGATAACTGATTATTATTATGAATTAAGCTGTTAAATAAATCTCGAAATTGAAGCCAATACCGTACGTCACCGTTAAATTTGGGTACCTCTATTGTAGGTAATTTGACGATATCCGACTGACCGCGAATGTCAGAGTGACACGACGTGTTTGAAATTGAAGTTTTAATTTTATTTTCTGATATTGATACCAAAACCTTACTTTCGGATACTAAATTAAAATAAATATTTTCAAATTCAATAAATTCACTATCGTTATCACAGATGTGTTGGAAAGTCTTTATGCAAAAATTCGAACGAACTTAAACGTGTTTCTAATACAACTTTCTCTATTTCTGACAAAGAAGAATTATCAGAAACCTTGTCTTTACAATTTTGAAAAACGTTTAAAATTATCTATGGACGCAATAATACGTTGTTTACAAGTATTTTGCATTTCAAAATCTAGTAAACTCACGTCTTTGTTCTTTTTCGTTGAACAATGACAAAAATTAATATTGTCAAAATGACACAAAAAAAATATTCTACGAAAATCTCTGCAATCCGGCTTTTTCAGCAATGAACATGGCAAGTCAATGAAAAATTTAATTTATACGGCTTTTTATTTTTCCGTTATGTTTTAACTGTTATACCATAGATCCGGCTCGAAGGACCAATGTTTGAATAACTTTAGCTGGTATTTTTATTAGTTTCAAAAAATTTCAGGATTTCAACGTCTCTATTTATTATTCTCAATTTTTGATAACAACAACAATATCAATAGTAACAACATTTTTTTTTTTATTTAAACAAAATTAGGTAACGTTATATTTTAAAAATAGTTCTTAAACAAATAGTACTTATTTTTTTAACGCTCTTTGGACCGTTAATTTTGACACACAAATTTTTCGTTCTTCAGTTTTTACCGATTTACTAGGTTTCTCGTTGACAGCTTGTAAATTATTTTTGTCTAGATTTTTATTTTTAATACAGTATATGGTTCTAGGTTCTTCAAAGGCCCCATGGCTAATTAAATTAAGTAAGATTTTTTTGAAGTGGGTTTTATGTGGCTACTTATGTTCAAGGTAAATCTACAAATCCTTGTTGAGGTAATCTCTGCATTTCTGTGTGACTGCAAGTACAACCTCAAAATTTCAAAACTTTAATAGGTTTTTATTCACACCATATTGGTATAGTTTATAATGTATGTAGTAAGTGAATACATTTCAATTAATGTGGCATTTGTACAATAGGTCGCTATTACACAACAATAATTGTTAATTTACTTTAAATGTTAGAACACTTAATATACAATTTAAAATGTATAAATACTGACCAAATTTAAAATAAATATCATTGAACGTTAGTTGTTGGTCACCGTTACTACCATAGATTCTGGTACCGTTTAGGTACTGAGTACCTTGATTGGTGGTTTTTATTCATAGTCGTTCCAACAAACATCAACCACCTTCGACAAAGATACTTCGAAATTGGTAAATTTTGGCAAATTACTTTTGCCAAAAACTACGAATAAGGTGAGTTACCACTATTTACAATGCAATTGGACAACTTGATCCAATACTACCATAAACCAGTGGTAACCCAATCCAGTGCTGAACTTACCAGGCATCTGATCTTACAAGCCAGTGCCGGCATTCGGCTAACACGAGCCGGTGCTACAACTTACCAGGCACCTGTTGCTGCTAAAGTGTCAGCATTGGACAACCCGATCCAATGACACAACCTACTAAGCATTCGGTCAACACAAACCGGTGCCCAAATCTACAAACCATTTAGACAATCTGATTTAGTACTACAATATCAAGCATTCAGTCAAACACGAGCAGGTGCAACAACCTACAAAGCATTTGGAGAACACGAACCGGTGCTACAACTTACCAGGCATCTGGTCCTATAAGTCAGTGTCAGCATTAGACATCTCGATCCAATGACATCAATCACTAAGTACTACTACTTCAAGAAGACAGAATGTTTAAGTAATTAAACATAAAAATTTAAACAAATTTCTCAAGCACTTTAATAATTAAATTCTTTAAGATATGTCTTACAACGCTAGTTGTTGGTCACTGCCATTACCATAGATTCGGGTTACCGTTTAGATGCTGAATACCTTGGCTAATAACTTTTATTAACAATTTACCATTGGTTCCCAATTTATGGCTAGTATAGGATTGCCAAACGACAACCCTAACATCAATATCCGCGTTTTTTAAAACGCGGAACAATCACCAAGCACAGTTAGAATTACAAAAATAATATACTGACAAACCAGAAAACGTATTACCATGTGGTATAATTAAGTACTGAAGAACAGTTGAACAATGCAAGTAATGTGTTGCACAACAAGTTCAGTGCAATAGCGTACGGCAATTAATACGCAACGGCTCGTGTATCACATAAACGTAGTACGCGCTTGTATTCATGTCAGCAGTTCGTACATAAATTTGGTCATTTTGCTTCCTCTGATGCAACCGGTTATTTTCAACCCCTAAACACCACACTAGAGTTTAAGTAACATTTTTAATAAATGAGTACCCAATTTCTTAATTTGCTTTTGAACTCATACGAAATTGAGTGGTGCGTTAATAATTAATTTAGCTCTAATTCATCTAATACAATTATCTATCCAACTACGACGGTCTTTCAAATGATTGTGCTACCGGGTGTAGATTAATTTAAAACAAGTAAGTTTTTTTCAGTCAAAAACGGATAAATTAATGTAACTGATTAATTTGTATTTTGTATGTTATTCTGTTGCATGGGCAACACACCATTGCACCCACCCTTCTTGTCCACCTATGCGCGGAAAGGGGTAGTTTTGTTTGTGCACATCATTAACATTCTGGTAAACAGACAGTCCATTTTTGAGATGCGTAAGTATACCAAATAGCAGTACGTGCGTGTTTCTTTTATAAAACTTCTTTGTTTCAAAATTTGTGAGTGTACATAGATGTAAATAAAAATAAAATAAATTTAATTATGTTGATGTGTTGATCTTGTTAGTATCTAATGGTTAGAGTATTTGTAGAATTGGTGGGAATGTTTTATTCAGCCAGTCCTGCTCACCAATTTGGTACTTGTGCACACACTTTTCCAACCTCTGATTTAAGTTTTCCATTGATTTTATTTAATTACTAAGTACGCAGCTATCTTCGAGGTTAAATTTAAATTATCAGCTATCGCCAATGATAAAGACCGCTTTACGTGAAAACTGCGTACATGCGTAAAATAGGAAATATTCATATAAGATTTAACTTTGTATCTGTATTGAAATTTATGTTTAGCGGGTGCATTTTGATGGCAATCATTTCTGAAACGAGTCGTTTTTTAAAATTATGTTCCACATCTAGTATAGTCAGTTCTTTAATGTTAAAAATGTCCCTGTATTTTTATGATGAGTCGACAGTACAGTATCTTTTGTCTGTTTTTTACAATTATATTGATGTTGTTTTATCCGAATGCCCAACTTCTGTTTCTGTTTGACCGATGTAACAACTAGAACAATTACTACAACAGATTTTATATACAACATTAGATTTATCTAAAAGTTGAGTCTAGGTATAGGTATATTTATGATTTTCTTATAAGTAGTTGTTTCAATAATATTATTGGTGGTATTCCAATTACTGCCAGATTGGGTATAGTTGGTGTTCTTATTTATCAATTTATTTATTAATTTATCCAAATAAGCATTATTTTTAAAATAGAATTGAGAATTAATTTATTTTTATGGTGAAAGGTACTGTCACTTAATTTGAGCATTTTATTAAGCGTAGAAGTTATTATATTGATTTTTTGATGTAAAGGATGTTTCGAATAATAATTGATGGTTCGGCCTGATGCCATAGGTTTTATAAACCAGTCAGTTTTAATAGTGTCATTGTGTCTTATAAGTAAAACATTTAGGAAGGGGTCCCAAAGACCATTTTTATTTTAAATTGAATTTTGGACGAATACTTACTTTAATATACAGGGTATCCCAACGAAAACTTGACCCCCTATAACGTAAAAACTAAAATAATTCAAAATTCGCCGAGACACGTTGATTTTTGTTCTTAAGGGAGCCTTTTGACAGTCAAGCCAACTCGATATGTTCATCCCCTAATGCCTAGCAACCCCAACTTTAAAAATTTCAAACGAGACTTCCCCACTTGTGGCATATCATTTTAAAGCCCTTTTCATTGCAAATACAATGACACTTCGTTTTTAGAAATCGGTTGAGATTTGACTGAATTATTGGTACAAACGAATAGACAAACCAACTTACGCGTAGTAATTTCTACGGGAATACTCGCCACTCATAAGTTTTTTATCGACTACACACGACCACATTTACCTATTTTTGTTGATTTGTCTATCAGTTCACAATAAAAATTAGAAAAGGGACAAAAAGCTGAAGCAAATAATAAGTCAGATACTAATTGTTTTTGTTTATAATAAGTCCATAGAAAATCAGATCTTCTCTGAATAACAAAACACTGTCACAAAAAAGGCGCCGTTTTTTGTTTGTGACCAAAAAATCGTTAATTTCAGCTTAATCTTGAAGGTTTTAACGTGTTTTTAAAATGGTTTATTCAGTCGCGGAAAGAGTAAAAATTGTTGCAATTTATTGTCGAAATAATGATTGCGCTAAAGCTACAGCACGAATTTTTAACGCAAATCATCCTGAAAAAAATGTAAGGCCCCAGTACGTTAAATAACTGATTGACAAGTTCGTTGCAACGGGTTCGCTTTTAAACAAGAAACGTGAAGTAATTGGTCCAGTTCGAAATGAAGCACTTGAAGTGGCAGTTTTGGGTCATGTACAGATGAACAATAAGCAATCGATTACAACTGTATCTCAAGCTTCCGGCGTATCCCGTTTCACTGTTTATCGAATTTTGAAAAAATACAAGTTTCATCCATTTAAGATGATGCTGGTTCAAGAGTTAGATGAAGCTGACTTTGATCGCCGTAACGAATTTTGCGAATACTTTAGTGAACAACTTCTACAGAATCCAAATCTTCTCTACAATACATGTTTTTCCGACGAATGCACATTCAAGTTGAATGGCGAAGTAAATAGACACAATCGTCGTTATTGGGGTGATGTTAATCCTCATTTAATTAAGGAATTTCATACTCAGACTTCTCAAAAATTAAATGTTTGGGCTGGAATTTTGGGCGACCATATTGTTGGACCATTTTTCATTCAAGGTA
The DNA here is from genome assembly GCA_030710515.1 of Abscondita cerata. Taxonomy (NCBI): domain Eukaryota; kingdom Metazoa; phylum Arthropoda; class Insecta; order Coleoptera; family Lampyridae; genus Abscondita; species Abscondita cerata. The sequence goes on from JALBCR010000680.1 coordinate 225,323, forward strand.
ATCTCAATGGAAACATTTATCTAGAATTATTATAAGATACAATTGATCCTAGGATAACAGAGATTTTAGAAAGTGACGACAATTTACTAGGAAATGAAATAACCTTCCAACAAGATAGTGCGCCCTCGCATTATACTGTGGCTGTGCGACAATTTCTGAATAACCATTTCCCGGGACATTGGATTGGCAGAAGAGGTCCCGTCAAATGGCCACCAAGATCTCCGGATCTATCCCCTTTAGACTTTTTTTGTGGGGCCATTTAAAATCACAAGTGTACGCCACGCAGCCTGAAACATTACAAGTGTTACGTCAGAGAATTGTAGAAGAATGCCAATTAATAACTGCGGATGTCTTCAATAATGTTCGAAAATATATAATAATGTTTGCAAGCTAACGGGGGTCATTTTGAGCAATTCATCAAATAAATCTGACTATTATTTGTTTTAGCTTTTTCTTTCATTTCTGACTTTTTGTAAACTGATAGACATTTCAATAAAAATATGTAAATAATGTGGTCGTGTGTAGCCGATAAAAAACTGTTTAGTGGCGAGTATTTGGGTTTGTCAATTTTCGTTTTATTCATCAAATAAATCTGACTATTATTTGCTTCAGCTTTTTGTCCTCTTTCTGATTTTTATTGTGAACTGATAAACAAATCAACAAAATAGGTAAATGTGGTCGTGTGTAGTCGATAAAAAACTTATGAGTGGCGAGCATTCCCGTAGAAATTACTACGCGTAAGTTGGTTTGTCAACTATTCGTTTGTACCAATAATTCAGTCAAATCTCAACCGATTTCTGAAAACAAAGTGTCATTGTATTTTTAATGGAAAAGGGCTTTAAATGATATGCCACAAGTGGGGTAGTCTCGTTTGAAATTTTAAAGTTGGGGTGGCTAGGCATTAGGGGATGAACATATCGAGTTGGCTTGACTGTCCAAAAGGCTCCCCTCAAGAACAAAAATCGACGTGTCTTGGCGAATTTCAAAATACTTAGTTTTCACATTATAGAGGGGTCAAGTTTTCGTTGGGATACCCTGTATATAAAACATTAGTAGTTTAAAATTAAATATTTAAAAGTATTGTTCTGCAAATAAAACTGTTTGAAATAAAAGCCCACAAATACTAATTTCGCAAAAATAAATATTACATTTTACTAATTTCATACTATTACAATAGTGATTAATCAACTATACATTACATAACTACATCGCAAAATAGTTTTCTGTCTCAAGACATTTTACAAGTCTATATACTTTTATGCATAGATCTGTTTCGCCAACATGTCTTTCCAAACATATATCAGCCAAATCGTGATCAATATGTTCCACAACCTTTACCCAATTATCAGTATTTATGTTCCCATCTTTAGACAAAATTTTATACATATCAAACAAACATTTCATAAAACAAGGCATGTGTTCTATATCAAGCATTAAACGATCTTTAAAAATATTTGTTGCAACTACTGGATCTATTCCTGATTCTTGAATACAATCTTCCGCATATACAGATGTTAGCTTATTCCAATCATCCATAAGTTCATCAGAAAGCTAAAATTATTATAAATGTTAACCATTATTTAAACTATAATAATGATTAACTTAAAACCTTTGCATGTGCGAGAAATATATGTACCGATATCAGTATCAACCACATCTTCTCAACTTGGTTTGTTACTAAAATTGTATAATAAAATAAAACCTTTTAAATAGCTAAATTTTTCTCTTGTTAATTAGGTTTATTATTTATGCTTAATTTACATACTATTTTTAACGTATAGATATTTGTAAACATGTTCTAATGCAAATATTAGTATGCAACTCTAATTGTTGGGAATCGCGATAAATTACTAAATTAGGCAAATTAATTCAATGACGCACGGGGATTAGTGATTTGTGCACGGGAACGTAAATTTATCTTCTTTTTTTTTGTACATACATACTACAAGTTGATTACAAAAACTACAATAACTTAAATACTACGATCGGTTTTAACAAAATAATACTACATATATTCTTTGACACGAATGTTACGTCAAGCCTTTCAGGATGTACAATTTATAAATTAAATATTATTTGATGTAATAGTGAAAGGGGACATTGGTGCATTTCCGAAAATGTTAGATATTAAATGTATTTGAAGTAAAGATGTTCTATTATTATTGATTCACCACGACATATTAAAATTAAAACAAAAAGTGAAACCTTAGGGTAATTTAACATAGTCCTTCAAACATTGGATCAAAAATGGTAGTAGCAATCCGATCAAATTAATTAAGAAATTATTGAAGAAACAAAAATCAAAAGCGCGCTGCGCAACAATTCACGTGTGCATCAAGTAAGTCGTTCCTTTCATTTTACTTTTTAATTATTTTTGATTATTATATTAACCTTACATTAATATCCTTGCTTTCTGTGTATTTATTATATTTATCGATCTGACAAATTTCCAACGCAACGAACAAATCTAAAAACGAAGAAAATCTTAGAAAATTAAATGTTAAAAGAAACGGCTTTACCGCACAGTTAAATTTATTTATTAGTTATTTAAATTCTTTAGATCTTAAAATTGTAACCGAAATTAATATTAAAAATTTACAACAAAGATATGACAAACTTGAATTTTGAAGCTGTTCAATACGAGATTGAGTTAATCGATACAAACGTTCAACAAAACATTAAAGAGCGTGAGGAATTTCAAAATTTATATTTTGATTTAGTAGTTACAGCTTCAAATCTTTAAAAAAAACATTTTATTAAGAAAAAAGCTTTTTCTGACTTATTAAATGATACAACAGCTTCCCAGATTCACACAAAAATTAGTAACATTGAATTGCCTAAAATAGACCTTCCGAGTTTTGACGGAAATTTTATGTTGTGGCAGCAATTTTCTGATAGTTTTTTAGCAATGATACATAATAATTTTAGTTTATCAAATTGCCAAAAATTGTGTTACTTGCGGGTAAGTATACAAGGTAAACCTGCAAACATGATTCGCGCGCTGGAAACAACAGACGTTAATTATGTTATTGCATGGGAATCTTTATGTCGTAGATATAGCAACAAAAGAAAGATTACTGACAATCATATAAATGCAATATTAAATTTAAATCTTATTACTAAAGAGTCGCATATCAAACTACAACAACTTATAGATAACCTCGAAAATCATATTCAATGCCTTAAATCGCTTGGGCAAAACGTAGAACATTGAGATTCAATTATTTTGCCAATTGTGTTACGAAAATTAGATTCCAAGTTATTAAATGAATGGGAATCTTATTTAAATGATCGTATTGATGATTCAAATGAATCGATAGCGTCCTCGAAGCAATTGAAAATCGTTCCAGTAATCTATAGTCAAATTCAATCGAATTTTAAAAATGCACAAGCAAATGTCAGCAATGCAATCATTTGTTTTAACTGCCAACATACAATTGTGATAATTTTTTGAAATTGATATGCTGATAGGTGCCGGGTTGTTTTGGTATATTTTATGCGTCGGTCAAATTAAAAATAAACTTAGTAGTTTTTTACAAAAAACTAAGTTTGGTTGGGTAGTTTCCGGAAGGATTCAATTCAATACAACCTCGTCCTTTTCAAGCTTAAAGTCTGTATACTATTGGCCCGGAGTAATAAATCATAATTGCTTGAAATAATTCTTTATTTTCTTGTGAAAGCGGTACTTCTACGGTTAAGTAAAAACCAATAAATTCTAACCAAAATACGATCATTGTGCCGCTCTTGCAGCATATCGACCCATCTAAGGTCTGAGAACAATAGTTTAATCTGTGTAAACACGTTGCCATCAGCCCAGGTACTGACGAAACGAGAATCATAGCCGTAGATGTGGGTATTATACCAAAATACAAAAATAATGGTATATAATACTTAAGAAGTAAAATTTGTAATGTGATCTACTATACAAATAAAATAAATAACATATAAATAATATATGATATAAATATAAAATAAAATAGTAATGCAGATATCGTCAGTACATTTATTACAATTACAATTAATTTGCGGGGACCGATTTTAGGCATCAAAAAGTAAATTTTGCTCAATTATAAAACTATGTGGTTGTCATGGAAACTTATCAAAATGAATAGATAAAAGTTACAGGCATAAAAATGTTCATTTAAATAACAAGACATTAGTAGGTAAAATAGGCATATTTAAAAATAACTGACAATACTCACTCATGGTTACAATAAATGGTGTTTAGAGAGTAGAACACTGTTTCAGGCACATTACGCTTGGTCATTTAACTTTCTTCCTTGTCTGAAATTTCCATTTCGGAATCAGAATCGCTGTCTTGTGTGTTTACTGATATAATAATTGGCTCCAATGTTATCTCTACTAAATTATTCAGTTGCCAACATTTGTCTTCTTCCCTTAACGACATGAGATACACAGTTCTTCCATCTTTCAGGTGTTACTTTGTTTAATGCATTTTCCAGAAGTTGTTTCACGTCGTCGAGTTTAAAAAGTGGTATTGTTACGAGCGACGTCACCTTTACTTGAGCCCAAACCAACTCTATAGGATTCAGCTCACAATGTTAAGGTGGTAAACGCAGTACTTCAATGCCCCGATTCTTTGCCATTTCGTCAATAACATGACGTATATACTTATTCTTATGAACTTTAACAATATCCAATAATTCTCTTTTCACCATGTCATCCTCAAAAGTTATATTCTTAACAGATAACCAATCTATAATTTCTGCTTTTCTCTCCAAGCGCTGGTAGGTAAATTTTCGTATCTTCGTGAGTGGTAGCTGGCGTTGTCCATAACTATTATAGATCCTTGGGGTATCAAATCTAGCATCTGCTCAAAATATTCTTCAAACACATTAGCATTCATGTCTTCGTGGTAGTCGCCAGTTTTCTTTGATTCGAATTCTAACAAACCACCATCTACAAAGCCATCTTCATTGCCAATATGAGTAATAATTAACCGTGTTCCTTTCCCAAAAGGCGGTCGAAATCCTGTCGATACCCCTTCTATAAATCCTTGTCGAGCACTCGTAACGGTATTATCACGCCATGTTTTTTTTACGATATGTCCTGCATTGATCCAGGTTTCATCCAAATAAAATATACGCCTGCCTTCACGCCTATATTTTCTTATTTCCCGAAGATAATTTCTCCTCCATGTAATAATCTCTTGTTTTTCAATTAAAACGGATCTTCTATTTATCTTCTCCCAAGTAAACTTTAACTTGCGAAGAAGTTTCCACAGTGTTCTACGACATTTACTGCTAGTAAAATCTTATTGGTTGTAGGAATCTCTTTCTGTAAGTAGAACGAGTGAACCTTTCTACGGATAGAATTCTTCATTGCATCATCTAATTCCATCGGGCGCCGACCAGGAGATGGAAGTAGGTGAAGCACTTGTCCCAAATTTTTTCTTTCCCTCACTAGTTTATAAATGGTAGATTTTGATATCCCGTCATTGCAGAACATAATCCTACAATATCATCGACACTTTTTGCAGGGTGTTGACATCGAACAGTGTCATGCACATTTAAAATTATAATTTTTCATTAGCAGATAACGCACCAGTTTTAACACGTTTTGCTGGTGAAAAGTTTTCCATTTCAAAATTATTTGCACTAACACAACAAACAAACAAACAAGCCGATTCATTGCTAATAACAAACTAAACATATTTTTCATTTAGAAAGTATACGAAGCCCTTCGGTCAAACAACTAATAATCTGTAATCTTTCGCAGAAATTACAACCCGTGTGTCAAAATCGTATTCAACAATCAAATTCGTTTGAAAATTCATTCTTTCTCCGCATCATGCAGTTATTAAGGAATGTAGTGAAACAACAAACTTACGTATACTTTTCCATGGTTTATGTAAACTTGATATTGATTTACCTATAAACCAATTACAGTGTGTAGGACTGAGTATCCAAGACGATCTTTTTTCAATTATGACGCGATTCCGTACGCACCAATTTGCACTTACAGCAGATATAACTCAAATGTACCGACAAATTTGGGTTCATCAAGACAATAAAAAATTTCAATAATTTTTTGGCGAGAAAATTCTAGTAAACTTTTAAATATATTTGAATTAAAAACAGTTACCTTTGGAATGACCTCGGCGCCTTATCTAGCCATGCGTTGTCTTTTCGAACTTGGCGATCTAAATAAAAAAAAATTATCCCCATGAAGCTAATATTATTAAACGCGATTTTTGATTGGGTGATGTGTTAACCGGTGCGAATCTAATTAAGCAACTAAAAATTATTAAAGAAAATTTAACTTCTATTTTACGTCAGGCTGATTTTAATCTAACAAAATTTAAAAAGCAACGCTTTTGAAATCACCGAATTAAATGAAAATCAAGACTCTAATATAACTTCTGTATCTAACTGTTCCAATAAAGCTTTAGGCGTTTTTTGGAATCCTTCAACGGACGATTTTTCTTATACTGTTTTACATCAATTGCGTAATATTCAGACGACAGAAAGGAATATTTTTTCAGTAACCTCCCAACTTTTCGACCCAATAGGACTTGTAGCCCCTATTATTATAGTAGCGAAATTAGTCATTCAGGAACTTTGGCAAATAAATTCCAATTGGGATGAAGCTGTTCCGTTAAATATTCATACCATACCAATAAGTAGAGGAATTTCTTCAAAAAAGTTAGTAAATTCAAACATGTGGTGGGAAGGTCCGTTTTGGCTCCATCACAATGAAATTATGTTTATTTCTTATTCGCGTAAGATTATTTTTGAATTTTGAAAATTGGTCCGAAAATAAGCGAGTTGTGGTCAAATTACTGGTCAATTTGTTTGAAATTTTGTTGACTATTTCAAACATTTTTTTAAACCTCGAAGATGCTCTCGTACAAAAATTTAAATGGAAAAATACTTTCGTAAACGCGAAACTTTTTTCGAAACAAACATATCTCGAGCCGTTTTAATGCGAGATGAATTTGAAAAAGGTTGATTTTGAATTGAATCTGTTCCTAGCAACGTAAACAGAGAACCAAGTTAATAAGAAAAAAAAATAAGTTAAGACGTTTGTAAAGAGAAATTAACATTAAAAAAAAAAGATAAAACTCATTTAATAAAATATTATTAATAATAATATTGATTATAATTTATTAATAAAAAAAAATATACCGTGTGTCCCAGGAAATCTAAAGCATTGGGTTTAACATAGGGAATTTGAAAAGTCCAATTTATATGTCCCCAAAGTGTTTTTAGGATATTTCCAGTATCAGAACACATTACAATGTGTACCAGAAAACGTTTTTCTAATAAATTTTAAAATGTAACAAAACATATCAAAAATATTTCAAAAATGTATTGCGTGGTAAAAGCTTTATTTAAATGAACAAGTAAGTGATGAGTCGTTCATGTTAGGCGTTTACGAAGGTTTAAATCCCCAGACTGATACTTTTCTTTAAGTTGTATTATTATTTTAAATGAACAGCGTTTAATTTCTATCAATAAAGAGATGTTATTAAAAGTTTAAATTTTTACTTGAATTGGCAACAAATTTACTAAAATTTTATTCAAATTATTAAACATAACGTGTGATTCAAAACATTTTGATCAAACGTTGCCATAAACGACAAAGTAAGATATACAGGTGTATCTTAGCTTAGCTTGTACATTTGTCAATTCAGACAGATTTAAACTCAGCGCGATAAAACCAGACGTGAGATCTGCTAATCTTGTACTTAAACTCTTCAGGCAAGAAACAGTAACTACCCACAGGTTGCGCATCGGCCATACAGCTATTACACACCAGCATCTGCTGAAAAAAGACAATTGACCTAAATTCCAAATGTGTAATATAAATTTTTCCGTTACGCACATACTTTGTGATTGTCCCCAGTTTAATGTCCAACGTAGACTGTACGATATAAAGCCAGTAATTAAAGAAAATTTATCTAACCTACAAAGAATACGAAATACACTGACATTCCTAAAAGTATTAATATGTACAAAAATATGTAGAGTGTACCTACCTACATTATAATACTACTTTGATACCGTAGATGGGAGCTAATAACCCTAGTAGTTGATGCTTCCTTAAATAATTAAAAAAATAGTATTAATAATAATTAACGCCCCCAGGGGGCCTGCAGTTTGCAGGTACAGGCTTAGCAAACCAGGGGCTCCAAGCTCTTCAATGGGCCAAGGGACCACTGTCATATAAACCCTCTTAACTTGATACTACCGGTTTTTATTTTTCGGTACGGCAAAGCTCTGGCAAGTAGGGACCTTTTCCACCCCTGTGAGCTGGCAGGAGCTGAAAAATGCAAAAATGGTATGAGCCAAAAAGGTTATGCTTCGGATGCATTAGGGGTAGGGCTACCTCTAATGTGGGACGTCAGACCTCGGCATGACAACGAACGTGGATGGGAGCCAGGTGACGGCAAATTGTTGGTTCCTGGTCCTGAAAAGAAAGGACAGGGAGAATTTCGACAGAGTTCCAAATTCAGAAGTTTTTATATAGTCTCTTTGGTGAGTCAAAAATAATTAAGAATCCCAAAAAAAGTTTATTGGTTGAGACTGTAACAGCTAAGCAGTCAGGAAATTCAGAAAACTGAGAAAATTATGAGTTGGTACATTGATGTGTCTCAAACATCGCACAATGAATTTCTCACGTGGTGTTGTGTTTTGTCCTGACTTATTAAATTGTACTAAAGAAAATATTTTAGAAGAATTGGCATCACAGAAAGTTATTGGGGTTAGGAGAATGAAAACCAAAAAGGATGGTGAATTAAAAGACACGCCAAACCACATTCTAACATTTAATACACCGATCCTACCAAAAAGATCAGAGCCGCCTTCTACTCTTTAGAAGTTCGTTTGTATGTTCCTCTCCGTTACGTTGTTTTAACTGTAAAAAATTTAGTCACACGTCTGATAAATGTTCCACGGCCCAAGTGTGTGTTTGTGGTAAATCCTCTACATATTGGTGGTAGTTTCTGTGAACAGCCTTTAAATGTGTGAATTGTTCTGGTAATCACCGCAAGATCAAGAGAGTGTCCAGTATTTAAAACGGAAGTAGCCATCCAAGAACTGAAAGCAAAAGCATATCATACATGGAGGCTAAAAGAAAAATTAAAATACTTATTCTCATAGTTGGTACCTCTTACGCTAAAGCCTGTACTTCAACCAGTCAAGATGCATTGGTCAAAGCCCTTGTCCCTCAGCTAGTTGAAGCTCTAAAAAAGTTTATTTCCGCCCCTGTTTCAAAATCAGATTTTGTTAAACCTACCCAAAACTTGATAACAGAAAAAGGAAGCGACTAGATACATCTCACTCGAGTCAGAACTCCAATCAATCTAACAGTGAATTACAACAATATATATACGGTAGCCAAAAACCTCTGTAGCATCAGAGGGCTCACAACAAACAAAAAGAAACTTAAAAGATGGCCTAAGGGCAAGCCCCGTAAGCCGCCTACTGAAGGAAGCTGATACTTTCTTCTATAGCATCATCACCTGTGATATATAAACTGTGATATTGTTTTTTCTTTTCCCTACTTTATTTTAAAACATTTTACTTATATGTATATATCCCTGTTTGTTTATCTCAATAGTCCCCTTGTTTTTTACTTACTTGTTCATTTAAATGGCGAATCATAAAATCGTACAATGGAACTGTAATAGTCTCATCGGGCAGTACTGTAAATTAAAACGCCTTATGCGGGACTACAATCCCATCTGTGTGTATTTGCAGGAGACACATCTGATCTCCCATCAACCTAATCAAATGAGAAGGTATAGTGTTGTAAGGAAGGACGTTGCTGGTGGTGTTCGGGCTTATGGAGAACAATTGCATCTTCAGTCTCGTTTTCAAGCTGCGGCTGTGCGTGACACCATTCCAATGGTACTCACTGTGTGCTGTTTGTATCTCGTGGATCAGCAATGGCGGTTGACATACCTAACACAACTTGTTGATCAACTGCCTCTACCATTTTTAATTATGGGCGACTTTAATTGCCACAGTCCTTTGTGGGGATACGGACGTCACAGTGGAGTCAATCACACATGATATGCAGAAGGCATAATGATGCATCCATTCCCACTATTCGTGAAAGATAAGTCAATACCAGTCTACCATGGTGGAATGAAAAAATTGCCGTGGCCGTGAAACAAAAAAAGCCGCCTTTAATCATTTTCGCCGAAGATCGACACAACAAAACCTTGTCAAATTTAAGAGAATGAGAGCAAAGACTTGTCGTCTCACGCTAGCAAGCAAAAAGTCGACATGGAAAAATTACGTCTCAAAGATAATATCAGACACCCCATCCTCAGAAGTCTGGAAGAAAGTAAAGCAGTGCTGGGCAGAAGGTCTTTCAAAACTATCAGTCACTTGAAATCCGACTATGATGACGAGATTATTTGATGATCCTCTTGTTATAGCTAAGCTTCTAGCAAACCAATTTTCTAAGGTCAGCGACACGAGTAACTATAGTGATGACTTTCAAAACAGAAAGCCGGAGATGGAAGTTACTCTCAACTTTGACAGTGAACGTGTCGACCCATACAACTCCAACATAACTCTGGAAAAACTTAATGCAGCTCTCAATGGTACTAAAAACTCTGCACCAGGACCAGACAAGATAAGCTACGAAATTCTGAAACACCTTCCTGAAAGACAAAAATCAAACATATTAGAACTTTTTAATTGACTGTGGAATACAGGCACTTACCCGGTTAAGTAGAAGGAGGTGTTTATTGTTCCTATGGCTAAGGCGGAAAGGATCCACTGCTAGCCTCTAGCTACCGTCCTATTAGCCTTTCTTGGGAAAAACTTTTAGAGACTATTGTTAGTAATCGCCTGGTATGGATCTTGGAACAAAAACATCTGTTAGTGGCTGAGCAGATGGGTTTTAGAAAACAAAAGTCAGCAATCGACCAACTTGGTTTTCTTAAAGAATTACATTTAAGACTTGTTTTCAAAACAATCATCATACAGTGGCTGTCTTTTTGACATTGAGACTAAGGGAAAGTCTACCAAAGCTCATACAATCCTTCCCTATATAAACGGACATTTCGTACACGTGTTGGTACACGCTCTCTTCAGTAAATTTTACACTAGAAAATGGTGTACCCCAGGATCAATATTGAGTTGCGTTCTTTTTGCTGTGGCAATAAACCCCATTTTCAAAATGTTTCCCAGACGTTAAGGTCTCGATGTATGTAAACGATCTGTGTATATTTTACATTGGAGACACGATGATTGAGAAAAATCACTCAAAAATTGCAACCGGCCATCTACAAAATCGATGATAATGCGGCTCAAGCTTCCCATAGAAATTTTAATTTCATCTCAAGCAATAAAAAATGTATATAAAAGCAGACCTACTATTACTAGACCCCCTAAGAGCTAGAGCTCTAAAATCATTGATGGGCTACAACACCCACTACCCGAAACATTTTCCATGAATTTACCTGAGGTTCCTCCTTGGAAGGATCTGAACATAAAATTTTAACAGATCTGCTGGATCTTCCACCAGAACAGATGTCACCCACTTATCTTCTGCTAGTCTTTCCGAATATTCGTAGAAAATAAATATAATTGGGTACCCAGCCACACAGGTATTCCAGGAACGAGCTAGTTGGATCAAGCTGCCCGTGCAGCAGCAGACTGTTTACAAATAGATGTAAAAGCATTGACATTCATCTTGAAACAAAAAAGTGGGTGAAAGCAGCTATTGATGCAAAATGGCAGGTAATGTGGGATCAAAGTGATAATAACCAAAAGAATTAAACCCACTGTGGTACCGTGGGTTCCCACTCCAGAACTTACCAGAAGGGAAATGATCAAACTTCACTGTATACGACTGGGGCACACCAGAGCAACACACTCATATTTACTTCTAAGAAGATTAACCGTTGTGCACTGTTTGTGGTTTAGTAATTACAATCGAACACTTAGGGGTTGAAAGATGTCCATCTTGAGATTACCGGAAGCCGACACAACATCAAGAAAGATTATGAGAGCTACTTGCAGATAGCACCAACAACATAAAAACGAGTTCTAGAATTTCTAAACGATATAGATATCTATCATGAAATATAATACAATTAAGTCTTAATTCCATGAAGAAATGAATTTGCTATCTACAAATTAAGGCAATAACTTTTGCCGTTGACACCCCATAACAAAATAATTGACTTTATTAGCAACAAACAAAATTCTAAATTGAAAATATATACAGAGACAAGGTTTAGTAAATAGCAATATTGCTATTTCCTGTTCTTCCACCTAACCTAGTGAAAGTAACCTTATTAATATTAATAATAATAATAATTAAATGACAAATACAAATACAAAAGTAGAGATCTAATTAATATTAGGTATACTAAAAACATTTTGAATATTTAGAGTTGTTTTCAAAAGTTTACAATAAATATATTTTTAAATTTAGCAGATAAAATTTTTAACTTCTGTCTGATGCTACAGAGTTATACCATTTTACAACATTGTAAGAAAACGTTCAAATGTTGTAGCACTATGTAAAGGAGGGTGTGAGGTTACCTGTGAATCATAGATTGATAGTGTAAGAAAGCAATAATGTAATCTGAACGAAGTAAGTACAACA
>JALBCR010000681.1:0-112959 GCA_030710515.1 Abscondita cerata
CTGCGGTTTCGATGTTTTCATTATTTTAGAAATGATTCTCAGCTTTCGATTTTTGCTTTTCTTGAATATATAAGCCCAGAAATTTACTGTTGTAAAAATCATCATCATAATTTATCCGGTATGGATTTCAAGAAATTAGGAACGTGATCAATTTTAAATGAAGAAGAGCAAAACAATTGAATAAGTATCTACATTTCTACTTGTTGCAGTGAAACTTGAATCTTACCTACTCCACCTTTATTTGAGAAACGAAGTTGAAAGTCAGATTGTTTCTAGTTACACTATTTTCTACAATTTTGGTTGTCACGTTTGTATACATGTATATAACGGGCGTTCAAATAAAAAACTGGGCTGTGTAGGTCTGGGTGTTTTCTTTGCATTTGGTAATTTCTTTAACAAAGTAATCGGTTAATTTAGGTTAGAATTCAAGGTAATTTTTAGGTTATATTTATATCATGTTTTAATTCAGTTTTCCACGTCACTGTAAAAAAATTAAATCAATTCAATTCCATGACCTGTCCCGCTTAGTTTTTTATTTGAAGCGTTGTTAATAATTCTGAATCAATTCATTCAAACAATGTTTTCCTGGTATTTCACTAAAATCTTTTTAATGATATTCCTTCAAGAGGTCATTCACAGATTCTTATACACGAGAAACAATAAATAATGTGTTAATAAGCCACTGTTTCCTAAAATTTGTTTAGTCTTTTAATTAAGCATTCATCTATATGTGAGAATTTGCTAGTTTTGCTCCATAACGATTTTATGTAAGTATGTTTTGACACTCGAGTAACTCTAACAATACCCACTCGCAAATATTTCGATTTGCATAAATGCACACGCTTTCGAGCTCAACTAATTACGAATAAAAACTCGTTAATTTAGTATTTTCGTCAATGTCTTTATTGTGCAACACACAATAATGGAATTGTTATGTTAAAGGAAGTTAGATTTTGAAAATTATGTGGTAGGTAACCGGAAAAGTAGGCATAATATTAATTCGAAATTATTACTACTACCTACTTGCACAGATTAATTTAAAGACATTTTATTACAATAATTATTTCTTTAGGAGAATGTTTGCTTATGCTACAGCACGTACATGTAATTATTGAAGGTACATGTTAAAACATTCCACGTAATTCTTTCAGAATTATAATAACAGTGCTGAGAGTCCCTCGTTTCGTTTAATTAAGCAAGTTTGTAACATTGTAGAAAAAATTAAATTTATCGTTATTAAATTGTTGATTTAAATTCGTTACCCGAATATGGTTAATTTGAAGATGTCTCGCCGCGCTGGTTAATATTTGAATAATAATTTTGTAATATGGTCTTTATTACACAGAAAATAAAGCTACTGATGCTTGAAACTGGTATAGATTTTATAGTGTTACGCCCATAACTCATTAAAGTATATCTTCGAAACGACCAGTAGCTGTTTCTTTCCTTATTATTAATGCGAACACAAATAAGATTTGATTGCCAACAGCGGAATGAATACTGAACGTTGTAAAAATTTTCGCCATTTTATTCTCTGACCATGGTACATTTAGTGGGTGGTCCGTATACCTGTGATAACACAAAAGAATTCAAAAAGCTTTTTACTAAAGACCCAAATATTAAGAATGATTAGGTAAGAAATATGGTGTCAGATCTTTTTGATGTATTAAGTGTTTTTAAAAGGCAAATGACACGGACGTTTCAATTTGCCTTTAAATGAAAACTGGAAAAGCCCCCCTGTCGTTTAGGCTGTTTTTGTGAAAGTAAAAGCAACGAAATTTCTTCGAGTTCAGTTAAGCACATTTTCTATCCCATTAAATGCATCTATTTTCTATACGGTATGTTACTTCTAGTGCACAGATCATTTCACTTTAAGTAGAACTTTCGCTATCTTATTGGATTTTCCGCTTATAAATTGTTGTTGTAAATCGAAATGCCGCAACTTTTTTTTAACTTTTAGTTAAAAAGTTAAAGCTATTAGTCTTTTGGTGCAGAATTAAAAAGCAATTACAAAAAATATTATTGTGCTAGGTGTTTAACGACACTAAAAAGCTCTTATAAATCGATACAAACAAAATTAATATTACACCGTCACTGCTTATTAAAGTCTATCAAACCCTCAAATTAAAAGTTAATCTACAATGGCAACTGATGTTTATTAGTAGACTCATACAGACACTTAAAGAAAATTAATCCTCATTTATGCGTCTACACGCACAAAACTAGACAAAAATTACAACTAATTGGATTTTCATGTCGTTAACTAATTTATGTAAAATCAACGCATAAAATTTTTTTTTTTGATACGCTGATGTGAAAAAGTAAAAAAATGTCAGTACAGAACGATAACGTAATTGTTTTAATATTCCGCATTTTACGGAAAGATAAAATATTACACAATTAGCTCTTTTTTATTAGAGCTTTTTTGCAATAAAGTTTCTTAATTGAACTAATATTTTTAATACAAGAAAGCTACAGATTTATTTCCTTAATTTCATTACGCCTTTCTTTCGCGATTAATGTAACCGTAGTGAATGTAGTTTTATTGATTAGATCATAAAAATGTTACGACGATTTCTTTAATAAGACATTCAATTTCTTCAAATTCAAGTTCGATATAGAAATGCGAAATTTATTTCTTGAAACTCAAATCTAATAAAGTTCTTCTTTTGTGGACGACCGAAAGGTAAGTCGTGTATTAGATTAATAAGGTGCCAACTTGTAATAAATGATTACACGTAGATTCTTAATGCATTATTTAATTTATAAATGAGAGTAATTACATTTCTGAATCCGTATTTCGTATTTTACCTAAATTGAATATTAGCACCAAGTCTTTTGAACTACAGCGTATTTGTACATGCGAAATATGTTTTATTATGTATGTTAAAGTAAATGAAATTACGCTACGTAGAGAGGATACGTTTACTTTGCTTTTTATATAAGTACTCGGCAAACATGCTTTGCGAAATAAAAGTGTTTTTGTAGTAAATAATTTTTTTAACGCTCCCTGCACTTGATTTTGAATATATATATGCGCGCTTACTTCGTGCTCGGTATTGATTTTTACAGTGAGCATTGGCGGATCTACTATTTTGGGGGCCTGAGGCTTTTCTTTAAATGGGGCCCCATTAAAATAAAATTAGAAGTCCCTGACAGAATTCACAAATAAATATAAAATATATTTTGAATAAAATACAAATACAATAATGAACATTCACCGTTACAGTAATAAGAATAAAAAACATACAACTGAAAAATTATCATCTTTATTACTGAAAACATGTTCAATCATTCTAAAATATGCACTTTTTTCTATTCTTTGAATCGGCGAATTCTTTTAATGTTTCATCGAGAGATAAACTTTTAAGTATATCGCTTTCTATGGACAATAGTGACAGATATTTAAACCGTTCTCCATCCATTGTTGTTCTGTACTTATTTTTATGAACGTCATCTTAGAGAACGCCCTTTCAGCTTCGCAACTTGTTGCAGGTATTGTCAAGAAAATCCTAAGTACTGTGGTCAGATTAGGAAAAACATCCGCTACGTCATTTTCGAAAATTAACTGCAACATTAATCTTGGAGATAATTTAGTGCTTGAACGATTAGGAGCTGTTAATTTTAAATATTCTTTAAACTGTTGACATTCTTTGCACAATGCGTCATCAGATCTTCCTTGTAATATCGGACTGCAAATTCAACACTATTAATATCAATGGACGACACTGCATCATCTGCAATATCAAACAAAAATTTAAACTTATTGTCAATTTCCTTATATCTTTCACCTCTTTTATTTAATTCGGATATCAAACAATCCAATAATTTGTTTAAAACGTCAACCCGAAATTTATCTCTGCCTCGCAAAATCTCCTGTCCTGTCTCACCATTTGAAAATATTTTTGTTTTAATACGTTTATTTTTGTCACTGTATTCTTTTTGTGTTTCGGTACTTATTTCATTAGCTTTTATTTCATATTCAATAAGTTTATTATGACAATTTTCTCGAAACGATTGTAAATATAAACTTAGCGAAAGAATTAAATTGTAACCATTATGTATATCTAACTCAGGCGATTGAAGTTTTTGGCGACTTGGTTAAAACGTTCCAAAATTTCTTCCCAGCTAATCGTTAATATTACAGTTTCCAATTTGGTCAATGCTTTAAACAAGTTTGTTGCTTCTCGTTTACAGTCAGATTTTTCATCTCCTTCCATGATATATTTGAGGGTGTTTAATACATCACTATACCCATACTTCAATGCTCTAACACTTTCATACCGAGCACACCATCTTGTAGTAGATAGTGTTTTTAGCGAATATTGAAGCGTAGCATGATTTTTTAAAATATCCCATCGATGAGGCGAAGCTGAAAAGAATACGTACAACTGTTGCAAAATTCCAAAATAATTTACAACTTCAGGAATTATTGACGCGGCCTCGACACCAACCAAGTTTAAAGAATGCGCTGCGCACGGTACAAAATCGGCATACTGGTTCGCTTCTTTAAATCGAGCTTGAAGTCCACTATATTTACCACTCATATTTGACGCATTATCATATGATTGTCCTCGAATATTTTTTAGTTCCAGACCAATATCACTTAAAAAGTCGGTAATTTTATTAAACAAAAAAGCAGTGTGGTTTTTAATAGGTAAGAATGTTAAAAATCTTTCGCAAGGTTTTCCTTGGTAACAATATCTTACAATTATTGCCAACTGATCAACATGTGAGAGATCTGGAGATGAATCCACCACTATCGCAAAATACCTGCAGTGATCACTGTTTATTTGATCAACTATTGTCCTAAGAACTTGTTTTCCCATTATTTGAATCAATTCTTCATAAACACTTTTGATAGGTAAGTAATACTTCTGCTTTCAGACTGACACTTCCTTAAATGTTCTTGAAGGAATGGATCAAATTGTGATATTAATTCCACGAGCCCCATAAAGTTTCCATTGTGAGGTGAACCCCACTGTTCGTCATGCCCTCTTAGTGCTAAACCTCTTTCACATAAAAATTTTAACACCGCTACAACTCTTTTTAGAACATGGTAGTAGTACTCTACGGATTTTCTATGTTCTTCTTCTAACCTCTTATCTATAGTAGATGTGTTACTTTTTCTCGTAAGCCAGGTAATTGTTGATTTTTGTGATCTGTGGAATCTTCATGGCAATCCAATGCCCTTAAGATATTTTTCCAATCGGAAAACCCACTGATAAACACTGAAAGGGTTTGAGCAAATAATTTGCAAACGAAACAGTAAACTTTCCCTTTTGATTTCGAATAACACAGCCAAAAACGCTTCACTTTCTGTCCATTTTTAAAGTCTTACTCACATAAACGTTGGAAAAGTATCTTTTTGATTTTTCCTGCTACTTCAGATTCCGCGTAAACATTTTCTGAGTTTAAACATTGAAAAAGATACTTTCTTTCACTAAACATTGAGATCTGAAGCTATTATTGATATTATCGGGCCACATTCCCAAGTCTGCATACTTTGAAAATAATAACGTCTCTATCTCCTTAGCGTCACTGGAGGGTTCAATTTTGGTATTACTCGTAAAATCATATGTAGCACCATCCTGATTTTGATCAATAATATTTTCCAAATATTCACTTTGAATTTGAGTACTACAGCTACCAGGTACGTTAATAGCTAGACTAGAATTTTCAGCATTGGATACTTCACTTACATGTTTATTATTTCTTTGGAAAAAATTTGTCAACTTAGGAAGTTTATTTTTTCCTTCTCTTTTATTTCTTTTAGTTTTCGTTTTTGATGGCCGCTTAAATATTTTCTTTCAGACATTTTTAATTGTAGAAACACGAACTAATATTCAACAACAATTATTCATGAAGCCGCCGAGGATAGTAATGCCACTTTAAAATTCCAAATATGCACTAAACAAACTTGATATGCTCGTATATATAATTATTAATATTAAAAATAGTGGTGCGGTGTGAAATCGCGACCTGTGATTTTCAGTCACTTATTTCCGGCACTATCACTAGGAGCAACTATGTTTTTATAACTGAATGTCAGAATCTGAACGTCCGCGCCCGCTTGAAATCCGAAGTCAAACATAAACTGTAACCACTAATTAAAAATACTGAGTTAATTTGCTTTTTACTGCAAACATGGAAAAACTCCTACCTAAAGTTCGATGTGGCGGCATCAGTAACATAAGAATAGTTATAGGTTATGCTAATTCGAGGAAACAACGTTGTAAAGCTAATGGACCGAAAGAAACCTTCCTTCTTAAATAACTTAAATAATTATTTTGTAAATATATTTTGAGTAATAAATATTTTAGAATACAATCCACAACTTTGAAGGGATTAAAAGGCGCCGATATTTTGAGAAAACAGTTGTTTTTACCTACCTACCTACCTACCTTCTTCGAAAATATTTTAAGTGCTTAATCCTCGACTTAATCCGGAAACAATGCATAATAGTTATCTTTTCCTTCGCTGTTTTCTTTTGTACATTTTGTACTTTAACTATCATTAACCCAATGTAATTTACAAAACTAGGGGCCCCTCTGTGCTCGGGGCCTGAGGCTTAAACCTCATAAGCCTTATGGTAGATCCGCCGTTGACAGTGAGTG
Organism: Abscondita cerata; assembly: GCA_030710515.1. NCBI lineage: Eukaryota > Metazoa > Arthropoda > Insecta > Coleoptera > Lampyridae > Abscondita > Abscondita cerata. Next base: position 6,618 of record JALBCR010000681.1, read on the forward strand.
TATATAAAGATTTTGTACAGTTACATTGTATTGTTTCTGGATGAAAATGATTGAAATACTTTCGCAAATTTTGATTTTGTAGTCTGATTGAGGCCATTGAATGTGGGCACGTGTCTAGCCTGCCTCAAAATAGGGGACTTAGTTAGAGCTTTTGTTATTGAGATAAATATCAGACTTTTTGTTGTTGTGATTGGAACCAGAAAACCACTAAATAAAGCTGGAATATCTGCGATTCTATGAACTAAAGCATCGATTCAATTGATTATTATCTCATAATCAAGAAATTCTCAATTTTTTTTGGAATAACTTGTGGCATTAGTTGTTAAGTTTTTGATAAATTCAGGATAATCGTTCTTTTGCAGATTTTGAATTTTAATAGATGTTAGTTACATAATTGACTTAAAGGAACCAAAAAATAGAATAAAATTAATTAAAATAACATGTGTTTCAATAGCTAGGCCATCATCATCAGCAGCGAACTTATTCTTTACAGCAACATATGTTTTTATGAAATTTTTAAAACATTGAAAACTTTCATTATAATTGTTTGAATATTTGATTAGAATCAAAAATATTGATAAAAGAATCTTTAAATAGTAATTTTTTTAATTTCTAAAGTGATATGATCGATACAATCTTTCGTCAATAGAAAAAGCTCTATCAAATTAGCCTGCAGTTAACTTTCCTCAGACAAAGTACTATCGTGGTACCAAATTCTATAAATCTAGCATATGTACAGGAATACAGTCTAATACCACCCATTTACAAAAAAAAATTTAGTCAATTCAATTTAATATATTTAACATTTAACTAGTAAGATTAAATTAAAGTGAATAGAAACCTTATAAGTTTAATGTAAGTAACAACTAAATAAGAACTAATAAGTAAACACGAAGTAGTGTATATTTGTTAACGAATGAATGATAGTGATAAATATCACATTTGAACAGGCAACGTTAGTGATAGTATTGTACGGTTATTAAAGCGCATAATATAAGAAACGATTAGGACAAATTAAAATAACAAACTAACTAAATTTACCACTTTATCTAAATTAACATTTAAAATTAAGTTAAAGTGCGTATAAATATCATCGAAAAATCAAATTAAGTACTAAACAACATGAGTTCAATGGACGAAGAAAAAGAAAACGAACAGAACGTGTAACGTTCCTTTTTTTAAACACTCTGTATATATGCTTTGTGAATGTTTTTAAATAAATTAAATGTTAATCTGCACAATGCGTTTTCAAATTTGCGATTAGAAACGAGTTCAGGATATATATATATATATATATATATATATATATATATATATATATATATATATATTGCAACTTTGCCGACAGGTATGTAAAAGCAGTTACATAGTCGATTCTTCAATACTATAGCCAACCTAACAGTTGGCAAGTATAAAAATTTCTGAATCGCCTGCAGTAAAAGTACGCAAGAGGTTTTACAATAGCAAACAAACACTGAGAATCACCCGATTGCTAACATTTACGTACGTGAACGTTTTCACGAGTCGACACTAGATGTCGAAAACTTATCGTTTATATATATACCAGCATTTTCATCTTTTGTATAGAAATTTGTTTACCACCAAATTCAAATTTAATTTAACTTGGAAGTAATTCGGATCTGCTGTTACTCATTTCGATTATGATGGGCGGTTCCTTGTTTTGGCTACTTTATTCCTGCCAAAGTGAGTACGACATTAATTATAACTGCCGTTAAGTGAAACTTGATTAGAATCACAAGTGCTAAACTTAACAAAAAACATTACCACGTTAATAATCCACGTTAATTTATATATAGTGCTAATAATCATCTACAACGATTCTCTTAATCTTAAGTTGTACGTTGAAATCTTTAACAGATAAGACTGAGTGGTGCCCAACTGTATGTACATATTTTAATATTTTTGTAATATAAATTTGGCCTATTTTGTGGTTAATCTGTATTTAAAATGTGCCATTCCTACTTCCCGTAAATACCTACATGCCGGTGCAAATTTTTATGTTGTGTTGCAAAAACTATAAGCACAATTCCGAATTAAATAAAGATAAATAAATAAAAAAAGATTACAAACGACATGCAACAAGTGATGAGGAGCAGATGTTTTTAATAGAAGCAAAAAGCAACACCAAGAAGATAAAATTGATAAAATATTAAGCGTACTACAAAATATAACATTAGAAGTTAGTCAAATAAGAGCAGATCAACAAGAATATCAAGAAAAATAAGAAAACTCGAAGTGGAAAACGAATCAATAAAAAACGAGTACCAACAGATAAAAAATGAACTACGTGGAACAAATATAAGACTTGAAAAATGGAAAAAGAGAAAAAATGGAATATTGTAGTAGTATAAATTGAAGAACATAAGAGGCGAAAGAAAGAACCGTAAGAATACTAAAATCGGTTATCAAAAATTAATAATAGATGGTAAAGTATGGAAATGGAATGTAGGCAAGGGCGCACTAGAAGAATTTAATGTAACAAAAAACTAATTATTGAAACGATCGAGAATAAGAAGACGGAAAAAAATTTTTTAGTTTAAAATGAAAATAGGTACATGGAACGTAAGAAGTTTAATGGGAAAATTAAAATGTAAATTATACCTTACACCTTATGGTTAAAATAAAAACTGGGCTGTGTAGATCTTGGAATTTTCTTAGACATTGAGTATTACTTTTAACAAAGTAGTCAGCTGATAAGAAGTTTAAGTTAAGTTCTGTGTTGCCTATGCATATGTGGTGTGCCTTTCCTAATTTTGTTTTGCAAATTCTTAATTTTTTCAACCAAATCAGTTTCATTTCTCTTCATTTTAAGGTATATCACGTTTTATTGTAGATTCACGCGTCATTTTGCTGTAAGGCAGACCGGGTATGTTTGATTTTTTTTTAAATGTGGTTGTTGTAAAACGTACTCATGAGCCATGCCGTTACCGGGGATGGTTGACCAATGGTACGGGGTAGGTAGACTTAAATGGTATTGTGTTGTTGGAATATATAGTAATCAAAACACAATATTTCAATACTTTTATTTTCAACTCATAAAAATCAAAACCCAGAAAAAAATGGTAACTCGAAAAATCACTTAAACTTAGAATCTTTAGCTCTATTATTTAACAAAAAGTAAAAACATTGCTCATAATAAAATTTCACTTATTCACTTTCCGCTTCCGACAGACAATTCTTGCAACAGTAAAAAAGATTATCGCCCTTAGCGCACCTGGAGTGAACCCATCTTTTGCATGGTTTGCATTGAATCCCTCCTCTCCTGAATCACTACATGAGAAAGATTCAGTACACTCTACACAAATAGTATCATCATCATCATCTGATGTGTCATCAATATTATGTCTAGGATTATCTGTATTGGTTTCTTTTTTTCTCTCTTTTTATTTATTTTTATTCTTCCTATTAACACTTTTTTTAATGTTTGTTTTCTCTTTTGGGCATTTCTTCGATTTGAATTTCGCGGTTCTGCAACTAGAAATGGTCATATATCCTCGGCTAACGTGAACAATGTAGAAGGTAGATCGATAAAATTACTAGGAACTTCTTCGTTGGTGTCTAATCCCAGCTCCTTCATTATCTGTTTTTCAGGGGTGATTTCCGTAAAAACTGCCTCTTGTTCTGTAAGTGGTGATATTGATGGGTCTTTAACAGAAGGATCTTTTTAAACACTAATTTCTTTATTATTGTCAAAAGTTGGGGTTTGTGGTTCTGGTTTATCTGTCACTGAACATCCGCTGAACTCCGACTCAGGAAAAATATTTTAACTCAGAGGACATACGCGTGTGACTCAAAAATCAGTTTGTATATTTTCGGTAGTAGCTGTCAACGGTAGTGTTTATTTTGTCAACTCCGGAATGTCATAAATATCTATTGTCTTCCCCGGAAGACCAGCTAACCACTGTCACAGGCCGTGTTAAAATACCACGGATCCATCTAGAGGTCGCAGCTTGTGACTGCAATGGGATGGAAACAACAAAATGGTGACACTGTTTGAAGAATTCAATTATTCCAATAGAAAGATGGGAGTCATGATTATCAAGCAAGAGAAGAATCGGTTCTTCTGTGAATGGTTTTGCATATTTAACAAAATGCTTGGCATTTTTAATAAAATTTTCCTCTTTCATCCAGCCGGACGTATTTGCATCTTCCCTTTACAAAATAATCTTTGTAGTGAACATTGGGAAACATGAAAAAAAGGGGAACCATATTTCCAAGTGCAGACACAGCTTCAGCTACAGGTACTGTGACTACTTGACCTCGCTCGGCTGATTGTCATTTGTAACTCATTTTGTTCTACGTCGTGCCAGAACCTTATTGGGGGACTACACAGTACTTAGTCCAGTTTCGTCCACATTCCATATGTTTCCAGGACTTGGTTTTAGCCGAGCATACACTTCTTTCAAATTATGGAAGAATTTAGCTACATTGTGCTTATTGAAAGAAGATAGGCTTATTGCTTGTACGTTCTAATCCAAAAAGTATTGTTCCTATTCAAAACTGCTAAACCAATCCTTTCTTGTAATCATGTTTTTTTTCCAGGAATTTTAAATGCCTTTTTCGTTTTTTATTGCAAATTGGTAGGCAAGTTTTCTTGATTCATAGGGCGTCAGTCTCTGTTAACATAATTAGACAAAGACTTTTCCTCCGCCTATTTTTAAAAATAACTAACATTAGTGGTAGGCTGTGTCTCTAAAATCTTTCTGCATTTTAGTAATGTACCGTTGTAGAGTATTGTAGGGTATGGAATACTTGATTGAGGTTGCATTTATACTGCGTCCTTTGCGGATAACTTCGTGGGATGCGTCTTCTACTGTATTTTTGGTATAGATGCTCTTTCAGTTTTTCTAGTATACGTCCTTATTGTACTGTCAAAATATTGAATACTGATGCTAACAACATTCTTGATCTTATTAAATTATACTTTAGTTCTTATTAGTCATGTATACTATTTTGAATTGAATGAAAAAATCAACCTTGATTTGTACTGGCTCTGGTAGACTAGGTAGTCATCCAACCCCGGAGAAGTGTTAACTAGCCCCAGCTACTACTTTCTGTTCAAAAATTTTTGGTACCGTGAACAAAGCAAGGCATTGCAACAAGCTCAATTACTCTACTTACCTCTATGGTCAACCATCTCCGGTCTGCCCTACTATCTATGTACACTGTAAAAACAATTAAATTCTAAGGTCTATCCAGTCCAGTTTTACATTTGAACACTCGTTATGTTGGAAATATTAAACACTGAATTTTTGAGTTCTGACTAGCATACAAATTTAAATTTTCTTTAAAAAAATTCTTAGTTGATTATGATGAATATTTTTGTTTTATTCTTGCTTTAATTTTTATAAATTTAATTTGTTTGGATAACGGGAAAACTAAATGCCAGTTTTTTACTGTGTTTATCATTAAAACCCTTCTCTTACATCGTTTTACTAACAATTTTAGCGTGTTTTTTGCTTTTGTTTTCTCAAAATCTGTTGCTACTGTGACTTCGGTTTGACTTCATCCGTCCCATTTACGTGTTCGTTCCACTTGTGTTTTAAATACGTTTTGACTATTGAATATTTTGCCTAAAATATAATTTTTGATGTGCGACCATGGTAGGAATCTATTCGTCGTTGCTTCAGTTTCGTCACCATGTCCAGAGATGTCTATACCTAAAACTCCTACATCAGCAATTTTCGGCCCGCGGATCGAATGCGTCCTCTTTTATAGTGGTAAACAAGACTCTATTACGGTTTGTTTTGTTTATTTACAGTATGTGCCCGAATTGAGTTTCTAAGAGAAAAAAATAGATTCGTAATTTTACAAAAAAAATGCGAAAGGAATAATATTTTTTGCTTAACTTGAAACGGTCAAATTTGATTAATATTTTAATATCTCTCGTCTGTCTTCTTAAGATATTTTTTTGTTTTATTTTATGGTGGAAGGCTTGACTTGAAATTGACAAACATTAATTGACTACTTTTTTTTTATGATAATATTATTGTTACGCAAAAATACAATGTTATGGTGTTGGAGAAAAGATTGCGTTGCAGCAGAATTTAATGAAAAAATTCCTGGAGTAGCTGTTTCTCAAACGGCTCTAAGAAAAAAAACCGAAAGTGATTTTGTACTCAATTTAAAGAAATACGTGATGAACAGGATGCTTCTACCGTTTTAGTTTTTGATTCTGTAGAAGATAATAAACAACTTTTTTGGGGAGACGGGCGTTTCAACTGGGTGCGCAAATGGCATATTTAAAGAATTTTGAAAGAACGTAAATTGTATCCCTACAAACTCATTTTCAATCTTACGTTAGAGTCAAGAGATGATGAAAAACGTCTCTATTTCTAGAAGAGATTGCCACATGGTGGTAATGTCTACTCTGGACCCTCTGTTGTTGGAAGTATGAATACTCAAGTTATCAATATGTATTTTTGTACGGGGATGGCAGATCAAATAATGGGGAACAGCATTGTCATAAAATTATAGTATTTTCCGATGAAGTAACTTTTTGCAACAAAGGTGTGCTGTTTTTGATCATGGAATAATATGTCCATACTTTTGTGAAATATATAAATCAGCACAATTATTTAGATATGCTGAGTAATATTTTTTGGATAGTTCAGCGAATTACCTCTGATTATCGACACTTTATATATTTTCAACAAGATATGGTTGTTCAGAGTTTTCGTATTATTTCAAACTGACTGAATCAAATATTTGGAAATAAATTGAATTGGCGTGAATGGTTCTGGTTTATGGTCGCCAAGGAGCCGTGACTTGACCATTTTAGATTTTTACTACTCCTCATGGACTGATAGTAGAAAACAATTTTATTCACTACATGAGCCCAAGCTCTCCTGGTGGACCCCCTCCCCGAATTTCCCGATTTTAGTTATATATATATATATATATATATATAGTAAATGTTAAAAAATTCCACTACATGAGTCCAGCCTCCCTGGTGCATACAATTAGGTCTTTATAAAATTAAGCTCGAATTTTTATGACGTTTTATAATTGCGTATAATAATTGCTTTAATTGAAATATATTGAAGGAAAGTTATTTTAAATAAAATTTGAAAATAAATAAAAAAATCACAAATAATTTTTAGTATTGAATTTATAATAAACTTTAATCTTATTCTTACTTTTCCTTTCACTCCTAAGAATATTTCAAAAGCTTTGGGCTTCTGACAGCTAGGTCGCTACTCCTACATTTCGTCGGTTATTTCTGTCTCTTGCCATTCTTTTGATTTCTCCCTATTTTTTTTTATTCCTTCCGATCTCCCCTCAAATGCTCCTTTTTCAGATGTCTCTAGAGGTCTGACTATTTTTCTTTCTACAGTAACAGTAGTAGCCGTGCACGAGTCACATTTTGCAGTCGATCCGATCACAGAAATGCAGTTGCATATTAGAACTGTGGTTCCTGATATAAATACTACTACACGGTTTGGTGTAGTCGATATGGGGTCTGCAGTCGGAATGCAGTTCGAGTGGTCGCTACAAGCGCGCGTCATATAAAACCAATGCAACCACAAAAATGTGGTCGACTAACCACAGCTTGTGGTGGTAGATGTGTTTTTTATAACAGTCTTATTTTTTCCTAGATTCTCTAAAGTGTTTTGGTATGTATCCTAAAAGTACATCTGGATGTTCTGCATGTGTTGCGTGCATAGTTTGCTTTGATGTTTATTTTTAGTTTTGCTCTAACCAATTTATGGTCTGATGCGATGTAGTACTATTATTTTTTGTTTATCATCAATATGGTAGATATACATGTTTCCATGTTCTTCTATCTATGCCTAATAGTGTTGATATACCAAAATTTGTTCTTATTCTACTCTGTGTTGTTCAAATTTATCTTGATTGGTCGAAACTCTCTGGCAGCAGGCATTCCCCGTTTGGCAGGTGATGCACAGTTCTCCCAATCCTCTTTCCAGCGTTTAGTTATATCAAGTTATGGAATATGAGCATTTTTGCAGTTTTCAAGAGGGATTTTCTTGAGCGAAGCTTGTTTAATCCCCGTCGGTAACTCCAACGTGGAAGCGGAATATATACCCCGCGACGGGGTATACTAGACCTAGAGCTTTTAGATCTAAGTGTAGAGGGTGTGGAATCCTATATCGTTTCATATAGCTTTTGCAGAATGTTATTTTGAGTTCTGAGTTTTGCAGCTGTCTTGTAAGATGTTCTTTGAAGCTTATTGTTCTATCGAGTATTACACCTAGGTATTTAGGATGGTTATTGTGGCTAAGGAATCTGTCCTCAAAGTAGATTTTAAGTTGGTTGTTGGCCATCTTGTTGTTGTGAAAGCACAATTTTTTTGTCTTAACGAACTTGAGCTGCAATCTCCAATTATGGAAGTATCTCTCAAGGGCACCCAGGTCATTTGTTAGAATTTGGTCGGTAGTACCTAAGCTTTTATGGCTTGTAACAAGTGCCTAAGCTTTTATGGATTGTAGCAAGTACCCAGTCGTCAGTGTATCCGAACTTCTTTGATGTAGTTTCAGGCATATATACTATGTAGAGGCTGAAAAGCAGGGGAACAATTGTTGTTGAAGGCCGTTATTTAGTTTCATTTGTGTACTGGTCTTTTCGCTCATGATCGGTGCAGCTTCGGCCCGGTCGGAATCCAGCTTGTTTCACAGGTATGTGTTGGAGTAGTCTATTATATAGCAGTCTTTCAAAAAGTTTGTAAATCATGCTTAACAGTGCAATTGGGCGATATTTTTGGTTTGGCTTTCATAAGTTGATGTGGGACATTTCCAGTCTGAAGTGTAACCAACTAAAAATTCTGCAAGCCATTGCTTGGTAAATCTGTTTTAGAAATTCAGGATAAACGCCATTGAAGCCAGGGGTTTTTCATGTTTTCATTAAATTCAAAACTTTCCAAATGGACAAGTGGATTTTAGTGTCTTGAGATCTGTCTTAACTTTAATTGTGCGTGAGCGGTTTTGGGGCGTTTTTGAGGTGGGACGCCACTTGGTTTGGAGTTATTTTGTGGGTTACTGCTGCCGTGTTTTCGTAGCAACGACCTGGTCTGTCTTCTTGACTTTTGAAAATCTAGGTTTTCGACAATTTTCCTACAGTTTTTTGCCCTCCACAGTACAACCGGGTATATACTCTATTTGGTAACCCTTTGGTACTTCTGCTTTTCCTGCTGTTATTATTGCCCCCGTCAGTTTCTTATAGTTTATGCTTTTTTGGAGGATCCAGCCTAATCTTTTGTCGAGATTGCTAGATAAGGTGTGTCAATCAGTGACTATTCTTGATGCTAGTAGTGGTTGGCCTTTATTGTCAGGGTTAAAAACAGAGGTCGGGGTTATATTCCCTCTTCCAGGTTGCAGATCGGAAAGTACCTCTATCCTTAGTATCGAATAAGAGGTGGATGCCATATTCCTCTGTTTATTCTACAAGGGACGTGCCATTTTTGTCATTGTCCGCACACTACCACATTTTATGGTGGCTGTTAAAATTTCTCACGTATATGGTTGGTGTTCGTAGAATTAAGCACATGGGCAGGCCAGGCGAGGGCGGGTGGTTTGTAAATATTAACTATTGTGATATCACCAATTTTTACTGTAACCTCATGGATTTTATTCTTGGTGGAAGTGAAAATCAGGGATGCGTTTTATGTGTTTGTGCGTACATATGTTGCGACACCGTACACTTTATCGTAGGTGGCGCAAATCAAAACCTAAGATTTTTGTTCTTGAGTTTAATTTAATCCTCAGTGTGCACTTCTTGAATTGCGACCAGGTCAACACCGTTTTCTTTCAAAAACTTTGTAGAATTTGATATTTAGCTTATGCCTTCTATATTAAAATGGCAAACTTGTATACTGGGTTCGAGTTCCTTCGTCAATTGGTCCTCATAAGGTCCATTTATTGTTAGTGTCATCTTCCTGAGGACTTCTGTGATTTTTACCAGGAGATTGTGAGATTGTCTGGCTTCTGTTGTGTTAGTTCATTTAGCGTTATCGAGGGTACACCACGAGGAGGCGAACTAACTTTACAACCCTTCCATTTTTGAATTTTAGTTAACGAGTAAGTTGTCAAATCTGATGCTATGGCTAAATTTTGATTGGTTCTTTTACTATGTCATGTAATTTTTATTAATAAAAAATAAGTAGAAAATTTGTAATAAATTTTATCTAATAAAAAAATAAAATAAGAAGATTTATACAAAATTGAATTATAAATCATAACATGTTTTTACTTGGAGGAGTAGTTTTGATAAGAAGTATTTTCCGGATATTTAAAAAAAAATGTTTGCCACCAAAATTCTATCAGGTAAATTTCTTTAAAATTAATTAATTAATCGAATATCTTTCAAGTAAATCTAATATCTTAATTAAGTTATTTAATTAAAAAATTATTATTCTCGAAACATTAATTAACTCAGTTCAGTGAAATGTTTTAAATTAATAAAATGATTCAAAATTTTCTAATGTGAACCATATACTTATAATCTAATTTTGCATCTGAAGAATTTTTTTTCCAAAACTGAGACCCGTTTGTTGCTACTCAAATTAATTAACGGTGTAACTTTTGCCATTTCTCATAACAAAGTGTATGTTTTCAACTATAAATAGTATAATCTTGATAATAAACTCGGGATTTAAACCAGATTGAAATTTTGTACAATGATTAAGCTGTTCGAAGTTATACTAATCCTATATAAGTTACAACCAAAAACATTCCCTATATTCTTATTTAAATAAGGACCCTCGTAAAACTGTCAGCATAAATTTATACTTATCAAATTGCACTCATTATGCTAGTGCTGTTTTGAACTAAATATAAGGATGTTATACTTAAATAAATTTATAATTTATTTAAATCTAAAATTAAGCAAGAAATTTTAGATGATTTAGGTGTGAATAAACAATATAACTTTTCGGAACGCTTCACAGTTGTGGGATTCTTACATCCCCAATGCATCCACTTGAATTTGTTGTTTTTTTTAAATCAAAGTAAAAGGCGCTGTGTTTGTTCTTGTGTGTGACTGTTCGGTAACTGGAATTGGGAAATTAATTGTCGGGAGTAACAGGAAACAATTAATTTGTTAGTAGTCAATGCTGTAAAATGAGTTTTCGTCGATTTTAATGATTACGACTAGCGTAAATAATTTTAATGTTGAAAATGAACATTGGAATGGAGTTCTATAGCCAGCTGCTTCTCTTCCTATACTCGTTAACCGAAGTATCGGGTTGTGGCTAACGAGTGATTCATCACTGCGGTATCCTGCGAGTGCCGTTCATCTCCTGTAGCCTTCTCACCCCGTTGCTGCGAAACCGCACCAGGAAGCAATCTCACGATTGCCAAGCCTTCCCCATTCTTACCAAACCTGATACAGAGGATTCTGTGAATTATTTGTGGCGGCGTCAATATACCCCACGCATCCGTTCTCGTTCTGGTTCTTAATGCAGGGGTTAAGATTTTTCTTCCTTCGGTTTTCTACTTAATTTATTTTGTCCCTAATTTTTTCGGAACTTTGTTATTTATGAGCTCTAGTTTCGGTTGATTTACGATCGTCTCATACTTATATACATTTCAATTTTTTTCTGGTTGCGGCAGCATCAGTGTTGAATATTTGAGGTTCTTCGATGTTACCTCGCGTGATTTACCAATCGCATTCAGAAGCGGTTTTTTCACGATTTCCCCTTTAAAAATTGCTTTTTTATTTTATTGTCGTGTATAACAGATTTACGTTTGCTTTTAACACGTTAAACGCATTGTCTTTTCGAGTTTTTTTTTATGTTTTAAGTTTTGTATGCTACACTCAATATTTTAAAGGTTTATTTTATTTGTTGTTTTAGTGTTGCACGACAGAATTACTACATCGTAAAGTTGTATTAACAACGTATAGAGAATATAAAAAATATCGTTTTAAAATGTCCATCGCAATTTTTTTTCCTCTAACAAATTACGTTAAGATCATCCTTATTTCTTCGGAAACAATAACCGGAACACTAGGTCCGATATTAATTAAATAAAGAACATTTTTTCTCCTCTTTATATTTCTTAAACTAAGTAATAGGATGAAATTAGTATTATATGCTTCTTTCCACGAACAAGATTCCATTATTCTTTCAGTAGTTCTTTTGCCAGCTTTATCTTAAAGCAGCGGCATTAAGAATGGTACAAAAATACACTGTTTTATACTTAATGTCCGAGATAAAACATACTTCTAGTCCCTGAAGAGGTCGGATTATATGTTCCGTATAAAATATAGTCTCTCCTTGAGTTAACTAATGCAAATGGAAATGGAATCCCTAACTGCTCTTTATTTTATTCGATACAAAATCGATTGAGTGAAATATGCTTTCACGTTTGAACAGAATTCGACATTATTATAACGACATAAGCGCCTTGGTTTCAAACGATTCCCTATAATTTATTCACCTATTTTTTGGGTTAACTTGCAAAAGAAATCTAGAAACATTCATTTTCTTTTTTTAGAATCTTTTTTCTTTCGGGAATTTGTGGAAATAAAAGCGTTTTTGACAATGTACAAAAAGTGATATTGACAAGTTTCTTGTGAATTCATTACTACCTTATAAACAAAGGAATTCGTTCCGGTTCCATTGAACTTCTCTTCTTGCTCATTTTGTAAACATAAATTCCGTTTTCTGTTTATATTTTTCTAATGTATGCAAATTGAAATTTAATGACAAGAATATATTTTGACCGCGATGTGTAATTACGCTAAACTTTGTTAAATATTCAAAAAAAAATTTTTTTTTATCTTGCACATAATAATAATTTTAATCCTTACAGAAAATGTCAATACAGAATAAAATTATCATATATTCGATAAAAGAACGAACGTGTAGGATTTAAACAGGTGTAGGTATATAGCGGTTTTTAGATTTGTAATATATTTTTAATAAGTTACCGTTTTGATTTGGTTATCCTAGAACGCTAGGTTAAGCGGAAGTTTTAATAATATTCAAAAAACGTCACGGAAAGTAAAACATCCTCCTAAATCGATCTTTCAACTTCATTACTCTGCATCGTAGCCACTCTAGCATGAAAGATGGATAAATACTAAACTATATTGAACAAACTTTTAAGTCTACACCTCATTTTATTTTATCAGACTACAGTACTTCTAAAGGAGTTTAAAAATGTTTAATTTAAAACAAAGTAATTACTATAGAAAAATCAATTTGGAAATCTGTTTTAGATTTTGGACATCTTTAAACGTTTGATCGTTTGAAGTTGTTTAAATAAAAAAATATTGAATTTTAATTTGACACGAGACTCTCTAATTTGTTTAAAAATTATGGCTGATTTTTAGTGGGAAATTTGAATTTGTCGTGTGCTCGGGCGCTGTCGGCAATGTTGGGTTCGTGAGTACGTCAAGATGGCGGCGTGGGTAACTGATGCCACCGGATTTGTTCGTCAAAGGTTCGTGAGTAGGTCATGATAATGGAGTGGGTGTGTGATGCTCGGTCGCCGTAAGCTATGTTCGGCAAGGTTCGGGAGTAGGTCTAGATGGCGGCGTTCTTAGTAAGCATTTAAATTGTCTAATTTCATGTACACAGTTTATTATTTCAATCGTATTACCTGTATGAAAAAACCTTTATCTGTATAAACAGACTTGTAGAAGGTTAATGACCTTTGATTTCAATACAGAACAATGCCCTCGATCGGGGGTTAGTGAGCTGTATCTGTGGGTTTCAGATCAGTTTCAGACTTGCTTTTGACTCATATTAAACACTATAGAATGAACTTCATCATAATTTAGAGTACGATGACATGAACTAAATTAATACAACTTAAAAAAAATTATATTGAAACACAACAAAATTATTACAATTATGTTACTTATATAATATAAGATAAGAAATATGAGCAATGTTAAACTTAGAGTTACTATGACGACCTCATTATTTACATGTTTTTGTAGTATTGTTGGGGTTACATTGAATTTGCCTGTGTCCAATTTCACACGACTCACAATGTATATAAAAAAATACTCAAGTTTAGATTTTATTACTATTTTCTTGTTGTTTTTTCTTTTCAATCATTCATTTTCACTTTAATTTACTGTTTATGTAGATAATCCCACGGTTTTGTATCAGTACTCTTCCCTACCATACGTTTGTCGTCATACGGGTTAAGAACAACTTTGGTTAGTTTCATAGAATATACATCGTGCTTTTTAGACTTAATATACTTTTGAGTCTTTTCAATAATGTTTTTATGTAATAAACAATCTTTATAATCTTTAAATGTAACCATTTTGATAGAAACTTTAGTGCGCCCTTTAGATTTTTAAACAATTTTGTGTCCGAATTATCATCAACAATATAAGATCTCAACCCTACAAATTCTAACATTATGCTATAATTATTCTCATCTTTCATAACCCAAATTTTTGTTTTTAATTCAATTTGATATATATTTTGTTGATCATAATCTGAAGTATCAAACCATGCAGAGATTTTTTCGGAAACATTTCTTCATGTTTCTTCTGGGTCTCCTCCGGAAGACATTTATATAAATGTTTTGCCACCCTATGCCGCAGCATTGTATGGAACCTGTTGTAAGGGCATACTACCATATCTACAACAAACATAAATATTTGAATAATATTATTAAACAAAGTTTTTTTTTATATTACCTTCACCTAACTTCTTGCTGCGGCTGTTCATGGTTAAATCAAAAATTTTATAAAATGTTTCCATAAGTAGTTACCACTGTTTATATAATAAAAACTGCAACACTTTTGCAAAAAATTACAAAAATTCACGAAAACAAACGAAAACGCATTTTTTTTCTTGCCGCAAACACCTTCTGCATCCCCACTTCTCCTCAAAAATTTTATCTTCAAATTTTATGAATTGAGATATTAAAATGTATTAAAAATACACATTTAAATATGTATGAAAAATATTATAATCTGTTAAAGAGATAAGAAAACTTAGATAAAAATGTTATATTATACATTAAGTAATTCATTTATTTGTGCCAACATACTTATTCTTGCAAAAATCGAAAAATAAATCTTGGTCAAAATGCACCAACCCCAAATGTTTCCCCCCTACCTTTCTATGGCTTTCCCCTCTGTCAACCCCCACTCAGTTGTCCACCAACCAAGTACTATTTTATTATAATTATCTCTACATTACAATGAAATGTTCACATCAAGGTGACTCAATATTAGAAATGCATTTATTATGTATTTATATATTTTTGAAACTCTTCAACCGAAATTTTTGATTTAACCACTAAAAAGTTTATAATTTTTAATTTTTGAATACTGTCATCCTAAAGGGTGAACCAACCCCCAATATGTGCCTTATTACGTGTGGTTTTTTACAAAATCTTTAATGAATAATATACAGCAAAAATGCATTTATTATTATTACTAAATATTTTTGAAACCATTAGGTTGAAAGTTTTGATTCAACATCTAAAACGTTTGTAATTTTTCAAATTTTTGAATGCTGTCGTGCTAAAGGGTGAACTAACCCCATATAATTGCCTTATTACGCGTGAAAATGATTATTACTACGCCTCTTTCTATCATACATATTCAGTTAAGTCAGCATCACTGATAGCAACAATGCACCTTTCTTCTTGTCTTTAGAAGTAGCATTTCGACTTATAAATGAATCGACTAAATTACTTGTTGTATTAGTAAAGTTATAATTTATTTAAACCAATTTTCGCTTGCATTTCTAAATCGAAAATGACAAAAATTTTACAATAAAGATTTTAAATAATGTAATTTTTTAGTTTTTGAATGTAATTGGGTTATTAGGAACAAATTAAACAACTTTTTAAATTAATTGTTTATTTAAATTAAGTTTTTCCATCTTTTTACTTATTTCATTCATTTTAATATTGCTAGATAATTGTTGTAATGATTTTAAATACAAGTATAGTTTATATTTATAAAATTAATTACGTTGCGTCTTAATTCCACAAACACTTGTTACTGTGTTACTTTGCGACTTCATTTTACAAATTCAATGTTTGTTGTTTTCCCCGATGTACCATGGCTTCTTAAATAAATTTTCTTTCCAGTAATGATATCTTAATTTATTCTCTCTATATCGGCTTCGGTAAATTTGCTTATGAAACGTTTGGGTAATGTTATCATAAATTTATCAAACAATAAAGCCACTTTTATACCAATCTTTGTATCACCTTTACTAAAACATTTTTTTTTGTGTTTTTCACCAATACTGTTTTCTCGAAAACTAATGTATGGAAGCAAATGAGCTGTCTTAATTACCTCTGATAAAAATGTTCACATTTTCTGCTAACACGATTGAAATAATACACTGTATACATGAAATTAGACACTAAGAGCAAAACAATTCGGTCTACTACCAGAGGCGTACGATAGGGGCAAGTGACCGGTTAATCGTCCCCAAATTTTACGTCACTTGCGGAATAGAAATTTTAGTAGAATTTTTCGATTCTTTAATATTTTTTTAGTAAATAATGGTACTTTTCCTTATAACAATTAAGTCAATATTTTGAGATATTTTAAGTTAAACATGAAGCTGTACATTTTTTAAATTTTTGTATGTAACTCGGATAACTAATATCGACGTTTTGACCAGTGGATTGCACTTATACGCAAATTAAACTTTAACCGTATTAACAATAAAGATACGAAATTTATTGACAAAAATAAAATAGATCTTCAACTTGTAAAATAATTCAAAGTGATTTTAAAATATTATTAAAGCAAATAACCTGATTTCATTTAAATTACAATGCGATAAGTCACATTTGATGGATAATTTTTAATATTATTTGTTTAGCGTGTAGTTGGCTCTGGAACTGAATTAATTCTTTTGATCTAGTGGGGATGCTTTTGACTTTTCAATTCAATGGTACAGCTTCATGTTTAACTTAAAATATCTCGAGAAATATTGACTTAATCGTTATGAGGAAAGAGTACATTATTTACTTAATAAATATTGGAGAATCGAAAAATTGTACTAAAATTTTTATTCCGCCAGTGGCGTAGAATTTGGGCACGATTAACCGGTCACTTGCCCCTGTCGTACGTCTCTGATAGTAGACAGAAATGTTTGTTTAACATAATTTAGAAGGGTGTAGGGTGTACAATGTCTACACTCCTGCCAAATATGAAATAAATACGTCAATTAATTTAAAAATACTAAGCACAAATCGTTTTTAAATTTTTAAACAAAACATCCTGTAACTTAGTAACGAGCGACCTTTCATCTATGTGTTTTGGATTAAATCTTCATAATTAAAGGTCGGGATTCTAGTGTTAAATTATTTCCAAATAGTAATGAATCATCCTGTATAATATGTATGTAAATATAACAAAAATAATTAAACACCCTGAATATCAAAATATTTCGTATACCTTGCAAAGATTTTATCGACTTTATATCAACACAAATGTGGGTCAAGTAATTTAATTGGATCATCGACTTTAATTACGAAAGATCGTTATTTGTTAATTTGAATTTACTTTTACACGCGTAATTCATATTAATTGATTCATTCAATTCTTTTTTAAATAAATAAATGTTAAACTTTCGACCTTTTCCGAATCTTATTTATTTGAAAACTTTACTTCTTACATTTTCGTTTAATTACTTTACATTTACGTTACAAAAATTTGTTTTCAAATTAACACCGCAATACAATAAATAACAAAAATAATTTTCAATTTATAACCACACGTTTTTGGAATATCAAATTAAATCTATTCATCAAAATTAAGCTCTACGCTTATTGGGCACCATTCGTGACTCTCTAATTTGTTTAAACATATCTCAGAAGTTTGACTTTGTTAAATAAAATGCTAGTAGTTTAAAGAAATACAAAACTTGATGAGAATACAGATTCTATTTATAATTTTAATAAAACGAACTTATCATTGTTCTTTTGGTAACACGTTGGTGACGTCAGCAGAAGTTAACTGTTTTATCGTTGATGACGGTATATTCTTTGTTAACTTTCTTCTTCTAACTGTTATTGGTCACTTATATTTTTGGCAAGAAAATTTTATTTATTAACTGGGATGTAATTGTACCGATCTATTAACGACCGTCCACCAACAACTTCTATAGATTGACCACCACTTTTAACATGTTCACTCTCTGAGTTTTCACCGCCGATTCCTCCTTTATCATTTACCACTAACTTCGTCTCTCACGAGTTAACACCACTCAAACACCTGTGTTTTTTTTTTTTTTATTTTTAAAATTTTTTTAAATTTTTATTTTAGTTTAAAATGTAAAATTTTGTTATTTTAAAAATAAAAATAATTACAAATACATATTAAAATTTTAAAATTTTTATTTTTAATTTATTTAAATTAAACAAACCAAAATTATTTTAATAAAATTTTAATAAAAAAAAAAAATTAACTTTTTTTTTTTTTTTAACTTTTAAATTTAAAAAAAAATAATTTTTTTTTTTTTTTTTTTTTTTTTTTTTTTTTTTTTTTTTTTTTTTTTTTTTTTTAATTAAAAAAAATATTTTTTTTTTTTTATATTATTTTTTTTTTTTATAATATTATTTTTTTTAATTTTTTTTTTTTTTTAATTTTTTATAAATTTTTTATTTTTATTTTTTTATTTTTTTTAATTTTTTATTATTTATTTTTTTTTTTTTTTTTTTTTTTTTTTTTTCTGTTCGTTTTTTTACCTGGAAAATTTTAAGATTTCGACTAAATTTTTTTAAATATTTTAAAGGGAACTTATAATTCGGTTTTTTTTTTTTTTTCTTTTTTAATTCTATTCAACGTGTGGGACATAGACATCTCGACGTCTACAATCTCATCGTTGATATCTCGCCCTTAGGACAACTGGTCGGTAAGAAAACTGACCGACGAGAAAACTGATTGTCGGTAAATCTCACCATAAAAAGTTTTTACTCCCCATCTTATATGTACATAAGTAACTTCTGATGAGAAAGGTTTTCTTGTAAGTTTATCAAACCACAATTATGAGTATCAAAATTTATAGGAATTATTTATTACTATTTACACGTGTCCATGTTAACACGAGATGTTGCAAGACACACATTTTACTTATATAGGAATTATGTTTTTTTGCACATTCAATTGTATTCCTCTAAACTAATTAATTTGGTTTGATGGTAGACACAGTTTCAAACCTTGTTCGCAACAAAAACATTTTTGAGTATCCACTTAATTGCATTACTTTATAAGATATATTTAATATCAACATATTAAACTGTTAGCTTTCTTTACATAATAAAAAAATTAAAATTTACTGCCGTTGCTAAGATTTATTATAAAAAAATACAATCAGGAACGAATTTTAAATTTTGGAAAATTGTAAACAAAATATCATTTAAAAAATGATGACGTTCTATCCATTTCCACGTTTGTTCCGAACGTATTTTTATCTTTTTCAATTTTTATTTTTAAAGTTCAGAATGACCTGTTGTGTCAATTTAATGGACAACGTATTGATGAAAACTGTTCAGTGTAGACTTAATTATGAAATGTTAAACTGGTTGCCAATTTATTACCTGTATTCTGTTAATATTTCAAATGTATGATTGAGATAATATTTGTCTATACATAGAGTAACTCTAAAAATTTTACAAAAAATATTTGAAGTCCGTGAAATAGGTTTTTTCTCAGTTCAGTTCGTGAAACGAGCGAAGCAAGTGGAGCAAGTGTAAACGCGAGTGTAAATCATCATGCACGTGTTGCACACTATACTTTTTTTTGCCACTTTAACTTAGCTTTAACTGTGTCTACTACTCTTACATCAATTCTCTTTTGTATTCTTTATTCTCATAGTCTTTCAACAATTTTCAGTTTCTTTAATTTTAGTTTCTTTTCTCTATTGGAATTCATCTTGTTAAATTTCTTATTTAATTCGATCTTTGCAAGAATTTCGTTTCTGATGATTTTTGCTGTTGTGACGTCTACTGTTCAATTACATATTTGTTTCAGCATAAATTTTTTGCTACGTGTGTATTGAATTTTGAAAACTAAATGTTACACGTTTTACTATATTCCGTCTCATTTTAAAATATTCACATATGATTTGTTAAATTATATCCCCACTTTTTTTATTTCTAAAATTTCTTTGGTTTTCTATCAGCTTCATTTACAAATTTTTACCGAATTTGTATCCATATCACGTGAATTGTCATTGTCAGATTAGTCACCTAAATTAATATTTAAATAAAAACTAGGTGGTTTTATCATGTTCGATCGTTTTATTTATATTCGTACACCCACTGCAAATATCACTCTTAAACATTGATACTTCAAATCCGTGTTACATATAAATAATAATTGACCAATTTGGGAAACTGTAGGAAGTTGCTGTGACAGTTTGTAGTTGGATTTATAATTATTTTTTGACAAACACTGATAATGATAGTCTATGCTTATGGTCAGTGTTAAAGCGTTTTGATCAAAATATGGAGTAATTCTAACAATTTGCTGCTAACAAAATTAAATTAATGTCTTGAATAGTATTTAATTAGTCTTTAATTTATAATAGAAATTTTTTCTGCTTTAAAGTCAGAATAACGTATAAATACTGGAATAAACTCAAAAGGTGTAAGCAGTTTACAAAAAGTCGATTCCTTGATCATTGACGCCAGTTACAATAGAAACGGGGTGCTTATTGAATTTAGAGCCCTTAATATTATTTGGTGGTTTTTGAACCTAATTAATTTCCATTTAATTAGTACGTTTATTCTGAATTTTTATCTCAGTTAATAAAAAGTTCAATACAAGTTTTAAATAAGGTTTCCACTTTTTTAGAAAAGTTTGAAAACAAGGATTCGGTTAAGGAAAATATTAAAGTGAATTTGTCTGACAACTGGCCGCGATGATAAATGGCCGTTGCCACCTGGCCACCACCGACTGACAGTTGACAAAACAATAAATTTAACAGGGAATGCTTTTAAACGTCTACGGTTTCCGTTTTAAAAGATCTTTTGAATTTCAAATTGCATATACAGAGTGATTTTATTAAGTGTTACAAGTGATACAAGTATGCATTAAAGTCGACCTCGTTGTCGTCTTTTTGGAACTCTTCAGGAGTGAGGAGTGTAAATTTGCTATTGTACAAATGCAAAGCTGTCGACTATATTAGCTACATGAACGATTAACAAGTCTTGCGACATCTAGTGTCGCCTGCGCTATCGCAACACGTCCGAAAATTAAGCACATCGATGTATATAAATGGTCAGGATTATGAGTTGATGAGTTCAATCTCTCTCGGCATCAGCGTGTGTCGTCTATTGGAACTATAACTCAATTGGGTATAGGTTTTGGTGCATGGCAGACATGGCACCTCATATCCAAAGAGGTGAGTGGTATTTTGATATGTTGGAAACCGTTACGAAAAAACTTGCTGTTTGCTCTAACCTTAATCTGACAGCGGTTACAGTTAGATCATTTCGTAACGACTCGTTTTTTGTCAGATTTCGAACAGTAGCCTGTATTACCTTTATTCAAGAAACTTCGTGGTTGATTTCCATTCTTTGAGTCAAGAAGAAAGATGATGCTTCTTGGTTATGTGCTCTTTAGTAAACTTTCGAAACAATATATAGCTTTCACTATTCCTTTCCTGATTGGGCAGGTAAGAAATTAAGACTGGACTCGGTAGCTTGTGTCTTAATAATGATTTGTATTTCGACGTTGGAGAAAATTAGGAAACTGAAGAGGCTGAAAGAGTCCAATTAGACTCAATGTCAAGATTAGTATAATTTTTGCAAACTTGATTACGTGATTACAGAGAAAAACAACAACAAATTAACAAGAAATAGCGATTTATGATTTTAATCAGTTATAATTTAATGATAGTACAATACCAGAGTATTGTGTAAAAGTTTGGTGATATTATGCTCTTTCGTATGATGTTTCCAGTTCTTATCTACCCGAAATTTTGGCAAATATAAGCGATGTTGCAAAAAATCAAGAAAACAGTAAAAGTTGATTTTCTAAAACAGTCGAAAATCGAACACCTATTTTTATTGAAAATGATTTGTTTAATCTATCTTTCTGTCGTCATAGAGCACCCTGTATAATGTAATGTATAATTGAGGCTTCCATGGCCAGAGTCATTGTTGAAACAAACGAAAGTTTAAAGTAGACTACTAAATGTCATGTAATCAATTTGTCAACCAAGCCAGATTCTATACTTCGTTTAGGCGAAACGTTAGCAACTACGGTTAAAATTTCGACACGGTGCAATCTTGGAAGACGTTTTTGTTTTACCTTGTATAATGCGTATTCCTACAATAGTATTTCTTCATTTTCGAAATCATGAAGTACAAAATATAAATCTTACTACATGTTTAACATTTGTTTATGATAACTTGAAAAACTAAGGAGGTAAGTTGCCTCCAAAATTTTTATACTATGTATACTCATAAGAGTCCTTCTAGGTGGAAGTGGGATGTATAAATAACTTAGTAAGTTGGAATCTCCGACGTTTACAAAAACGAGTTGGTACATCTTACCTCCACCTAGAAGGACTCATGTAGAGTATACATATTATTTAAAAATTAAACTGTATTTTGAAATTTATTTATTTATTTAATCGTATGGTACATTTTAAATATTGTAGTGTGATGTAAGTGTTATGTATGGTGCCCCAGAAGATGAGTATAAACCTGTACAGTGTGGTGACGAAACCGTGTGCAATTGTGGATTGGTTCGTCTTAGCAAAGCATTTACTTCAAGGTTTAGGAAAACCACTAAAACCTAAACATGCCAACCCTTACCCATCCTAGTATTCATATATAATAATATTAACCAAGTGTGTAACATTATAGAAGGTAAATAAAAATATAAAATATAACAGCACAGCCATCGCATGACGACACATAATAGACAATTGGTCACGACAATTGTTAAATAAATAGCAAAACAATCTCATCTCCACAGTGTGTTTCCTGTAAAAGTAAAATATCGACTCTATTCCTGAAACAAATATTAGACAAGAAATCTGATTTGTTCTTACTCAACCCCTCATCACCAATTTGCAGAATATTTGTTGTGTGCCCCACATTAGAATGTGACTGCGTTAATTATCCGGGAGGGTCTTGATGACCAGGTCCGGAAACCAAAGTAGCGATTCTCAGGAACAACATTTTGAAATTGCATGAATTCTAGAACAAGTACCGTAATACTTTACAATATCAAAAAGTCGGAATGGACCAACTGATCACCCCCGACTAGCCGCTGAGGAAACTGACCGCAAGGGCTGTCTGAAGCCTGAAACTTTGCGAGCTTTTTCAAGCCCAAATGTCGGCTAATTGAAACCAGTGTAGTGGTTTTTGATTTCATTTCTCCACCTTAAGCACCCTTACTAGGATATTCATCTCTAACTAGAATTTGGAGGATTTATTGAATTTAACTCAACTGCATCTTCAGATACGTTTACATCTTATTTCTTTTCCACTCCTCCTCGTGTTTTCAAATACTTGGAAAAACACTATCTACATATAATATTGCACGTACAGGCAGCCTATCGGCGCTCTTTACACTCATAGGGAGCGAAGTCGACGTTCGGGAGAACACCTGACGATAACGAACGCGACGTCGTAGCGTCTGTTCGAAGACGTCGTACGCGGGCTAAAAGAAGCGGCTATTCGACGGCGTCATTTTTTTAAATTTCTTACGAGAATAAAAACGCTACGTAGGTTTTTTGGAAAATCGGAAAAACTAATTATTCGCCTACACGGGGCGATATTTTCGAAAAATTTTGTCGACGTCCGATAGATCGAAAAGGCTAACGCGGTGAATTTTTTTGAAATGCAAGCAATTTTGCTTTCGATTTCGGTTTTTCGCATTTTACGGCTTCCGATTCGAAGATAGCTATCATGGTTTTACGGGAGAATTTAAAAAAAACCGCTTTCGACTTGAACGCCTTCAAGGGTGAATTTTTTCGGTACGGGAGGCACGTCGGCGACCCGAGTTCCGCCTCAAAAACCGAAAAATTTTAAGGGTTTATATCTCCGCAATTTACGACGTATCGAAAAATCGCGCTAGGCTAACCCACAATTTACAGTTTTCTCTTTAAAGAGGCAACTAAACGAGAAACGTAGCTTTCAAAATATCGTTTAAAATTCACAGAGTAAACTTTAAGCCTTATATCTCCTAAACGGTTAGAGATACGCATTATAACCTATCAAGATAAGCGACCTAACTATCGTTTTTTTCTTACGGGTCCGTAGAATAATGCGAATAATAATAATAATAATATAATAATAAATTCGAAAATACCTCAAAAATCACTTTTTAAATCTATTTATTTTTTATTTTCGTAACGCTTAGAGATAGAAAGATGAATCATAGAAGGAAACAATCGTAATTTTGCAAATTTTCGAATGGCATACATATACATTACCTACTTTTCATTTTTTGTATTTACGCAAAAGTTACAAAACAAGCTTTTCTTCTCATATTTTGTAAATGTATTGTAACGCGTTCCTTTTATGCTTAAAATTTGTGTTTTTTAAGTATGAAAAAATGCATTTGGTGTTATTTTTCTTGGTTAATATTCTAGAAAAAATAATTTGTAGTTTTTTCTACTTTTTAAGAATGGTAAAAAATAATTTATACTTTTTTGATGTTTAAGAGTGAAAAATAATTTTTGGTTTTTGTTGATTACAATTGCAAAAATAAAAGTATAATGGGCAATTTTTTTCTTTTGAAGAATTTTGAGTAAGGACAAATAACGTCAAAGCCGCGAAGCGGCAACCCCATCGACGCGAACCAGCTTGGGGCTAGCAGCGACCCTAGTCTATGCTAATATTGCAGTTTAATAGTAACTGTTTTTTTTATGTCAATCATTATTAAGATACGAAATATAAAAGTGATTAAACATTAACGAGAAACAAACGCCTTCCATGTAAAAACCTAATATGAAATGATGTAAACAAAATTTTTGTGACTAAGCACAGCTTTATGTGAATTAATCACACGGAAGCATACAAAAAGTATCTTTCTTGTTAAAAGTCGTTCTCAGAGGTAATTGCAGAAAAAAGTTAGTAATTTCTATGAGTACATAGAAGGTAACTTGTCGAAGTTGGAAAAAACCTCCTGTCTTATTAGCTGCACAATTTACACATGCACTTTACTTTGTAATTACAATATGCGAACTAATAGAAGTAAAAAAAAAATGTTTTTCTGAATTGTTGCGAAAATTTAGATCGTCGTCAATAATAAGAGTTTCTCGATATCTACAATAAAATTTTATATCCAAACTGAGTTTTTAAACAATAAACGATGCCTTAAAAAAATTTAATAAAACCGATAGTCCGTTTATGTCGATTGAATACAAAAAAAAACAAGCGAATAACCATAAAAAGAATTGAAAAGAGCATTAAAAGACAAATTATATTTTATTTGGAAAAGATGTGATAGCTTCCCATCTTTTGCAACCACACAATTAGTGATGTTTATCGTCTGAGAATGTCATATTAATGGAACAACTTATAATATCTCTTTCTGTTAGAGTCTACAACATTCCAGTTTCAAGCTGAACAAACCGAAGTATTTATAATATTAGATTCGGTTCAAAGCTCAGCGTTCGAGAACTGGGAACTAATTTTTCCGTTGTGTCAACTTATTAATTTCGAATTCTTACTAATTACCCAAAACGCGAAGCCGGTTTTTCGGGAATTCGTTTTTTTTAGGACTCAATTACGTGTAGGCTGATTTATTTGATTCTGTTGATTATGGGAAACCGAGTTTCTACAGTTGTTTTCAAGCCCGCGTTATCTTTGAACAAGTCGCACTAATCAACCCATTTGGGTTCCAACTCTAGGTGGCCGTAAAGTTCCAGTGTCAATTATTCCCTACAAGTTTGTGTAGACAAAAGCCGGGACACCAAGGAGGTCGTAATTTAAGGTGTGCCTTCTAAAGACCGCACACGCTAAAGATATCTTAGATACGCGTGCGCCTTCTAGAGTCACAGATAATTGGATTGCCTATAAATATTAGCGATTGTTGCGGGACTCGCTGCCATTTATGGGGTAATTAATATGAGACTGCTTGTTACTAAACCTAACAAGCCTCTTAACCGGGATTTAACTTTCCTAGCAAGTCTTAATTACTTTTAAAC
Organism: Abscondita cerata; assembly: GCA_030710515.1. Taxonomy (NCBI): domain Eukaryota; kingdom Metazoa; phylum Arthropoda; class Insecta; order Coleoptera; family Lampyridae; genus Abscondita; species Abscondita cerata. The sequence goes on from JALBCR010000681.1 coordinate 32,719, forward strand.
GTATACCATTTAATTAACCTAAAAATAACAGAATTCAGTTTTAATCTTTTTTTCCCTTAAATCTCGCAATAAGATTGTCTACAACTTTAACGTTTGTATTTACATTTTTACAAGGGTAAACACAATTTAAATGTCTTTATACATTTTCATCATTTGAATTTTTCCCCGTTTCGCTTTCATTGCGCCAATTTTCCCTTCGACCAATTTCAGGAGAGCTACACAGAGATTTTTATTTGATGGACCAATTAAAATTCGTTTTCGAAATTATTTAATAAGCGGCGGCGTACCCGTGAATATTGACCCGCTTTCTAATTTTATGGTAAAGTTTATGTTTTGGTCAAGATATAAATTTAAATGAGGTCATTTATAACCGCACTTAAAATTAATCGTTAAAACTTTTAACTTTGATATTATCGCGCCGCTTTGAGGCATTCTTTCATTAGTCTTATTACACATTAAAACAACGCCCGTTCTAGTAGAAGAAGTGCCTCTTTTCAAATAAATTGAGCAATGAAGATGTACATCATATTTTAAGCGAGAACTTATTTTATTGCATTAAACTTCTGTTTAGTGTTTATAGATCACTTGCTACAAAAAGCTCTGCACTTTTAGCGCACAAGCCAAGTTTTATTACTGTTCAAAAACGAGGTCCTCGAAATGTGTATAGAAATAAACAAATATTTGTTTCGTCCCGATTACAATAAGTTTTCAGATTAATTTCTTTCATTTTATCTGTTTTCGTTTCTGAGATAAAGATCTTGTCATAATTTATCGTGAATTCGTTAAAATCCGTAGTAATTAAACATTTTTTGTATCTTGCACAAAATCGTTTTAATGAACACGTCCGATCTTCATTTAAATACTAAAACGATTTACTCATCGTGTTAAGCAGACAAACTAAATGTTCTTAATGCATAGATTGTATGTCGATAAACGTAATTTATATTATTTTCCAGTGCTACCTGCAATTCTATATCAAATAAGCATCTTGATAAGTCGGGAAAGTAAATAAATGGCCTCTTTTCAAAAATGCCTTTGTAAAATAATCAATTACCAAAAACTGGTTTTATATCATGATCATCGGCGGTCGTTAATATGTATTGGCAGATTTAGGGATAACGAATTATTGCTGTTCCTGCAAAACGATTCGAACGTGGTCCATTAATGGATTATGTAACTTTGATAAGAACTTGATGAATTTTTTGCTACCGGTACGCTTTATCAAGTTAGTAATCGGATAAGTAAGAAAGGGTGTTTAACATATACGGGGTGTGATAATACTATCATTAAAAACTGCCCTTTAGATAAAGAAAATTGGTAGTTATCTAAGTAATTACAACTTTAGCGCTATCTTACGTGTAATTACATTTTAATGACCTACACTTTTATGGAATAAATTCTGGTTTTGTATACAACGAACGTTTGCCGTTTCTTGCAAACATGAAATAATTTTTTTACTCAACAAAAGACAAATGGCATCGCGAATTAGCGAATTACCGCATGACTTTGAGGCACATGTAACTGGTTTTTAAATTAATTTTTTCCTTATAAAGTATACACAATAAACGAATTAACCACAGACGTTAGCTTGTCAATTATTAATTTACATAAATCATGTGTAAATTATGTTCCTGACAGCGTTATGGAAGTTGTGAAATTCAAAGGTTTAATAACGTCTTGGTATTTTCTTCAAAGACTACGATTTTTTATTTTGTTGTAATCTGATGTAAACTTCGTTTACATTTTTTACGTTAATGCTCATCTATTTGATAGATAATTACTTCAATGGATTTTGGTGCACTTACCCAACAAATGCATCCATTTTGGATGTACGTCAGCATAATCAATACAGTATTTGCTTCAGGTAATCAAAAAACGTATTATTCAGAAGCGATGAGTCAGTATAAAAAGAAAGAATAATATCTCAAAAATTACCTAATATTTCGTGAAGAAATTACAGATCATCGACCAGAATTAGTTCTAGAGGTCCGTCCAGATGTGATTTGTTTGGAAAAAAATTCTACATTCGTTTGCCTATGTTTGCCCACCCTCCACAAATTTTTTATATGAAAAGACATTTTTTGATGAAAAAACCAAAAATCAAAAAATCAACTTTTTTTACACTATCTCGTTTAGCCTCCGTTTGCCCAGGACCACTCTCCAAAAATTTTTCACGCTAAATAATTTTCCCATCGTTTACCAATATTTACCCAAAAAAATTTCGTTTGCCCACTCTCCTAAAATTTTAATGCAAAAAAACATTTTTTAATGAAAAAACAAAAAATGGAAAAATCAACTTTTTTCACGCTAAATAATTTGCCCATCGTTTCCAATATTTGCATAGGAAAAATTACAAATTGAGAGATGGCCAAACGAAATAGCATGAAAAAAGCACCCTTTGTTATAAACATACATTCAAATATCGGGAAGTTTTTCCATTTTATTATTTTTAATCAATCTTACAATGAAAGTAAAAAGTGGGTAATCAAATCAAGTGATGGACAAACGGTACAGTGTGAAAAAAGTTTTTGATTTTTTTGCCAAAAAAATTTTTCTACACAAAATTTTTGGAGGGTAGGCACGCAATAATTTTTTTTGGGAAAACGATTTAGAGTGGAAAAGTTGAATTTTTCAACAAAAAAGTTGTTTTTAGATTCAAAATTTTTGGAAAGTGGACAAAAAAAAATGTTTCTTGTGTAAAACGATTTAGCGTGAAAATTCCACTCACATTTTTTGACCAATTAGAATAATTAATTTTGTCATAATGGATAAATCACGGTTGAATTCATCGGAAATTTCCAGGCGTCAAAATTTCCACCAAAAATTTCAAAATATACTATTTGGTTATAATTGATTTTTAAACTTTGTTTGTGGAATTTTCATGCCGAATATAACTCAATAATTACAGAAAATTTCATATCAACTCGTTGTATTCGTATGACAATTTATTTCATAAAAAATCGCATATACCATAGTGCAATTGTCAGTTTAACAGCGGCGAAAGTTACCTGCAACTTTTAAATCAGTTAATATATTCTTACAATATTACCAATAAAATCGTCAAATTTCTGTGAAATCTCCTCCACTCCGTGAGCCACCAGGATTCACAAAGCCCCGGCTCGCAGTGGGTGTGATACGAATGTCTTGCTACACAGATCAGACGATAGCGTTACTGCAGATGCGAAACAGAAACATCTTCACCTTCTGTGCACACTTCCCCAGTCGGGAGTCTTGCGCAGAAGAATATGAGAGATCTGGAAGACGTGCAGGTGCAGTGGAATGGAAGGTGACCAACACTATCTGTAATTCAGGCAGGGTCTCATGGGCAATAGGCTCGCTAAGATCGTATAAAATCCCGGGCGTGGATAAGATTTTTCCTGTCCATCTGCAAAAGGAGTCGAACTACTCACTCCTTTCCTAATAAAGGTTTTCAGGAGTAGTTTGGCGTTGGGGTACATACCCAAGGCCTGGAGAACATCAAGGGTGGTGTTTATACCAAAGACTGGGAAGAAAGATACCACCAACCTTAAGGCCTACAGCCTCTATAAGGACAACAGTGCTCACCCGGGTCTCATTGCACCGGAATCAGCATGTGTACAGAATGGGTAGATCTACGGAGACCGCTCTGTATCAGCTGACGAGCAAGTTGAGTACATCACTAGAGCAGAAAGAAGTAAAAGTCTGTACCTTTCTAGACATTGCAGGGTATTTGGACAACTCCACCGTTGTGCTGAATACCACCAGAGGATGTCCTCAAGGCGGAGTGCTGTCGCCCTTGATGTGGAGTATACTTGTGGACGATTTTCTTTGTTTTCTGTCTAGCAAAGGGATGCCATGTCAAGGGTACGCTGACGACATTGTTATATTTGTAGAAGTCAAATATGAGAACATCCTTTATGACATTGTACAGGCAGGACTTGAACTGGCAGAGAGATGGTGTTGGTCCGCTGGCCTGAGAATTAACCCCAGCAATACTACGCTGGTGACCATTACGCGCAGAATGAAACTTGACGGTCTTAAGCCAATCCAGGTTGGTGGGAAAGTCGTCGGCTTTAGCCACTCGGTCAAATACCTAGGTATTACACTAGATAAGACTGAACTGGGAAGAACACCTGGTGAAAGTTACCAGCAGAGCCTCAGGGCACAGTTAATATGCAATAGACTCGCAAACCTGAAATACTGCAATGGATGTATTGCATATGTTTCATTACGTACGGGCGATCGTTTGGTGGTGAAAACTCTCTGAGCTTACCGCCAGAAAGAAACTCGAGAGAGTGTCGAGACTCGCGTGTATATGCATCACGGGAGTAATGCGCATCTGCCCTACAGCAGGCGTTGAGCATCTTTTGAGCTGACCCCTCTCCATCTGACCATTGAGAGAGAGGCCAGACTGGCGCTGTTGCGTGTTGAAAGACTAGAAAAGGATGGCGGTCCGAAGCTCAATCACTCGGACAGGACTTTACCCCTTCAGTTTCTTTCTCAGAGACGGTATAAGCAAGGACTTTCTATTTGTAGCCAACTTCCGGACGGTACTAAGCAACAAGGAGAATTGGGCGGGAAACAGTTTGAGAGCGCGAAAGTTAAAAGCGTTAATATGTTTTACATATTATATCAAATTATTAATTAAACAAAATAGACCAATTAGATACTTTTATAATGATAAAAATGGCTCTTGCTTATATTGGATACAAAATTGATAAAAATTACCTTGCTTATGTCTGAGTAACACTTCTGTCAACCTAAAAATTAATATCAAATAAGATTGAAATTTATTCCAAATTAATGTTTCATCTAAAAATATACAAAATATACATAATTTTTAATCATATTTTTGGGACTCAAACCTTGTTTCCATTAGAAAATTATTTCTGATTTAATTTTAATTTTTGAATAATTTCGAAAATGGACAAATATGGACAATCGATGGGCAAACGATATATTGCGAAAAAATTAATACTTGATTTTTGGGTTTCACCAAAAAAACGTTTTTCACATAAAAATTTTGGAGAGTGAGCAAGAAAGAAAATGTTTCGGTGTAATTTTTCCATCGCTATTATCGCCTAATTTGATAAAGTAAGGTTTCTTTAATTTGAGATCTCTGTTATAAGGAAGTACGCAGTGTTGAAATCATAACGTCTTCCGGGATTGGACCGTATCAGAAACACTCGTATAAAATTTAAAATTTCATTTGATCTTGTACTTTCTATCTCATCCTCATATCTCATCGCTCTCTTCCCCGCTTCTATTCTTATCTTTTCAGTTTTATTTCCTCCTCTACTATGTACCCCGGTGTTTCTTAACCTAACCGCATCGTCCATCTCCAATACATTTTCTGTACTCCAAAATCTCTCTTACCTCAGCTCTATACATCCTTCTCGTTGCAATGTCTCCTCCAAATATTCATTCTCCTAACCCCACACATGCCCCAGTATCATATGCCCCTACTTTGCTAATTCTCTTACTTGTCCTTCATCTCTATTGTCGTACCTAATTCTATAGCCTAAGAATTTCTATTCATCCACACTTTCTAACTCCTGCTTTCTTCTTCCTTTCCTCTTTTGAAAATCCATTATGTTCGTTTATTTCTATATTTAACTTTAACTTTTTCCTTCTAAATATAAATATAATGCCCTCATCATACCTTTAATCTGTTTCTCATCCCTTGCTAGCACTACAATATAACCAATCCCCATATTGTTTTTCCCCCATCCCCATATAGTTTTTCCCCCATCCCCATATTGGTTTTCCCTTCATTCCCATATTGTTTTTCCCCTATCACCACCCCATCTCTTTGCTTCCTCTTCAATTCCTCCTCCAAATTCCCAATATATAGTGGGAACAAGCTTGGACTCGAGGGATATCCTTGTCTTAAACCCTATAGTCCAGAAAGTTTTTTACAACCCTCCTTTCACTCTTACCCTGCACCTCGTATCTTTGTACATTTCCTCGTTGATATCACTTTTCTTCATAGTACTTCCCTGTCCACAACCATCGCTCGCCTTCCTTTTCTAAAACCCGCCTACCAATCCACTAACATATTTTTTCCGCCATCTCCATTTTATTATCTTCCCTTATATTTTGTATCCTACGTTGGTTGGCTTCTTAGTAATAGTTTACATTTACACTCAACCCTTAAAATTTTCCCATTTTTTCTTAATTTGAAACTTTTCTCTACCCCGTCATTGTTTAACTTTTCTAAACTAATTAGAACTTAAAAAACAATTTATTTATTCTGTATCTTATTAATACGCAATCATTTTCGTGTTACCCATCACGTTGACGTTGACCGTTGTTCAACGAGAACAGTTCTAAACTAACTCGAAGAAATATTCTAAAATAATTAATGTCGACGAGAGAATCCAATTAAACTAAATCAAAAATAAATCGGTAACATAAAATAAGAATCGAGTGCGATGCATAATTTTAATCACGTTAAGAGGTTTTACGATCAAAGATTTTACCGTATGTCTTGATATCGATCACATGTGCAAATGAATTTTCCGCAAATAATTAATATTAATTGTTCATTTTGGTTGCGAAGGAAGCAGACCCTAATATAAAGTTATAAATTACCAACATGTCGACCGTGTTTTCCAACGTTAATGGTATTACATCATATTTTATTACTAAGAATCTTAAAAATTACATCGGATACGTCCTCACATAGTCCTTTTGATATCGTTACATTACTTGAAATGGCGAAACCTTTACGTTCACGTAAGTAGTTGCAGGTAAATGCGTAACTTAATTACTGTTTCCATAATGGCACTTAAGGTGGTAAAAGAATCGTCGTTAAATGAACCGATTTAAGTCATCAGCTACGAGTCATAAACTACCAAAAATGGGCCATTCCGAAACGCTTATACATGTGTAGTGAATTGGGTTCTAAAAAACATTTTGTCGGATGTTATTAATAGGAACCGAAAAATAATAACAGATTAGAATTACAAAAGGAACAGCATTTGTTTGTTTTCTTTGCAATTCTTATTTTCTTCTTCTGGTAAAGTATAGAATGTAAATAACATACATATTTCATACTTATTTGATGTTAAAGAAACATCGATGTCGTATTTTTACTAAAAGGGTATTATTTATTTCAGTGCCGGGTCAATCGTATAGGATTAAAGAGTTTTCCTTAAGGGAAAAGCGCAAGCGTTTTTGTCGATTTTTTTTGTAGAATGAAAAGAGAAAAGGTGGGCGTAGATGTTTTCCATTTTAAGTAAATTGGTGCAATAAGCCTCGTGAACCGCGACCCTTCTTGTGCGGTGGTCCACGCTAACGTTCGTCCATTTATTTCATTATCCTTTTGCTTGACTGTAATTGGTTACTTTATGGTACTGTGATTGTCCAGCACGCACACATAAACTTAGGTAATAGAGCAATAAATTAAAGAATAATAAAAACAAGTTCAGTTTCTGCACGTTGCATTTAAAACATATTTCCGAGAAACCGATTCGTCTTTTGATGATGGATTTTGTCGTTGTTGTTCTGGTTTTGGAATTTTGATGTGCATCAATCTGACCGATGCACTACTTTTGCGCATTATTTATATAGCGACATTCTTTGTGCTACCAATTTTTTTTTCAAGAAAATTCGGTCGCGAAGGAATTTAGGAGTTGTACAAAATTGAACGGTCAAAGAGGCGGTAACGTTTACAACATTCTCTTTTCGTCCGATTTATCTTTTGAGTCGTTGAGTTTTTCGAGAATTTAAACTGATTGTAGTCATTCTGATAGAGTAATTAAACCGTTTGAAACTCGTTCCGACAGAGATGTGGTATCGGACGACGCGGGCGCTGCTTTTACAGATTATCCTGCAAAGTTTATAGGACTGCGGTCTGCATCGGCGTTCATGATAAATTAGCGTAACGAGAAACTACCCTGTCGTTAAAGGCAAGAGTTTGTTCCATTTCGAATTAAATTGTTAATTGAGAACTCGCGTTCGTTTTTAATAATAATTAAATAGAAAACTTTTGATCGTATCAAAGGAATGAAGGGCGAGCGTGTAGTTAATATTGTAGGATATTCTCACGATTTCATACGAAGTTATTGTTTTCATCTCCAACAAAATAGCAATAAAGAGATACATCTTTTTATAATAAAGACTGAATTCATTTTATGCCATTTCATTCCAATTCAAAGTGATTGAATATATAAAAGAGCAGAAAGGAAGAGTTTCTTTTACGACTTTTCATATTTATAAGATAGATTATTCTGATTTAAGAAAGTGCTATGATCTTTTTGTTTTGCATCAACAAATGCCATATTGCATTTTCTCGGAAAAAGTATGAACGTGATTTTCAAAAAAAAAAATTGATTAAGTTACCCGCACGCCGGATACGTAATTATACGTTACGTTACGTTAAAACCACAACTTATTTATTAAATCACGGTGGAAAAATAGATAGGCCTCCGTATTACGTAGATTATAAGTTTGGACAATGAAGTCGTAACTGTCACCTTGAGATGGTTATGCTTTATTAACTACAATTTAGATTTAATTTTGATTTGGGGGTTGGTTTAATTGCAGGGTTGCTTGAAAGAAATTTTCTTTATCAAATTCACTTAATAAAGCCATAAAATAAAAGGCTGGAAAATCAGCACCTGATGAAAAACCTGAATAATTTCTGAATAACGATTTAGTCTTAATGCTATAATGCTGTTATCGTTGTATTATAAGAATAAGCGTTTATTGTTGCATGCTCGTTTTTTTTTCATAATTGGTTTTATATCGTTCGTAATGGCGATGAATAAAAAAATTTGATTACATCATTACTTAAATGGTTGGAACTAAACAATGGGCATAATGCGGTTATTGAAAGATCGAAGGAATTTTTTTTATAACATCTAAGAAATTAATTTATTAATTCCGAGCGCATCTTCCATATGGCGTTCGCCGAGTTGAAATTAGACTTTTTTGTTTGAACCAGTTGGCAGTCTTCACAGTAACACGTATTTAAGCTGTCTTTATTATCCCCTTAACCTTAGTCATAAACTGTACCCTTAAGCCTTAAATTACACTTCGTTATGTGGACTAAAGGGACTATCCGGGGCAGGGCGACCTAATGAGGAAATGCTTTAACATATTTCTCAGTCATATATACGTATATATCATGGAGAGTTTGTTGACGGTTTACACACTTTCAAATTAACACCATGAATAATACGGGTCCAGACAGATCCGAGACTATAATTTTGTTACCGTTAATTAAACTCGTTGCTTGTTTCAGGACCGACATGTAAAAGAGTCACCCGGAAATTCGGTAGATCGTGAACCGGAAGTTGACCCTAGCCAGGATTATCAACTTCTTCTCGGTTATGAAAATAATACACATACCGTATTGCGTTTTAGAAGACGTCTCGACACTTGTGATCATCACGATGTTCCTATTACGGTAAGTGAAAGAATTTTTAAAGGATTTTATTTGTTTAATAAATTTTACGGTACAAGAAAGGGTGGAGTTCAGCATTGTTGTTTTCTCTTGCACATGTTAATTCCATAATCATTCATTGTTTTATTTCAAAGTTTTACAAACGAGAAACTTTTATTAATGTTAAAATTTAATTACGCGATGTAAGTACATTTCATTACTCAACAACGTATACAATGAGTTTATTTTTTCAAATTTTACTCATTTTATTCTTGTTTGCAACAAAACTATTGGTTTTTCCTAGAAAATAATGAAGAGATTGAAATTAAGCATTGTTGATTCAAATTGAGTGTGTGCTTCCATTATGTTGTGTTCTTTTAGGGGTTTTAGGTAGTTCTGATTTTTACTCCACATCTTATAAATAAGATGGGGAGTTATGCGACAGTTTCCATACCCTTTTGCAGATCTGATTAGATTTTGGGCATAATTTATCAAACCAAAATGGTTGATAACTTAAATAGATTTTCGAAATTGTTGAATATTCTCTAAAATATTTTTTTCTACAAATAAAAGTGGTCTATCATTTAATGTATCACGTGACACTAATTGTTTTTACAATATCTTCACCAATATTAATTATTCAAAAAAATTATGAAAGAAAAGTTGTTGCAACATTTATTGTCTGTTTTTCTAAAACAAAATATTCATTTGGCGGTATCTTGTTTTGCTCGAAGTAGGAAAGCCAGTTGGTAGCAGGAAGCGTTCGTGCTTACCAGTTAGATACATTTAATAGTTGTTAGCCCTTACTGAAATTTATAATTGATTTTAAAATTGCTGTGCGGCGCACTTTTTCTTTTTTCTTAAACGTTGATTTTTTCCTTTTTTATCAAAACTATCGTTAGTATCGGAAAGATGTGGAATTCTGCGCAAAACGCTCGCATTATTTGTTATATGCGGTGGGGTGGTAATGACAAATCCATCATTGTTAAATATTTTTAAAAATTCAAAATTATCGAACTTTTTTCAGAAATAGAAAAATGATTATTATTTGCATTTCTAATTTTAGAACATCTTCGATGAGTCAGCGCACACTTTCGAGGCAGGTAATTGCTCAGGAACGTCGGAACCGTCATCTATTAATAGTTCATCTTATAATATTAACAAATGATTCAATTAAAAAAGTATAAACAACAAAAAAAAACACTCTCTATTGATTCAACTTAACTAAAAACAGTTTTTTCTTTCCAGCACTTCAATCAATCACTCTACGCATTCTCTCCCTTCTCCCAGAATGGCCGGTCTTTTCCTCTTCTTTTGTTATTATAATAATTTCCCTAAACAACACATAAAACAAAGAAAGAAATATGTTATAAATGTTTATAATTCAGTACTTAAAAGGTGTGTACAGCGAAATTTGTGAGATTTTATTAGTAAAATTTATAAAACTGAAAGGTTTTCAAATATTTCACAATGATCAGGAAGGTTTTTGAAGATGGAAAACTTGGGTTTGTCAACACCACGACATACCATACACAAACCTTATTTGATGCAGGGCAACAACACCATAGGACTGAAGATGATATTGTTTGAAAAGGTCAATAAAAAAAGACGTGCCCAAATTAATTTAGGAAAAATGGCTATGGATAAAAAGATAAGATAAAGAAAGATGTCATTGGACACCCGCGAAAGTTTCGGAATTCATAAATATCAGTATTAAGAAAATAAGAGAAAAACAGCTGGTAAAGACTTTTAAAAATCGAACACACACCTTTAGAAAATTAAATAAGAAATCAAAGATAGAAAAAACGTTCTCGGAAAATACATTTACAATCACAGTCAGCAAGAGGATATTATATACAAAACTATAATTAAGTAAAAAGAATCGAGGACAATATTTGGTAGCCAAATAGAAGAAGGAGGAAGGAAATGGGAAAAGAAAGATTAAAAACTGTTGGAATACACGGAGTACAATCAAAATATATCAAAAAGGAAGTTGAAATTTCGTTAAAGGATGCACTGAAAATAGAAGAAAACATCAGTACATTGGCAAACAGCAATTTTAATTCTTCTACATAAAAAAGCAGGAGCCGGCTTATGAAAATCATCGTTAGTATGTTCAACGAGTACGGTATATGAAAAGAATGTGAAAAATAATATAAAAATCAAGTTGAGTTTTTCCCTAAGGGCCTATTTACTAGAGTAGCTCTTTGTGGGGTCGGAAACATGGTAACAAAATTATAAGAAAGGAGAATACATATACAGGGTGTTGCTATATTTGACCGGCAATAAAATTTTAAGAAACCCGATTGCGTTAATTTATATACAATAGAGAACATTTAAATATGAGAATCCACCTAACTAGCAGGAAACTGCTCGGGTTTTTCTATTAATTTTAATATTTACTTTAATGGCAGTTAGGTTAATTTTTCTTTATGTCTTTTCCACATTAAAAAAAGTCTCATTCACGAAGAAGACATAGAAATCATTTATATTTTTGCATTCTTCTCTTGTTACGTTACCCTTCTTAGGTTTTGAATTATCTCAGGATATAATTGCCAAATTAAGATAAGCGACAAGGAAAGTATTTTATTTCTTGCAGTCACATTTAAGTGTTAAACAATAGAGATTTTTTTGCAGGTCTAAGTAGTTTATGGTTGTCAATGCAAGAATGTAAATCCGTAGTTACCGGACGGAAGTATATAAAATTAGGTTAGACATTTAAATAATCAGTTGTTTAAAGAAACATTTATTGTATAATTTAAAACTTCAATTTTGCATTACTTAACAGTTACTTATTTTCTCGTGTAAAGTATAAAATTTGTATTAATTGAAATTATTCTGTTTTTAATCCTAAGGTGGAGGCAAAAATTAAACTGCCTTTTTATGGGTTTATTGCCGACTTTTTAATCCTAAAACAAATGAGGGCTTTTTTCAGGCGAACTATCTTTTAGGCCGTTTTGTCAACGAAAAACACAAGTAGCCACTTTGACAAGATTGTTATTAAAATGATAATTAACGAACGACTTATAACATATAGACACGAATGAGTTCTATATTTTTTGTTTCTGGTTTTTTTTGTTGCTTGTTTGTGTAAAAAAACAGAGAAATCGTACTTGTCTATGTGTTATGTGTCGTTCAAAGTTGTCAAATTTGTCTTTGTCATTGGAGTCAAAAAAGTAAAATGATCAATAATTACACCATAACGCCTACGCTCTACCTGCCCTAACTTAGTAAGTAATCTTTTAATCTTGTAAATGCTAATTGGAATGAACTCAAAATCAGTTAATAGTATGGTTCTTGAAAGAAAATAATATTTTGTTATCGTTGTGCAGAGAATAATAAACTACACTCAAGAAAATCAACAACGTCCTAAAACAACAAACACATTCTTGAGTTTTAGACTAATTGTCAACTTTTCGAACATCGTTACTGTATCTCGAGAATATCGAAAACGAAAAAAAAATTAAAAGCTCATTATAGATTTACCCGATTAGACACCAAGAAGCGAATAATGAGAAAGAAAAAGCTTATCGGATTGAGTATTGTTTTGTAACAAGCGAGAAAATTGTTATTAACGGTTTTAAAACGAATAAATCATAATCGGAAAGTGTATCAACAGTTTCATTCTTGCATTAAACTACGTCCTAATAACTCTCAAGAATTTTCAAAACGGAAGCGATGGTTTTGCGGAGCGACTATTAGAAAAAAAACAATAACGTCTCGTTTTTATCGATTGATGACATTTGGTTATTTCTAAAAGGGATACTGTTAATTTAAGGGTAGAACCTGGTGTGTCTGTCTGTTAACTTTATCTCCCAGAGTTTTCGTTAATCGCAGTGAACTAATGGTGTGCAAATTCATCATGACTAGTAGATATTTGCGGAAGACGTAGGTTAAGAAAAGTAAAGAAGGTGTCAGAAAAACCTGACAGTTTAATGGTAGTTTAGGAGTAAAAACATATGGTGGAAGCTTAAAGTCCTCGTAATGGCTGGCGTGCAGACCCTTATATTCTACAGTTTACTCGGACCAAGTCCGGTGTGCCCAATTATTTTTGTTTGCTTTTGTCTTTTAAAGTAAATTTTTTATACGATCAATATCTGCGCAAGTTAATGATACCAAATATTAAATAAATATTTAAGTAAAATTACCGATGTCGACTTTATTTCAGCAATTTTACGTTTGAAGTATATTTTTATAGAGTTCATATTCGCTCTGTGCGTTCACAGCAGTACGTGCTTTATTTATTTATTGAGCAAACACAACCTTAACTCAATATCATCGTCTGCTTCAACTGTTGTTTGCTACGAATAATAAAGATGCATTATTGTGTTTAGGAATGTGTTGGAAATAGCAGTGCAGAATAAACTCCTACCTATTTATAGAGTCCGTTCGGACGAAAAGGATTCGTGTGCAAGTAACGTACGTGCTTTTCTTCCGGTCTGATTTTTTTTTTGCGGTGCGATATTAGTGCATTTTAATGGTTCATTAACACGCAAAGCTTCGCGGTGCTGCGTGAATAATTAAGAGATGACACCAAAACTCCGAGTGCGGTCTCATAAATAACCATCTCAAACCACTTATGTAAATATCTGGAAGAATTTTTCTTCGTTTTATTTAAAAGCTAAAGCGTACCAAACTAATCAGATCTGTCTCTTAAAATGTAAAGAAGACAACTATTGTCTGCTAAACGAATATAAATGCCTTTACATACGTTGATAGCAGCTGCATATAAACGGCGAGAAACCCGACAAGTTTCGTTACTTACATCGCTGCAAAACAGCAACGAATTATATCAATCAAAATGACAATTGAAGACGGATGGCGTGGAATAAGAAATATATCCGACGCAAAGATGCATCTGTCATTTTTATGCGTTTGAAGGATGGGTTGCTAATGATTTTGAGAAGCGCGGTACAGCATTTGACGTCTACATCATTCATTATGTTATTTTGTAGGTATACTTTTTGTCTTTTAGACCGCGCCAGAGTTAATTGTAGATTTCATCCCGAGTCGTTGACTTATTCTTCTTATTATCTTTCTTTATAGAAAGTGGGATTATAAACGCATTCGCCCTTTTTAAAAATTGTATCAGTAACATGGAAGTGCTTTTCGTGAAAATAAATATTTATATAATTAAGACTTTAATGTATGTATAACAATTTGGATGTAGCAGCGTTCACGGTTTTTATTAAAATTTAAAACTAATTTAATCGTTTCACGTTGCAGAAACTGGAGCTTAAAATATTAAAGTTAAGACAACTGCGCGAACAAATAATTAATGAGAATTTCTTTGTTTCAGAACGACACGATGCGTATAGTTTGGTCCTTCCATCGAAACGAACCCGCCGGTGGGTTGGTGGGTCAGGATCTTTACCTCAACACGATGTATCGTCGCGCGGAAGCCAGTCGTTGTATTTAGTACAACGTGCTGACCAAGACGCTCCGGACCCGAAGAAACGATGCGTACGTGGGAATTACGCAATCCTGCCGTACAATCACCGGCGCCTGGAGATACGCTCTATTGGTGTAGGGTGTTTCGTTTCCTACACTTTCACGGAAGCATCATCTTATTCGAGTGAAGTCTGCACATAGTATGCAAATTGCTCAGCTTTCATTCTCGCTTCGCAGATTTGCAAATAATATGCGTACATCTCCCCTCATATAAATTCGTACGGAATTTTACACTTCTTTGATATTTAAATTTAAAATTACGTAAATTGCGTTTGCGCTAGTTTGAACCTCTTTTAAATTTTATTACTTTGTTTATTAAATAAATGAAGGAATTTTTAATATTGAATTTCGTTACAGTACGAACCTCTGCAAGGACCGAGAACGACCGGCGGACTGCAGCACGTCATATTGTATGAATGTCAAGAAAGTCCCTAAGTAGAACATTTAGCTGGATCGCCCGGGAGACAATGTTACGAGACAGGATCTCCGCCTTTGGCTTGCAATACCGTTGTAGCTAGTTGGGCACGAGGATCGGAAGGCTTTAGTTTCCCTCCTGAAGCCGGATATCCTCTAGAACCGTCTGCTAGTCGCTATTATCTCCTAGAAACGCACTATATAAGTCCTTACGATGACAGTTTAGGGGGGACTCGAAGGTTCCGGGTTAAAATTGTATTATACTCCAGAGTTGCGTAGACATGATGCTGGTGTTATATCTGTCGGAATGGATCCAAACTGGCGACATATTATACCACCAGGACAAGAAAGGGTTGTATCTTCCGGACATTGCATATCCGAATGTACAAAGCAAGCGTTTCCGAATTCCGGAGTAAATATGTTTGCGGTTGTGCTGAGAACTCATAGAATCGGAAGGCAAGTTGCATTGAGGCACGTTAGAGATGGCGTCGAACAAGTACCTATAGCGAGCGATGAAAATCTCGATTCTGATTATCAAGAGTACAGAAAACTTATGGTTCAATTAAAATATTACCTGGAATCACTTAATAGCTGAGTGCACTTACAATAGTTCGGGAAGATCGGCAATTACACTTGGCGGTTTAACAAGCAGAGAAGAGACGTGTTTAGTTACGGGACTGTACTATCCTCGTCAACGGTCTTTGGCAGCTTGCCATAGCTTACCAAGTTTACCTACTGTTTACATTCTCTAGGCATTCAAGAACTTAGCCCGTAAGTACTTAATTGTTATTAGTTACAAACACACACTTAAGTCATTGTAATAAAATAAAACGGATCTAAAAGATTTTTGTTTTATTCTTTTTCAGGGATCGAATCCCGTGCGCATCTCTGCACTTGGAACTAGCAGGTATGACACTCGAATCTCGCCTTGTGTCGTACGATTGGGAAAATCAATTTCAAAGTTTTCAAGAAGCAACAAAGAAGGATCATTCAAACCGCTATGTTGGACAGCGCAGTCAACTTTATTACCGGTAAGTTCCTAATAAAGTAGTTAAGTTTTTGGTGCACCATTACGTGCCAATGCGATTTTACGAACGTCGTCGCGTGACCATTTTGCGTATTGGAAAATTACTTTGCCGTTTGCAATTTAAATTTAACAAACGGCGGTTTCATAAATATATGTTTGATTGATTAAGTATACGGAAATGGGGACAGGGGTGCGCTTTGCCAAACAACTATTTTACCTTTGTTTATTCTTTAGGGGAAAAATGTATGGTTTTCGTGCAATAAAACTTAGGCGATGTCACACAAAGACTTGTAGTTCTAATTTCGATTTAGTTCGAAAAATGAATTATAGAAACCGGTTTTATGTGTTATGCTAATAGTTAAACGTAAATTTCGTATAAATATATAATTGCAAAATTTGATTTATTTTTTCCTTTCATTAATTCAGGAGTTTATTTCTGAAAACTTAGGTTTTGTTATAAATGAATATTGGGCTTATAGCACCCATTCTTTGTGGAGGTAGGGTGGATAAACAACTCAATAACCTAAAATTGCCAGGTTTTGTTAATTATTTTGTTAATATTAAATTAAGGGTATAAACACGCAATTACTAAGAGATTAATGTAATTATTTATAAACATTCCATGACATCATTACCATTTCAAAAAAAAACTTGAAGAAATAAAATATATTTATTAAATTTACTTAAATTTATGTATTGAATTTAAGGGTTAGTTTGTTCACAAAAAAAAATCCAATTATTAATTTTAGATAACGAGTAAGTTCTCAAAAAATGACCGAAAATCATCATTTTAAATATATGTACATATTATCATTACCTTATATAGGGTTTCCAAACTTAAGTCAGCACTATTGCTAACTTTGTTATTATTAGGCTACAGGGTCGGTTAAATAGGCAAACTAGTAGCATTTGTTTCTCTCATCACTATGGTGAAAACAGAATAAAACCGAACATTGCGTTCACGATTATGTCAATTTGTTCCATTTTTCAAATAGGACACCTTGTATACAATATTCTCAATCGATAGAAAATTGAATACTGAACAAAAAGTGTCCCATTATTTTTTATCCTAAAGTCAAAATGACAGAGCTATTGATGATTTTTCAAATTGGTTAAGGTGGCTGTGTTAGTTATAACTTTGCCTTAACATATAGTAGAAAGTAGGAAGAATATAAGACCCGCGAGTGTTGAGTAGTAATGCCAAGTTCACATTGTAGACACTTAAAAAAAAAAAATTATTTAGTGGTGGGGATAGATTAACATACAAAATTCATGGTGGCTATATCCAGCAGAAGTGGTAAATGAAATATAAAAGAGAAATATCCATGAAGCGAAAGGATATGGTTTATTTTAATTTATTCTGTGAACATTAAAAGAAAAATTCAAATTAGATGCTCAAAACGTCAAACGTCTTGGTCTAAGCATTTTTGAGCCCGACTGTAAACGCTTTTAGTGGCTGTAAACTGTTTACCAGTGAAACTTCAATTTGACATTTTAATCTTGATGACATTTATACAACAAACGATTGTAGTTTATAAAATCACAGCGACTTTAAACTTATTTGAAAAATCATCAATACCTCTGTCATTTTTGACTTTAGGATAAAAATAATAGGACACTTTTTATTCAGTATTCAATTTCCTAGCGATTGAGAATATTAGTATACAGGGTGTCCTATTTGAAAAAATGAACCCCTGTAGCTCTAATAATAACAAAGTTAGCAATAGTGTCAACCAAAGTTTGAAAACTCTGTATACCGTTCGGTGTTAAGTTGTATTACAAACTAAACAAACTAATCACTTAATTATCATTACAATAATTTAAAGTAAACATAATTCACACATAACGAAATATTCTGTCAAACGAAAAAAAAGCACCACACTTTTAATAACTGTGTTCTTCTTATTAAATCTTTCTCTCCCGTTCTTTCCTATTTGTTGCCACTATTTTTGCCTCATTCCATGTCATTCCTTGATCTCTTAGAACCTCTTCTATTTTTCTGTCCCATGTTTTTCTTTGTCTGTCTTTTGATCTTCTCTGTTGCGATCTTGCTTGCCATAGTTTTTCACAGTTCATTTCCTCTCCCATTTTTACTAAATGACCAAACAATCTCAGTTGTTTTCTTCGAATCTCATCTTTTAATGATTTTACTTTCAAGACCTCTCTTACTTTTACAGTGGCAGCGCGTAGTTGAAATTATAGGGGAAGAGCCAAATATCAAAAACCATTAATATGAAATTTTAGATTTTTTATAAATTAAATCGATTCTCCTGTTCTTTAAATTTGCCTACTTGTCAATAATTTCGTCATAAAAGGCACTTTTATTTTAAGTTCTTCTAACAGTTGTTTTTGAATAGATATATTTGGCAAAGAAGACAGTCTGTCTTGGGAAATTGTATTTCTAGAATAAGTTTTTATTATTTTTAAACAAGAAAAGCTTCTTTCTACAGATACGCTCGTTGACGGAATTGTTAATATCAGGCAAAATAGTTTATAAGCTTCTAAGAAAAGTCCTTATTTTCATGTATTTTTTAATAACTGTTGTAAAGATGTATTTTGTAAATTTTCATCTGAATACAAAAGGCAAAGTTCATTTTTAAGTCGCGCATTTTAGTAAATAAGTTAGCATAAGTTTTTGTAAATTTTGAGAGCATCGGAAGGAAAAATTAGAATTATACTGTTGAAATTTTGCCAAGTCACCAAGACAAACAAACTTAAGTTTTCCACAGTCTTTAAATTTTGTGTCAATTTCAGTCAAAATATGATCCACTATTACATAAATCAATCTGAATTATATTATTAGCCTTCTCAAAAATTTGATCAAAAATGTTTTCATTTCTCCTGTTTCTTAAAAGCTCGGAAGTCTTGTTAATCTGGCATAAACAATAATTAATGTCTAAAGATTTTGTTTACAAAATATGGAATAAATTATTCGTGACACTAAAAATGTCATTGAATACTAATGACAAGAAGGTAAATTCGAAATCGTTCATATTACCCAAAAATCCAGTGGCAAGCTGCAGTGATTTTGATCTGATTCCTCAGAGTGAATGATGAGTTCAAAGACTTCTTTTAATTTAACCCAGTCTTGTACAATTACATCAAGTAGTTTGGAGTTTGAAGTCTACCGAGTGTCTGTTATTGTGGGAATTTGTCGAGCAGATATGTCTGTAAGAGCATGTGATTGCTTAGCTGAGTGATTTACAAAAAAATTCGGCATTTAGAAATCTTCTTAAAACTTTGCTGTAAGACAGAGACAAATACAGCTTGTGGAGCCTTGTCTTTGAGTTTCATTTGAAGCCCGTTTAGGTGCCCAGACATCACACTAGCTCCGTCGTAACACTCGCCTACTAACTTAGTACTGTAATCAAATGGAGTGAGTATTTGATCAATCATTTCATATAAACTTTCTGAAATTCTGTCGGCACTAACATCATGAAAACCTAAGAATCGTTTGACCAGCGTACTTTCTGAATTTACATACCTCACTATTACAGAGCACTGAGAAGTTTGAGTTAAATCAGTAGTGTCATCAACCTGCAGGGAAAAAATATGGCATCATTGATTTCATTTTTCACCGCGTCATTTAAACAATCGGAAATGCACTCTATAAGCTCATTCTGGATAGATTTTGAATCGCCTTTAAATACATTTTTTCATATTGATTTTGAATTTTTGGCGTACTTGTTGATATAAGCAAATGTAACAATTCTTTAAAATTTCCCCGAGTCAGCAGTTTCGTCATGCCCGCGAAATGCTAATTCTTGTTTGCCGAGAAAGAATGTTGCATTAATCACTCTTTCCATAATTAACCTATTTAATCGAACATTTTAATTAAGTTGTTTCTTAAAAAACTGGCATTTTCTTTTAAAGCGTCTGTTATATCCATCGTATTTTTTTCAAAATGTTTCAACATCAATTCGCATTTTAGATGTTCACCGGAATCTGCATGTCTATGGAAAGATCTTGTGACGTTTATTAAATCGGCAAATCGGTCTTTATTGCAAGCCGAATGTTTGTGGCAAAAAGTAAACAAGGCCAGCAAAATATTTTTGTAAATACTCGCTACTACATAGTCACTTATATTCAGAAAACCAACATTCTTATACCAGTAAATGTTACCAATATAACTTTATTTTAATTAACCTTTTTTTTTTATAATTTAATAATTTATTTTTAAAAACAGAAAGCGAACTCCTAAAATGTTGTGTGTACCGCGGCTCTAATGGTTTTTTCAGCTTTTTCTGATATGTCAAAAACTACTTTACAGCCTCGATTCACAATTAACTATTTTCATCGCTAAATGCAGTCATTTCTGCTTCAAAACAGTGTCAAATCGTCCAACATGGTTAACAGACCCATCTTAGCCTTCTTTGGTGTTTTTAATTATTGCTTGGTCTTTGGTGTGGTGCGATGGATCCATATACAGTTACTAAACCCCGCAAAAAATCACACTCAATGAAGTTTGCCGAGTTCTCATAGTATTTACATTATAGGAAGGAATTGTTTTCCAGCTAAACTTTGAACACATTTCTTTACAACGTTTATTCACTTTTATTATTTTAAATTGGAATTTTATTAAGCTTTAATTTGTTTATTGTATTTTAAATAACTTTCTTGTTACACATTTTCTCCGTTTCTCTTAAGCATTATTTGTTGTATTATTTTCTCTCTCTTAGTCTTTTTTCATTTATTCTCTCATACGTCGTGAACAACAAGATTGAAAAAATCTTATAAATGCAACAAATGTAGCAAATTTCCCAAAAATATAAGCAATTATCAACAAACGTAATGGGTAGACACTATATTACACAAGGTTTAAGATTATTAAAAATTAGAAAAATTACAAAAAATAGTAATCAAACTAATTTATTGAAGAATAACAAAAGCAACAGTACATTTTGAATAAAATTCTAGTATAATATTCTCAAATAGGGTCCTTCTTGGTGGAGGAGAAGTGAACAAAAGCAATTCAATAGGTTGATAATGCCGACGTTTCGCCCTCCATCTGAAAAGTTTTGATAATGTCCACATGTTTCGGAAATTTAAAATAATTGAATATTGAAATATTCTATAAGAAGGATTGAATCCAATAACTAATTCGGTTTAATAAAATTTGAAATGTGAAAATTTTCGAGACTTTATTTTTGCGTTTAAAATTGTAAAAAATAATTTGATAGAAAATGATAACTATTGCAAAATCTAACTGCAAATTAATTTCATAAAACAGTTAAAAAAAATAAATAAATGCAACGAAAACTATTTTTTTCTAAAATATAAATAATTGTCGCAATCTTCCATAAACGTAAGATGAAAAAAATATTAATTTAACTTTAGATAAAAAAATTGTGACAAAGTAAATATGAATTTATTAATTTAAAGAAAAAGAAAAAAAGAACAATACGTTTCTAAAGTTTTTAACACTGAAGTAATTGAGGATCAAACATATCTTTTCAAAATTCCATGAGGAAAGTGTTTAAAAATAACAAATGTTTTAAAAAAAACAGTTTGAATTAATTAAACTAAAAACAAAATGATGTATTAAAAATAATTGAGTTCTTGTGTGTTGAAATTTCTGGGATATTATTTATTTGTCTTGTTTTTTCTTTATACCTACCAAGTTTTCTGATTCGGTCTTTGAATTTCATTGCTTTTGGCTTTGCGTCATCGCAGCAGCAAATGTTAAAAAGGAAATCCGTCTGTTTCCTTTTCAACGCTCCACAGTGTATATATTTTAATTGAAAATAACTTTCTTGTATTCTTTCTAGCTCTTTCCATTCGTTCCACCCGCAAATTTCTACCCCGTACATAATCACATCTCTCACTACCTTATCGAATAACCATTTCGTCTTTTCCATATCTTTCTCAAAACACGTTCTCCCAGCCCCCATATATGCCTTAGAATTTTACTTCCTTTTAGTCTTAAATTCCTTGCCTGATCATTGTCTATGTTTTTTCTCTAAATATCTTTTCATCGAATTTATTATCTTTTCGCATCTCTTCCTCCATCCAATTAAACACAATCAAATAGAAAACTGAGACTCAAAGGACGGAAAACAATATTTGTCTTTTTACAAATGGGTAGTAACAACTACATCTAATCTTCTGTGTAATAAAAATGTCAACAGGCGGAAGATGAAATCTGTTGACTGTATATCAAATGATTTAACTCAAAATAAAAAAAAACTAAACCGAAAAGATATTATTTTGGAGAATTGTCTTCTGTCTTAACATCAATTTAACAATATCTTGAAGAATAAAAAAAGGTTATGGCTTCTATTGGAACCTTGTTTGAAATTGTATTAGATGAAGCTTAATGTACTTACATTTTCTGTGTCTAATTTGTTTATAAAACTAGTGAAAAGAATATCAAAAAAGTACTAGCTTAAATATATGGAATTTCGGTATTATATAAAAAATTATTCATGCAATTTTAGTTACTTTTTCGCGCAAAATTTTTGGCGTACTTTCTACATATCCATACACGTTTATTGGTATCAGGAGCTCGTTTGGAACCGTGGTGGATTGTATTTACGTTTTTTATACTTAATTTGATCATGGAAATAAAATCTCAAAATTAAATTAATAGAACTTAGCATAAATCTATGGGATTTTGGCATTTATTGTATTTGACAAATTGGAAGTAAAAGTTCTAATGCTCATTTCCCAACTTCTTTCCAATGATGGTTCACTATTTAAAAAAGTTTTACTTCAATAAAATAATCACTACTTAATGTGTTTCAGTTAGTAAAAACCGTTTAGTTTCTGACTTTTGGAAACTGGACCATTAACGTTTTAATGCTTATTTTGGGTTGAAAGAAAACATTTTATTGAGAATTTGAGACACATAGTGAATTGATTTAGATTTCGAAATTGTATACATCGTTTTATAAACGAAACCTCAGAACTAGAATATGCTGTATGCATTGTATTCAAGTCGTACGTTGGATTTATCGATTGCGAACAAGTAAAATAAAAATAAACATAACATCGATTTATACATACATGAAACTCTTCAGAACAACAACAACAAGGAAATAAATAAATTTGTCATAAAGAAAAAGGATATGAGTGCCAGATATTTTATACACTTCGATTGGAAATGGGGATTTTATATTACGGAGTGTACGAACAACTAATAATTGTTGGTCTGTGATAATAGATAATAAGATAATTGAAATCATTCACTTAATCTACCTTCACGATTATCTAATTGTATAAGCTACGAAACTGAGGGTATTATCCAGTTTCCTTTTTATAAGAATTTAAAAAAAAAAAATTCCGGCTAGTAGGTCCAATTTTGTTGGCAATTTGTATCAATGAGAATGTTTTCTTGTACACTCAGAAAAGAATAAATGAAAAGAACAAAGAAATTGGATTCCAAATTTTTTAATGGGAAGAACCACTTTATTTTAAGTTCATTATAAGGTAGTTCGTACAATATATACCTACTTCAAGAAAAAACCTTATACACGCGCCTAATTATAACATAAAAATTTTTATGTTACCCGTTGTAAATTTAATGAAACCATCACCGAAATTTTATCTACAATGTTGGAGATGTTTGTAAGGATGCAACCAACATAAAACTTTAAAGAAGCCGTAACTGCTAAAAGATATCGACCTCCATTACCTTTGATGACTTTCACTTTCTTATTTATCAGTGTTTCTAATTGAATAGTTAATTTGAAATTGTTACTTATTAGATTGGAATTAAGAATGCTCGAAGGTGGTAGGATGGTTAAAATTAACCCACGAATTAGTTTTATTAGAAATTTGCAAAGTCACGTAACTAATAGATTGAGATTTTTGTTGGTAATTAATAGGTTTTTAGGTATAATCAAATTATAAATTAGAATCATTAAATTTGTGTCGGGTATATGAAAAAAATTGTAAACGTTGTTTTTGTTTAGTATGAGTGATGGACGTATAACCGTAATTTGACGGCTATTTTGGTAACTTTTTTAATTTCGTAATAGTTGAACATGTGTCATCGTTGGACGTGAATTAAAATTTTCTAGTATAGTCGAACCAATTACTTAATGTTTTTCAAAAATAACTGTAAACGAAAAACGTGGTTCATTATACGAACTAATTGATTATAGAATGAGTTTCGAAAAAATGTTAAAAACAAATTTGTGTTGATAATATTGTAAGATTCCGTACGTTACTAATTTGTATGGTATTTAAGAATTCGAAAATCTCCAAAATCAAAATGTAGTTATGTAGATATAAAACATTTTTCAGTTACATTGAATTTATTATTTGTTCATTGATCCAGTTAAGATGTTAAGAAGCAGTATAGGAATAAGAGATAAAAAAAACAAGCATCTGAAACATTTCTGCAATGCAACTGACGTTGGTTAATTGAACAAGAATTTAAAACCGAAGAGGTTTGTGGAAGGGGTTAATATATTCATAATTATACAACTATCCTTACAAAAATGTCATCTTAAGCTCAATTTTATAATCAAAGTCGGAAGAAATAAAAAATTATTGTCTATCATAAAAAATGAAATTACTTAACGAATATTTAAATATTTGATTATTTTATTTTGTTATTTAATCTTGTCCTTGTTTCAGCGTTTCTTCTAAATTAGTAGTATATAGTATCTAAGAGCAGAAAGTAAACATTTGCTAAACTAAACAAAATTTAAAAAGCGAGTTTAATAAATAAAGTGTTGAATTAAATTGACGTCAAAAAAATTGTGAATTGAATCTATAATGTGACGAAAAATTATGGGAACGTTTACAGTTTAGGAACCAATGTCAGTTTTATAAAGCGGCGAAAAATTATAAGGACGTTCCACCTTTTAGAAGACACAAGGACGGAAAATATAGTTTTCAATTTTTTGGGGGCTGCTATAATTTATTTTAAGTATGCTTTACGAAACAGGTCTTTGGAACCTTACAGAACCAATGGCAGTTTTTATAATGTTCTGAAAAATTATAGGGACGTTCAGCATTTAGAAATCCAAAGGGCAGAAAATCTCGTATCTAATAATTTTTTAGGGCTGCTATGATCCTATTTAGGCATGCTTGTCGAAACAGGTTTTTGGAATCTTCTGAACTAATATCAGTTTTTAAAATGTAGCGAAAATTATAGGGACGCTCAGCTTTTAGAAGCCCAAGGCTTTCCAATATTTTTGGGTTGATATAATTCATTTTTATGCATGCTTGGCGAAACAGTTGTTTTTCTGGAACCGATATCAGTTTCTATAATGCGGCGGAAAATTATAAGGACGTTCAGCGTTTACAAGCTCAAGGGGCGTTTTCAGTATTTTTTTGGGGCTGCTATGATTAATTTTCAGGTCTTTTTGTGAAACCTCTGCAACCAACATCACAACTTTACCATTTATTTGTAGCAACAATAATACTGGGTGAGTCGGGAGGAGCGCACCAAACTCTAGGAGTCTATTATACATGTGAAAATAATGTAAAAAAACTCATATGTTCTTATGCGATTCTCATTTGTTTTCAAGTTATGGCGTTATTAAAAATGTTCATCTAGGTTTCCACTTATTATCTGAATTTTAACATTAACAAAGTATGCTACGTTCGAGGCTCAAAGACATTTGATAATTCTGACGTTTTGATGAACTGTCAGTGTACAGTGAACAGTAACTGAACATTTAATTTCGAATTTATGTGATTGTTAGTGTTGCAAAATGCCAGATACTTATTCAAATTTAGAAAATTCAAATATGGTGTTTGTTTATGGTTTCTTTAATGGAAATGCTACAGTTGCTGCTGAAGAATATCGTCAACGTTT
Organism: Abscondita cerata; assembly: GCA_030710515.1. NCBI lineage: Eukaryota > Metazoa > Arthropoda > Insecta > Coleoptera > Lampyridae > Abscondita > Abscondita cerata. The sequence goes on from JALBCR010000681.1 coordinate 58,753, forward strand.
TCTACATCAAAGACATCTTGATAAAAACGTATTTATTAGAGTTTTCAACAAATTGTGCGAGACTGGTAAGCTTCCCAGTGCAAACATAACATCTGAACGCGCTACTCGACAAGGTTTTGTAGAAGTAGAAAATATTCTACATCTAGTAGAAGAAGATGCAACTACTAGCTCACGGAGAATTGCCACTCAATTGGGAATTCCACAAAAGAGTGATAAACACACTCCACGAGCAAGGCTAATATCCTTACCACGTACAGAGAGTACAGCACCTACAACCAGAGGATTACGCTAACCGTATGGAGTTTTGTCGGTGGATAAATAATAATCATCGTGTTGTATCGATTATACTCTTTACGGATGAAGCTACATTTACCCGTGATGGCATTTATAATACTCGTAACTATCATGTATGGTCAGACGAAAATCCCCACGCAACAATCGAAAGAAATTTTCAACATATGTTTTCTGTGAACGTGTGGTGTAGTATGGTTGACAGTTATTTAATTGACCCTTTTATTTTGGAGGATCGTCTCACAGGAGCCAACTACCTCATTTTTGTACAAAATGAATTACAAGGCCTGCTAGAAGATGTTCATGTAAATATAAGAATGCAGATGTACTATCAGCACGATGGAGTCTTGCACATGTCGCTCGTCAGGTCAAGCAACATTTGAACGAACGTTTTCTAGGGCGTTGGATTGGTCGTGGAGGTCTTATTAATTGGCCTGCAAGATCTCCAGACCTCACACTACTAGATTTTTCTTTATGGGGCTGGATGAAAAATGAAGTCTACAAAATAGAAGTGGACACACGGGATGCACTAATTAGACGAATTGAGAATACTGCAGTTCATATTAAAGGAAAAAAAATGAATCAATTGGGAGAGCAACAAACGCTTTTCGTAGACGAAGCAGAAAATGTTTAGAAGTCAATGGCGGTATTTTTGAACATTTATTGAAAGAACGCTATGATTAAGAAAATTTTTATGTGTATAATTTGTTTATTTGTTAATATGCTATAACTTGAAAACAAATCTAAATCGGATAAGAAAATATCAGATTTTTACATTATTTTAGCGGCAATTAACAAAACACTAACTATCGGCTATAAGGTTTTCATTAGTGCTTCTGATGAGACGAAAATTTTGCACGTCCTTTAAAATTTGAATCTTCTGCTGAAAACGCTTGTAGGAGACTACTAACTACTAACAAAGTACAAATGATTTTATTAGTGCTTCTATCAAGCGTGAAGTTGGCACGTCCTTTAGAATTTGATTTTTCTGCAAACGTTTTAGGGAGATAATTTTTTATAAAGCACTAAGAAGCACCATCGAAGCACTATCGATTGACTATATAATTTTCGTTAGTGCTTCTAATGAAGTGTGAAGTTGACGCGTTTTTAAATTTGAATTTTTTAAGGCACTTGGGGAGACAATTTCATATATGAAGCACTAAAAGCACTAACGATCAACAATAAAATTTTCACTTCACGGATCTTAGGTTTGGTCATGACCTGAATAGTCAAAACGGAATATACTTACAGTGCTATGCAATTACATATACTGAATATTTTTAAATTAATTTTAGACAACTACTGTTTAAACAAGCCATTTTTGTTTTGGCAATATCTTCAACAATATTAATTTTAGAAAAAACACTTATAACAGGAAAGACGTTTAAACTTTAATTTGACTTGCCTTATTTTAAAATTAGTTGTGGTTTAATATTTAGTTTTCTTACACGTTTATTAAAAATTAATAGTATCGGGACGATATAGACAGAACATCACAAAAACTAAACTTTTCGATTTCACTCAAAATACGAATTTAAACTTGGTTTATAATTCTAGACATTCCATTAGATTGTAAACATAATTGAAAGAGCCAAAATGACGTTTTTGCTCTCTGAAAATGTTTGTATTTTTTTCAAATAAATGCAATCTTTGACATAGTTCACATCGTTCACTTTTGAGATAGAGGTCTTCAAATTTTTATGTAATGAAACTTACCGAGATGATGTGCAAAACAAACGGACAGATTTTTTCTTGATTTTGTCGAAATTCAGCCCGAATTGATGTTAGTAATAAAAAAGGCCAACAATAGAGAAGCTATTTCGCAAACACACATATTAAGAAACAGGGAAAAAGGTTCAACACGCGAAACATAAAACCTAAAATAAATTTTAAATATGCTGATACGTGATCTCAGTTTGAAATATGAATTTAACTAAATATTATAATAATGAGTAATTAGATTTGAATCCAAATTTACAGTAGCATACATAAAATAGTTAATTATGTTAATTGATATGAATAAGGTTGTATAATTTTAGTTTCTTTCTAATTGATGCAGGGCCTTTTTGTAGGAGGGTCGATTAAAATTAAAACTCGATGATACCAACGTTTCGGTCAGGAATGTCGGATCTTCATCAAGGCTAAAAAGAAGAATTACACCAAACCAATAATTAAGCCTTGACCGAAACTTTGGCATAAAAAGGTTTTCATTGAGTTTTAATCCGACGTATTAATTGATCCTCTTACAAGGAAAGCTTTACATCAATTAGTGGAAATTACAATAAGGAGGATCACTTCAAAATGAATTAGGCCCGTGCAACCTCACGTTTACTTTTTAAATTATTTAAAATCACATAATTTATTTACAAAAAGATGCTGTTTAATAAAGATAAAGAAAAGATATATAATTCAGTTGTCAGAAAATGGCGATTTCAAGGCGTGGACTTGCGTGGTACTTCAAATTCAGCACTTTCGATTAACAGGGCGATATAACCAGTAGGAAAACTGTTTCTTGATTGATTCTTAAATCATCTCAAAACCGATAGGTACAAAATATTCGTAAAGACAAAGGTAGAAAAAGGAAAACCAATGTCAAATGACAATGACCCTAAATTAAAATAAACACTATTTACTAAAGAATAGAGATGTTTTTGGTTCTTAGATACAGGTAAATAATCATGTATGAATGTAAGCTTTCGCGGCTGTTGTCACTAAGATTATTATCTTCCGGGTTGAGCCGTGTTCGTCCTTCCTTCCTACGTTCTCTGCTTGACGTTTCGCTAACCATGCTGTTAGCTTCTTCAGAAGTTACTCTAAAGACTGATGTTGTTGTCTTCTGCTCCTCGTTATATACCTATGATCCGTTACTGTTGGTTGATGTCGATCAGTGACGGGTGGTTGGTTTTCGATGGTTGGTTGATCTTCTGATCGACATCAACCAACAGTAACGGAACATAGGTATATAACGAGGAGCAGAAGACAACAACATCAGTCTTTAGAGTAACTTCTGAAGAAGCTAACAGCATGGTTAGCGAAACGTCAAGCAGAGAACGTAGGAAGGAAGGACGAACACGGCTGAACCCGGAAGGTAAATAATCATATTTAAGGAAGATTAACGCCGTGTAGGTCAACAAACAAAATGGCTTTTCCGGTCGTTAATTCGTGCCTGCGCAGATGGAAAATGTTTACGTGTCGCATTCCACGGTATAAGATAAACGTCGAAAATTTGTACCGGATTAATTAAACAATCCATCAACATTAACTTTACTTAATGTCCCTAATGACCGATATAAGTCCATCATGTGATCTTTACTTTACAATATCTTTATTTATATAGATTATACAAAAAATTACGAAGCAAAGGCTGTTATAAATTATGAATTTTTCAAATGCTTCTTTTTAATTATTGGTTGCGAAGAGGAGTCGGAGCACAGACGCTTTAAGACAGTAAAGCAGCATTATCTCGAAGTTGAAGAATGATTTTCAGCTCTTGAAAATGAAAAATGGAAATATTTTTTTTTATTTTCACAAAATTTTTTTTTAATTTACGAACTTATTAAATCACACCACCAATAAATAAATTAGCTTTGTTTCAATTAAAATTTATTTTTTGTGATAATTGGAACCCGTTTTACGCTAAACATTTTTAAACTTTTTTTTGGAAACGAAATGAAAAAAAAAAGGATTTTTGGACTGGAAACGACATGACTTAGGGACTTTTATTTGAAAATTGTATAGAATGAACTGTACTGATAAAACCACAACTCTTTATGTCATCCGGTTCCGAAGATAACTTTTGCAAAGCAAGATGTTAAACATTAGGGTCACTTCTGGTGCAATCTTTGATTTTGAAAGTTTTTGAAATGGAAACGACATGACCTAGGGATTTTTATTTACATACGGGATAGAATGAACCTTTCTGTATGTACTGGTAAAACAGGGAATCTCTAACGTTTGGAAAGCAAAATGTTAAGCCTTTGGGCCACTGTTGGTGCGATTTTCGACTTTAAAAATGTTTGGACTTGCAGTGACATGATTTTGGGACTTTTTATTTGTAAACGGTATAGAATGAATCTTTCTGTATCTACTGGTAAAACTGCGATTCTCTATCTCATTCGGTTCCGAAGATAACGTTTGCAAAGTAAGAGCTTAAGCAGGTGCGATCTTAGACTTTGAAAATTTTGGACTTGAAACCACATGAACTAGTGTCTTTTATTTAAAAACTATATATAGTTCTGTATCGACTGGCGAAATTGGGAATCTCTATGTCATCCGGTTTCGAAGATATCGGATGCAATGCAAGAGCTTAAGAATTTTGACTGGAAGCGACATAACTTTGTGACTTTTTATTTGTAAACGATATAGAATGAATCTTTTCTTTATCTACTCGTAAAACTGCAATTTCCTATCTCCTGCGGTTCCGAAGATAACGTTGCAAAGCAAGAGGTTAAGCATTTGGGCTACTACTGGTGCAATCTCCGACTTCAAAATTTCTGGTCTGGAAACGACTTGATTTAATTTAATTTTTTTTCCTCCACGACCAATATAAAAGTCACAATTCTGAAATTAAATTTATGCTAATGTTGTCACTCTTGGAATTGAAAAATATTCTGCCACACACTCTAAGCATGCGCGATTTAAACACATTACTTTCTATTTCTAGAGATAGTGCACCAATGTAGCCTTAGCCTTGACTGTCATCGCGGTGACGCGACGGATTCTTCATCCAAATAATAATTATTTGTATATAAAGTGTAGTTTGATAGATGATAAGAATAAAAATTGCGATGCTTTTACTCTTATTGAATTTTCATTCCAACCCTTGTTACAGAATATACTATTCAATGAATGTTTGATTGAAAGTTTCACAGTTAGGACGTTCTGATGAATAAAACTGACTCATATTTTGTTTAGTTTTGTAAGTTTTTTTTTAAGACGAAACAGAAAAGAATGTAAAACTGAATACTTTGACTTGTCTAACAATTTCATTTTTTTATTTGTATGATTCACGTTTCAAACAGGTTGACAAGAAGTATTGTTATAAAATATATAAAAATTTTAAAACATATGTTTCTCTATAATTCGATAGGGACACGGAAACAACAAAGACCAATTTTTCGTACACGCTTTGATTACGAATTTAATTTGTTTTTCAACAATATCACATTTGCTCGTTATGCATTTTTACCTTCCTTAAAAATGCATGTATGTAAATGGGTATTGTAAACTAAAAATAATCCGCGCAATATGAAAAAAAAACAAAATGCATTAACAGAGGTGGCGGTTTTGTCATAAAATTTTATTTTTAATCTGGATGCAGATGCGAAAACCACATTGCATTTTTAATTTTTGATCTGATGCAACTTCCCTTAAAGCTTTAGGTTCGTATAGCTTTTATACTTGGAATTAGCTTAGGTCAAGTATCTAGGGAAATGTTTGAAATTCTAAAGTGAAATGTAGTTTGTAACAACGCGAGGATGTAACGACTTTAATTGTTTATGAACATCGGACATACCGCATTGAAACGGGTCGCGTTTAAATTAATAGTTAATTATTGATTACGAATGAATATTAATGATTGTTAAGACTTGTCAACTTTTATGATATATCGTTTCTTTGAATAATTAATTACGTGAAATTAATCATTGAATCTTCGACAAGGTGCACCTTAAATCACAAAAATTCCATTTCCATAATTGATTGTTTCCATTAATCAACTTATAGATAAATTTTAGTAAATCTAAATACGTTGCAAAGATTTATTTTAGTCAATTAAAAATGATTAATTCATTTCAGGGTACGGATGTGTTAGAGGCGCATTATCCAAACATCACCAAACCTTTCGTACGCAGCTCGTCGGATCAATGCAATAACAAAAAATATAGTACAGAAGGTTGGTTAGCTGGGACTCCTTTAATCGAGCTAGATGGTAATCATATAGAAGGTGCTGCCCGCAGCAAAGTATCGAGAAGTAGCAGTCCAGCAGCTGTTGAAGAATCGATGGGGCTGAGTCGCCCTAACTCGGGACACACTAGCAAGATATCGGCAGTGCTACAAGTCGCGTTCTTAGTGTCCTTTTTATACCGCTAAATGTGATCTCTTAAATAATAATAATAATCTAAATTCTTTAGACTGTTTAGATAAATATTTCAACAAGTCAAGTCATAGGGGCCTGCTGTGAAGATAATCAGTGATGTTATTAAGAAACTGCGTGTTGGGTGAATGCGATTGTGTATGTGTTCGTGTGCGTGTATTAAAAAAAAGACTTAAGTGGCGGATTCCAAACTTAAGTTATAATTTAAAGTGCAATTGTGTTTTCTAAACTGACAGCAGTGTTTTCTTTGTGTAAGTAATCGTATGACTCTTCTGCGTGCAGAAATGGAGCCGTCATTCTAGTCCGTTTTGTAAACAAGCCAGATATAACTGAACTGTAAATTAAATGGGACTTACGAGAGACAGGGGTGCGCATATTTAAGCTATATTAGATACTTATCACATTTGTCACCTAATCGGATACGATTCCGCCATTTGCGCCGCCGTCTGGAGCTGTGATGCAAGTAGAATAAGCACTTAGAAAGTTTCTGTTTCAGTGTTCTCCGTTTAGTTGCTAAGATTGTTAGATTTATATCTCAAAAAACCCCTATTTTTAACTTCCCTGTTGTAATTACATGTAAATTTCTAACGCAATTGTTTTCGTATTTATTAGTCTCGACTGGTGCTATATAATTTTAAATGTACCCTTTGTATGTACTATAATTTTATTTATTACTAATGAGTATTTGTTAGAAAGAAAATGATTCTGTACAGTGTAGATAAACTCGTGTAATATATTTTATAAATAAATCTCGAAGAATAAATAGCCAGCAATAACATTTGAATTCTGTTTTCTCTTGCAAATGTATTCTGATCATCTCGAGAATATAAATAAAAGTCGAAGAACGAGGATAAAAGGTAAATAGATAAATATGTAGACGAAAATGTAGATTAGCTTATCTATATCTACCCGCGCATGAATTTAATCAGGTAATTTGGAAGTCGTGGGGAGATTCAAGATGGCCGTTATTCCGATATTACGTCACTTTATATTATTAAATATATTGTAGAGTGGCGAGCAATGCTTGCTTATACCACGTTAGAATATAAAATTAGAAATTAACCCGTAATTGAATCAAATATAATTTGGGACGTGTGGTTCTTCAATTCGCGCCGGGGTGCTTTCTTATCTACATTTGAAGCTCTACCACAATTAAGCTCGAGCATATGAAACGAAAACCTAACGCTTAATTTGCGTTTTAAAGTTTCTCTTCTTATTTGTTAATGAGAGTGTCTGAGAAGGATAAGGAAAAGGTAGGTGATATCGACGTAACTGTATCATAAATAATCGACGTTTCGATAAAGTTTTGAGTTGAAATAAATAACATAAATATAAAACGTTTAAGGAAATACACTGTTTTTTGTTTATAATGTTTTCAATACCAACTAGTTTTACATTTTTAATATAGAGTTTGCTTATTTAATCTAGTCAAGTTTCTATTAAACTCTGTTAAGGATCAATAAATTGTACTAGGAATTTATTTACTGCTTGCTAGTAAAGTATATCGAATCTAAAAAATAAAAACTAAAAAATTAATAATTTCAATATGTAATACAACTTTGAATAAGAAAATTTTCAGTTTTTCCGCTGTTTTTATTTTTTAAGTTTTGTATTTGGCTTCAATATATTTTCACATGTTTTCATTTTATTTATAATAGAACTATTGGAAAATATTTTTGTCGCGATGTAAATTATTTTTACTCAGAAATGAAGTTATTTTTCCTCTCTCAAAAACTTTTTCAAACCTTCATTTCCAGTGAACTGAATATCTTCCAGGAAAATCAATAGAAAATTATTATACAGGGTGTATTTTAAAATTACGTAACAACTAAAACTGGCGACTCTGTGAATCAAAATTAGATAAAAATTCTGATAAACGCCTTTCCCGAAAATGTTTGCACAGGGTGACTAAGACAATTTTAAGTTTTGTTTAAAGATTCCTTAAATAGTGCAAAATATATTAAGCTTGAGATTTGGCGCACGTAAACGTCAAATTAAATTTCAGTTGGTTCATCTAGTGGGGTAAATTACTTCAAGCCAATTATTAAATGTTTTTCTTTAATTTTGCTTGAAATGTGTCATAAGAATTGAGCTTTCAGCTGTATTTAATTTTTAAGTTTTTCATTTGGCTTAATTTTCTATATTTTCAGATGTTTTTTTTTTTATTTATTAATAGAGCTATTGGAAAAATTTTAAAACTAGCTTTTTTCAAACCTCTACCTCTTTAGTTTCAGCGAACTGAATATCTTCATGGAAAAGTAGTAGACATTATCATACATCCTGTATTTTAAAATACCGACCAACTAAAACTGGCAACTCGAATCAAAATAAGATAAAAATTTTGATAAACACCTTTTCCGAGGTACAGTGTGGTTAAAACAAAATTTCTTAAGGTTTGTTTAAAGATTCCTCAAAAAGTGCAAAATATATTATGCTTGAGCAAAGGAATGGAACTCTAATGCTATGCTTGAGATTTGACGCACTTACATGGTCAACCTAATATGCAGAAAATTCAAAATCTTTCCATTTTAATGCAACGTCACATCCGTACAGAAAGCAATTTTGCCGACTTTATTCTCAAGAGAAACTTTTCTATCCGTACTAGCTGATTCAAATTTATGGTGGCACGGGCCGGAATGGCTATATCTGTCAATGCATCAATGGCCGATAATCCAACTACAGAATCTTCTTTAATCCTAAGAATATTCCAGAGAAATGCACAAATCCAAATCAAAGGTAGGTATTGACTACAGCTAATTGTGACGATTTATACAATCGATAAACTACAACAAGTACTTTCGTATCATATCTAGTAATGAACAGTACGGCCTTCACATGAGTGACGAATTACTTCCGTTATTAAAAATTGCTCATTCTCAAACATTTTTTGACGATATTAAATCGAGTTAAGGGAGGAAACAAATTGTTACATTTAAATCCGTTCATCGATAAATATAATATACTAAGGGTAGGAAAAGATTAGTAAAATTTAATTATCAATTTCACAAAAGGCGTCCGGCGTTAATAGCAGGTAATCATCTCCTCGCTAGCTTGTTAGTTAAAACTGAACACGTACGACTAGTTCATGATAGGCACTAGAAATTGCTAGCCAGTTTGCGAGAAATATTTTGGATCTTGACTGGTCGTAATCGAGCGTGAAATTTATGCGATCAAAAAAACACAAAATTATAAAACATTTAAGGAGGCAATACATGTTGAATTAATCGGTGTACTAAACTCCGAAAAATTCCTTCCATCGCAGGGAAAACGTACAAAATATCAATTCAGATAATACAACAACTTTTAAAGATGCAGAAGTAGAAATATGTAAATTTGTTAATTCTATAAAAAGATGAAAACGGTACTAGGAACAAGATTCCTGAAAAAAATTAAATTCTGAGTTTCACACCGATAAATGAAAAAATATGCAGCATCACAATCGAGAGCAGAAACAAAACCATAACTCTGCTAAATTTAGATTATGCCTCAAAAGAAAAGAATGAAGAGGAAACAAAGAGGAATTTTATGAAATCTTAGAAAAAGTTTACGATGAAATAGACTCAAAACATATTAAAATTGTAGTGGGAGATTATAACGCAAAAATATTAAAGGAACTAAGATTTGTACCTACAATAGGGATCTACAGCAAAGTAAATCAAAGTAAAGACATACACAAAGGAACCTGGGTGTCACCAGATGGAAAATAATAAATCAAGTTGACCATATAATATTACAAAACAAGAACTGCAGAATGATAAAAAATATCAAATTAAGAAGAGGAGCAGAAGCAAACTCGGACCATTTTCTAGTTACAGCAAAATGGGAAAAACACACAACGAGAAACAAAAAAAACCACTCAAAAAGGAAGAATTAGCATACGACAAAGAAAGATTAGCACAAAATGATTGGCAAGAAAACACAAATAAATAGTAACAGATAAAGTAAGACAAAAGACTACAAAAGAAGCAAGCATTGGAGGAAAGTGGGAAACAATAGAAGAAAGTATAAGAAAAGCAGAAAATAATGTAATAGGAAGAAGAAAACAAAAGATTTAACAAAACAAATGGTTTAATACTTAATGTGAAGAAGAAAGGAAAAAGACGATACTAGCAAGAAATAAAATGCTGCCAACAGGTACACAACAAGACAAAGAAAGATACAGACGACAAAGAAAAAGAACAAAAAGTATATACAGAGAAGCGAAACGAAACTTTTGAAACAAACTCACACAGCAAACAGAAGAGCTGTACAAAAACAGAGAAATAAGAAATTTTTACCAGGAAACAAACAAACCAGCAGAGGCTTTCAACAGATGCCAATAGCTTTTAAAACAAGAAAGGTGAAAGAATTATCGACGAAGATCAAATTGTGGAAGGATGGAAAGATTACTTCCAAGAACTGCTACAGCATAACGCAGGAAAGGAAACAGAAGAGATAACAGAACTAGACTCTCATAAAGAAACACAAGATACAGAAGATAATATAGATCCGCCCACAAAGGAAGAAATAAAAGCTGTAATTAAAACTTTGAAGAACAGGAAAATCCCATGAAAAAATGGAACAAAAAACGAACTGATAAAAAATGGAGGCGAAGAGTTACTCACAGAGATCCATAACCTAATAAAATTAATATGGCGCCAGGAAAGAATGCCGGTGGACTGGTCAGAAGCGGTAATAACTCCGATCTACAAAAAAGGATAAAAGACAAACTATCATAATTATAGAGGAATAGCACTATTAGACGCAACATATAAACTGCTAGCTATAAAAATAAAAAACCTAATGCATGCAGAAAAAGAAATAGGTGAATATCAGGCAGGTTTCCGAAAAAAACTATTCATATTAAAAGAAACGCTAGACGACTACTGGGAATACATTTAAATAAAATTCTATTGTAAGAATAGAAGAATATTACATCATTCAATGCGGAAAAGAATGACCTTTCAACACATGTAATTAAATATGGGGTGTCCCATTTGAATAAAATGACTTTTTGGCATGTTTGTATTGACCTAATTCAATTCACTTTTCACACCACCTTGTAGATAATTATCAAGATTGAGATCAAGAAAGATAAAGTGCAATGTTTTGCCTTTTCACTGGCAGAATTTTGCTATTCCATCTTTGTTAGTTCTACAGCAACATTTTTTGTACATAGATGATTTTGGCCAATTTTGACATAAACAATCTTTATCACCTTTATTTTAGGTTAGAAGTACCTTACATAAAGTCGACCTAAAATTCAATTTGGAATCATAAAATAAAATCATAGTCATTACATTTAAAAAACCAAGTTGTCATCAACTATCGGTACTTCCGGAAGTGACGCCATTTTGAAACTATTTTAAAACAATAGATCTTGGTCACAAATGGCTGCATACCAAATTCTGATTTTCTCGCTATCATCGTTCTCCATACACCCTGTATATGGAAAAAAGAATACGATAACCAACTATAATTCCTAGATGTACTAATATATAGAATGATAGATGGAACACTAGGCCACTACAGGAAACTAAACACATATAACCACCAACCAAGACAAAAGAGAGTTGTATGAGAAGAATATTTGAGCCACAATTTCCTTCCACAAGAACTAAAGCATTTTGATATGGGGCTAGCAGCAATTGAAATCTGGCACCACATTCTTACCTTATGTAAAGATTGTTACAAATCGTATAAACAAAATACTAAAAACATATGTTTTTAAGCATACACAGCTAGTATAAAATCGATTATGTTCAGTAATGGATATTCGACCACCATTATCATTGGCTGGAGTTTAGCACATACCATGCTTGTGTGGTACAGTGGGGATAACCAAAAGAAGCATCGACACCCGTATAAAATAGTACAAAAAAACTGTCACCTACATCAATGGGGTAAATCCGCAGTCGCCGAGCATGACATTCTTCCAGGAAACCACGCTATACAATTTGATATAACGGAACAATCCACTACTATATGTCTGGTTAAACGTGGTAGCCATAAAATTTACAAAAACCGGTCAAAGTTTAACAGAAAAAAGAGGGTAAAAATACTAAGACTATACAACAGTTCTGCTATACCATTACCTAACATGGAAGGTCAGTCAGCCACAAATATTTAACGATCCGCGCATAAGCAGTCAAGTGGTACTACCAGGATTATAATTAGTTTATCAGATTCAGAAGAAACATCAGTCAGAAAGTTAACATGAGTTATACGACTACGCAACTTAAGACATTAGCCGCAGCAGTAAACGTAACGTTTAGAAAAGAAGAAGCTCCGTCTACAAATGTAAAATAAAAATAGACAGTATGTAGTGTTAAAGAGGAAAGTCCTGCTTTTTCTTTGCTGGCTTATGGGTAGTGTGTGCGATATTCATCCAGAAGCTGAGGAATAGTGATTTCATAATTCAATTGTTCCACAAGTAACGTTTTTTGAGCTATCTTATACTTTCAAAAAAAAAACGTTCGGACAGGTCAATTTTTTTAGAGGGGGCAAAGTTGATCTCTTAATATCAACAGGGTAACTCCGGCAGACCTTATGTCAAAAATCTTAAATCGCATGATGGCTCGACGTTATCCGAGCGTTTTTTTTTAAAGTGTAAAATAGCTCCAGCAAACGGTTCCTTTCGTTTTTGGTGAGCCACCCTGTCTAGTACATATTAGTTTATGGCTATTATAATATAATCAAATCATCCTTCTACCTTTCGGTGTAGGATATAAATATTACATTACATGTTATTATTGTACATTTAAATTTACAAATTTCTTCCATTCCTTTTTTTCTGCTTCTTTCCATGTTTTTCCATTTTTCTTCTAGTATTCTTCCCACTTCCACATTCCATGTTTTCTTGGTCTTCCTCTTTTTCTGTTTTCCATTATACTTGTCTTCTATATCTGCTTTATTGGTGCTTTTTTGTTTATTCTTACTAGATTTTTATTTTTCTTAGGTACCTCATTTCGACTGTTTGTATCTGTCAGTACCCACGACTCGTTGCTATAAGTTAATATTGGTTTATATATCGATTTGAAGACTTTAGTTTTGTTTCAACTGCAACTTCCCTCTTACTCAAAAATATTTTTTAGTGCATAGAATAATCCATTTGCCTTCGTTATTCTGTTGTTGATATTTGCTTCCTGGGTTTCTTTCTCGTCCAATACTTCTCTAAATAATGGAAGTGCTTTACTTATTCAATTATTTCTTCTTCAATTTCAATTTTACTTTTTGTTCTCCGATTGCCATTACATTTGATTTACTTTTATTTATTTTCATTCTATTCTCTTGCAGTACTAAATTCCAACTATTTAAATTTGTTTGTAAATCTGTTTCCCTTTCCGCGATCAATACGACGTCATTCGCGTATATTCCCTCCGATACCTTTTTTTACATTTTTTAATTATTTTGTCCATGAATATTATAATCCACACTGTGACTCTAGCCACCGTATCAACCGCTTTTCTAGATCCAAGAATACCAAATATATTATCCTTTTTCTTTTCGTGCTTTCTCTGTGATTTGTTTTATTGTAAATATGTGATCCTGAGCGCTTCTTAATCGTCTGAATCCACTTTATTCCTCTTCCATTGTCTCTTTTTTTCTATATTTTCATACATATACTTAGAAGTGTTACTCCTCTATAATTATTACACTCTTTTTTTATCTCCTTTTTTGTGAACTGGCACGATTAACGCTGTCGTCCAATCTTTTGGTAGTTCTTCATCTATTCACACTTTGTTGTATATACTTAATAAAGTATCTCTGCCTTTTGTCCTATACTCTTTATCATTTCCGCCGTTATTCGGTCGCATCCAACCGCTTTCCCGTATTTTAAATCTTTTTTACTTCTTCAAGTTCTTCCATTTTTATCACATGTTCCTCTGTTTCTTTTGTTATTTTGTCGTTTTTAGTTTCTTCTTCATTTAGTAATTCTTCAAAGTGTTCTTTCCATCATTTTTATTCCTTCTGTTATAATTTCTCCGTTTTTTTCTTTTATTATTTTGTATTCAGTGTCTTCTCTGTTCTTAAAGTTTTCAATGTTCTATAGAATATTTTTGATTTATTTTTGAGTCTTTTTCCATTTTTCTCCAAACTTCTATTGGTTTTCTTTCGCATTTTTGATCAATTGTTTTGTTGTTTCTGGCTCTTGCTTATATTTCTTATATTTTTCTTAATTCTTCTCTGATAAATAATTTTTTCAAGTTTCTTTCTTTTTCTTAATTTGTATTTTAATTTCCTTTGTCCACCATGATGTGTGTTTCTTATCATTTTTCTTTTTGCTTTCCTGCATATCTTTTCCGCTGTGTTTATTACTATGTCCATCTGCTTTTTAACACTCCTCTTTTATTTCGTATTCGTATCCTTCCAGTTTCTTGCTTATAGCTTTTTCGTATTTATCCGCTCTTAATTTGTAATATTTAATTGATTCAAACTGTACTACCTCATTATTTTCTGTATTCCTCTGCGTTTTCTTCTTTTGATGTATATTTTCTCTGATTTTAGCCACCACCAGATAATGATCGCTACCAATTTCCGATCCTCTTTTCACTCTCGAATCTATTACCGTCCTTCTGTTTTTCTTTCTATTAATGTATAGTCAATTAAAGATCTTTTATTCCTACTTATCCTCTTTCTTGTGAATTTATGAATTTCTTTGTGTGCAAATAATGTATTTGTTATTATTAAATCATTTACAATGCAGAAATCTAGCATTCTTCTTCCATTACTATTTCTATTTACTTCTCCATACTTTCCTAGTATCGCTTTGTATTTCTCATCACTTTTACCGACTCTGCTATTGAAGTCTCCTATTATGTATATTTTTCCTTTTACTTGTCCTATAATTTCTGTTAAATCATTCCAAAATTTGTCTTTAT
The DNA here is from genome assembly GCA_030710515.1 of Abscondita cerata. Classification (NCBI taxonomy): domain Eukaryota; kingdom Metazoa; phylum Arthropoda; class Insecta; order Coleoptera; family Lampyridae; genus Abscondita; species Abscondita cerata. The sequence goes on from JALBCR010000681.1 coordinate 73,999, forward strand.
TTTTTTTCTTGTCGTCTTCATTTGGTCATTGTCTTTCCTAATCTTTGTTATCGTCTCTAACAGTTCGACTGCCAATATACGTTCATTGTACGCTTTCCAATCATTAATTTGATCTTCTAAATTCTTCTTGATTATGCATCCCATTCCGTCTGCTGCTCTTGTTTCTTTTCTACTCCACTGTAAATTAATATATTGCTATTCTTTAATTTTTTTAATTTCTTTCCTTTCTCTTCGTTTCCTTACTCCTAATATATCTACTCCCATTTTTTCAAATTCTTTCTCTAATTCTATTTCTTTTCCTCTTTTACTATTAATATTCCATGTTGCTATTTTCCATATTTTAGTTTCTAGTTTATTGATTTGCATATTATTGTCTATTGCCGTGTTCGTTACCGCTTTTAACATCAATTTATTTTTCTCTGTCAGTTTTTGGTGTTAGTTTTCCTTCATTTGTTGATTCATATCTTTTTCCATTTATCGTTAAGCTTTTATACTATTTTTACCGTATTTCTCTTCTCCTTTTCTTCTCTTGCCATTTTCTAATTTCCGCCTGAATCTTTTGTTTTTTCGGTAAATCGCTGTTAATAAATATGGGTTTTCTTCCTAATTTGTATTTATTTTTAAGACCGTAATTTTGTCTCCAAATGAATCCATCTTTGCTACCACTATACTCTTTTCCTTTTTTTCTTATATGCGATGCTTTTTTCTTAATTTTACACTTATGTGTGTTTCCAAAACTTGTTCTACTTGCTGTTTTAGCCCTTCTTCTTTCCATTCGACATTTTAAATAATTATATTATCTTTTCGGGTCTCTCTATCTTTTTCTCTAAATTTATTTCAATTTATAAAATTTGCTTCTGTAACATTTTCCCTCCGTATCCCATTGTTTTTTAAAATTTTTATATCTTGTTTTATATCTATTACTTCTTCCCGTAATTTAGTAATCTCATATTTGAATTCTTCTCTCATCTCTTTAACATCGTTTCTGAGCTCTCTAATCGCCGCTATTACGTTTTCTATATTTGTTTGATTTCCGGTTGTAAATATGTCTATTAATGAATTTAAAAGAGCATCGAGCAACAAATTTTTTTACAAATTCTGCGTGTCAAAAAAAAAAACACTGGCCTATTATCTGTCAGTTCTTTTTACGTTTCCATGTATTATTTAAGTTATTTTCTTTTTACAAAATCAATTAAAATCACCTAACAGAAGAAATCGTGCCCAACTATAATTAACTGATCAACTGAATAAAAAGCAAATAATCTAAACATAACATCAAATAACGGTTTATAACAACAAAATAAAATTTTTCAAAACGGTTTTATTGTTTTATGTATTAATCAACCGATTCTGAATGTATTTTAACAAGAATTATTTACGTTCGTTAACAACAAAAGCATTGAAATTAGAACATTTTTTTAATTTAAATTTGAAAAATTTGTTCAAAACCTTTTTAATTAATGAGGAATCTAATTTATACACTTTTAGAAGTTAATATGTTAAAGAATTAATGCCGAAAATGTTTAAATTGTAAATAAGATAAGAACTTGTTAGATTTTCTACATTTAAATAAAATTGCTTAATGGCGTAACAACAAAAAAACTACAACTGGTTAATTAAAAAAGAAAGGTTTACCACATTACGGGTGCAAAGTTTATTAATTAAAAAAGATCTATTACTATGTTAATTAGCGTTTAAGTTGTTTTTAAATTTAATTTATTATCAGATTTTTTGCCTGAAAGTTAGTTTTGTGTGCCATAGTGCATTGTACACTCTTTGGTCATAGTTTTGTTTCTTTTTTAAGTGTATATATCTGTATACAGGGTGTAAATGAATAAATGCAAAAAAATTGAAATGGTGATCTTTATAGGTCTTTTCATTATAACAAAAATTATATGAGCATAAAGATTGCTCGAAAAACGCTTTTTAATTTTTTTCTTGAAAACGAAGAAAGTTACAAAATTTAAAATAAGCCAACATTTCTTGTTATCAAAAAGCATTAAATAAAAATGTTTGTGATATTTTCAAATAGTTCCAAAAGGGAGAAAAAGCCACCACTAAAATTTGTTGTTTTAGGAACTTTTTTCCTGTTTTATACTTAATTATTTAAAAATTAATTTCAGATAGATTGATTGTTTTTAAACAAATAAAGTTTCTTTTGCAGGATAAACGATTTTTGAGAAAATATATATCGTATGAATCACGTAGGTTAGAATTTTAGTTGAATTTATCTTCGGCGTATCATATTTGAAACAACCTTTCTTTAATACAAGTAGGTATATAGCAATTTTATGTACTAAATATGTTTAATATGTATAACAATGCGGATTTAAATGCAAAAATAGATAAATAACGACATTTTTGCTATATTTTGCTGCAGCTTTGAATTTTATTTGAGAGTGCTTTGCGGTTTCTGCTGCAAACAACACTTACTTTTCGATATTTTTAGTGTTCTTTGTTAATTTTTTGACAAATAAAATTGTCCTGAGCTCATGACAAGTAAGTAAACTTTGTTTCATGTATTATTATTCCATTTGTCTGGTGACTGATTGAGCTGTTTACACTTTTATACGTATCGCAACTGATACGCTGTCAGTAAGGTAACATTTTTACTTTTAGAAAATGAGTCGTTGGTGGTAGGCTAATTTTCAGAAAAAAACTTCTACGTGATGATTAATTATTAGAATTAGCTAATATTTCATTAGAAAGTGAAGATGAGTTAGAATTGACTCCGATTCCGGAGATGAAGACGATCTCGATCCAATTATAGCAGTTGTAGATACTTTTAAAGTAGTACATCGTAACCAGTTGTGATAAATCCAAAAGATTTGCTACTGAACTCCCATTCCTCCAAAGAGAAAACTTGTATTGCCAGCAAAAGAGTTATGTGGAAAAGTAAAAACTTGAAGTTTCCTGAAACCGACAAACAGTTTCTGAGTAATGTAAACTCCAAATGTGATATATTTGATCTTGAATCGTCTTTTTAGTTTTTCAGGTATTTTTTTGATAACGCTTTATTAGCAAAAATTGGGGAAGAATCTTCTTTATATAGCGCTCAAAGGAATCCCACTAAGCCAGTACACACAAAAAGACGACATCGAAAGATTTTTAGGAATTTGTATTTTTACATCCGTTTCCTACTGCACAAACATTAGAGATTACTGGAGTGAAGTAACTGGTAGCGATTTTGTAAAGAAGGTAATGCCTCTAAACTATTTCGAAAAATTGCATTCAATTCTCCATTTCAATAACAACGAAACGGAAATTTCGCCTGGTCTGGTGATCTAAAGCAGTACATGGCAAACAAAGCCCACAAATGGGGGTTTAAGTGCGTTCGAAGTGTACACATGTCAAGAAAATGTGAATAAACTAGACTTTAGGGCAAGTTCAAATATCGTAGTTCATCTGGCAAGAGTAATACCAAAATTTCAACCGTCATAAATTCTATTTTGACAACTCACTTTACTTTCCTTTCCCCAATTAAAAAAGAACCCCGCGGAAAATCTGTCAAATTTATTGGGAATGTTGAAGTTTCCTGCTTATCTTAGAAAGACAATAAAGTTGTGAATTTATTGCCCACATTTTCTGGGCAACAACCAGAATCCACCGTTTGCAGATTTGATAGAAAAAACAAAGAATATAACAATGTAACATGTCCACAGATGGTTACGATTTACAATAAGCATATGGGAGAGGTAGATTTATTTGATAGCCATGTTGGTCGTCACAAAATTAGGCTAAGATTTAAAAAATGGTACTTCAGATTGTTCTACCATTTACTTGATCTAGCAATGATAAACGCGTGGCTTCTATACAAAAAGGTCTGTTCTCTAAATAACATAAAACCTTCAACCAAAAAAAAAAATTAATTATAAGTTATTAAATAAAATCAAATCAAATATTGACAATGGTCCCCTTCGGAAATACACGTTTGCGGCAAAAAATTTCAAAATACCCGAATTATGGAATGTATTTGATAATGTATTTTTTCTCAAAATGGTTAGTCTTACAAAAACACAAAAGACCTTATTTGTTTAGAAAAAATTAAGCTATCTCAAATGAATTTTAAATAATGATATTCAAACAGGAAAAAATTCAGCAAAAAAAAAAAAAAACTATACGAGAGTACCACAAAAATATTTATTTAATGCTTTATTGATTGCAAGAAATTTAAATTTTGTAACATTTTTGTTTTCATGCTCATCTGTAACTAAGCGGATACGGTTACGGGTTTATTTACAAAAAGTAAAACGTACGTCGGGAGACTTTTTAGAAACGTGTGTCGTGTAGCAGTTTACGACAAAAGTTGAATTTGCCGCGCATGTTGCGATTATTCCATTGGTGGATTGTTTAATTCACGAAAAGTTTTTAAGATTACGAGCGGGCATTTTGCTACTTCCTTCTATTGGGTGTTTTCGGCGTGCTTCAAGAAGTTAAAATTTTATACATAAATTATTAATGTGTGCTTCAATAATTCCAAGTTAAATTGGTGTGTAAATGTAAATCCGACCGCATTCGGCGTAAGTACTTCTTTCCCATTTCTTTTGTTGTCTCGTGGTTGTGTTAATTCTAATTACGACGTATGTTTTAGCACGTGTCTTGACCTCATACTCTACTCGTGTATTACAATCTGGATAAATCCTGAGGGTGCTGGAATGGCTATTTAAGAATCCTTCGCTATATAACTCGATGACTACCACGGTTTCGCCTACATTAAAGCTGCCAACGGACGATGAACTCAACCGGCTGAGGGGTCATTCACGCTGCATACTTGCGGCTTCTAGGGAACATATCTGCCTTCTGTTCTTCATCGTATACAGGGTTTTCAAACTTAAGTCGGCACTATTACTAACTTTGTTGTTATTAGAGCTACAGAGTCGGTTAAATAAGCAAACTAGTAGCATTTGTTTCTCTCATCACTATAGTGAAAAGAGAATAAAGATCGAACATCGCTTTCGCGAGTTATATCAAATTGTTCCATTTTTTCAAACAGGACACCCTGTATACAATATTCTCAATTGTTAGGAAATTGAATACTAATAAATAGTGTCATATTGCTTTTTATCCTAAAGTCAAAAATGACAGACTTATTGATAATTTTTCAAATAAGTTTAAAGTGGCTGTGATTTTATAAACTACAATCGTTTGTTGTATAAATGTCATCAGGATTAAAATGTCAAATTAAAGTTTTACTGGTAAACAGTTTACAGCCACTAAAAAAGCGTTTACAGGCGGGCTCAAAAATGCTTGGACCAAGACGGTGACGTTTTTGAGCATCTAATTTGAATTTTTTTAATGTTCACAGAATAAATTAAAATAAATCATATCCTCTTGCTTTATGAATATTCCTTTTTTCATTTTATTTACCACTTTTGCTGGATATAGCCACTGTGAATTTTGTATGTTAATCTATCCCCATCACGAAATAATTTTTTTTGTCAACAAGATTCAAACCGCCTCGACCAACTGTTTTCCGACTAGTAAATTTGGCTATGTTCTTGGCATTATTACTCGACCACCCGCGGGTCTAATGTTTTTTCTACTATCTACTTTATGGTATGGCAAAGTTATAACTAACACAGCCACCTTAACCAATTTGAAAAATTATCTTTAGCTCTGTCATTTTTGACTTCAGGATAAAAAATAATGGGACACTTTTGTTCAGTATTTAATTTTCTATCGATTGAGAATATTGTATACAGGGTGTTTTATTTGGAAAAATTGATCAATTTGACATAACTCGCGAACGCCATGTTCGATTTTTATTCTGTTTTTACCATAGAGATGAGAGAAACAAATGCTACTAGTTTGCCTATTTAACCGACCCTGTAGCTGTAATAACAACAAAGTTAGCAATAGTGCTGACTTAAGTTTGTTAATCCTGTATTTCTCCTAAGGGAAATCCTGGGGCTACCTATCTTCTGAAGCTGTCAAATACTGTCGCCAGCAAGAACCTACCTTCTCGAAACTGCTGTAACGCTCTACCCCTTCAAGCCCCTGCTTCGGTTGCAGAACGATTCGAATGGGCGGAACGAAACAAAATTTATATTTGCAACACAGGTAGCTTCCAGCGAGATTAAATAACACACGGTTCGTTTTAGTGGTATATTGAATTATTTACAATTTTCGGGCGATTATTTTTACAGTGGATGAGAATATTTACAGTAGGTTAACGAATTCAAATAATGTGCCGTTCTTTGGGTGAAAGTGGCGGTAGTGGAGACACGGCCTATCACTTTCGGGTGTAGGCAGGTAAGGGGTGTTATTATCGGTGTGTGTGGTGTAAAACCACAATTGCTGTTTTAGGTTAATCTTCGATCCGGCAAGGTTCGCCTTTAATTGAGACGGTACGACGGCTTTCTGCATGTCGGTGCACGTTGGTCTTACTAATGTGTCGGAGCCTGGTGTGCTAAAGATTTTGGTGCACTTCGATGTGGCTTTCGACCTGGTGGTAGTTATGTTGGATTGTTCTAGCCAGCGGTTAAGAATGCATTTTCTTTAGCTACCTCAGCTACCCTAAAAGAGGCTTCCACCGGTTTAACACGAAGACGGAGTCGTACAAGTTACTGCTTCTACGTGCACCGAAGCAATCGGCCACTTTGGGGGTTGCAGGTAAGGGATGGTGTTTAAAGCGGTTTAATGCGTCGGTTTTGTTTCAGGTATATACACAGCGGCTAGTAATATTTTGCCACAACACGTACCGAAATCGAATCAGCTTTTAAAGCGGTCTTTGGTTAGTGAAAAGAATGGCTTTGTTTCTTGATAGCGGATAGCTTAAGTTTAGAGTTTAAGGTTCGGTTTGCGGTTTACGGTTCGGATTGCTTTCGAAGGTTATTTGGGTCTAGGAATCGACTCAAGTGCAGTTCTTAGCATTGCGTTCGCTCTTTTAAAGGGGGTCTTATCATACAGGGAAGAGTAGGTACCGTTAATAGAGGGAAAATTTCAAGAGAGGCGGTGCGTGCGACGCTCTTACTTTGAAAAAGTAATTTTATGTTGCGAGATAGTGATATCTATGCGCCAAAATTAATTGTATCATTTTTCGGTTTCTTACACTGCATACTACAGAATACAGCTAAGATTACTGTTTAAGAAACCTATTCACTATTTATGCGTATGAAGCTCACGTACATGTGATATTAAACGGTTTGAATCTCTAGCATATAAGTAAATTTTTATTTAGTGTAAACTTCACTACCGACGTTCGGTTTTGTTTTTAACTAGCTCCATAAAAGCTTGGGCGCTTTAGATAAAGTGGGTGAAGCTAAAACAAACGGCCTTTTGGGTTGGCGGAGCTACCTACCGTGCTATTCAGAGTTTGAGTTAGTTTTAAGTCAACGTGTGTAAGTGATGTGTGTACGTCGAGTTTCCTTAGTAACTAACCCTCAATTGAAACGCTAACTTTAATTTGGGGTGTAATAAACAAAAACTTAACTGAATTTCGACACATTAATTGCGAGATTTAATTAAATTGTTGTTGCTAACGTCCGTAATTCTATGCGACAGCCTCTCTCTTATTTCTGTCACTTTCTCCTAGTATTTTAAGTATTATTTGCTATATTGAATTGTCTATTTGTCTCTCTGATTTGTGTTCGTTTTAACGTATTAGACCTTTTAGTAAAAACCTATTGAACTCCTGTTGATCCGTTTTATTTCTTTCTATTACCCAGCATGTGGCGATTCATTAGGCAGCAGTCTATTGCTTTACAGTTCCTCAAGGACCTCTCCAACCCACGCACTAAGCCGGACACTGCTGTGCTAACTACTACAAATACTGGATCCTATACGAACTTAGTGTGCTACTTCGAGCCAAATAGTATTGTTCTTTTCTAAGTTGTACCGCTATAGCCGTCGCTTTCTTTTATTATTATTTGTGAACTACAACCGTTACAGCAGAAGTAGCTCATTTACATTTTTTTGGGTATACAAATCCACATTATTTTTCGAAAATTAATCACCACTTGCACCTATTTATTTTTACACATTCTTTATTTTTCAGTTATGTATGTACATTTAAGTACAGTTTTTGAAATTCGAATTAAATTTATTTGTTTGACCTGCATTGTTGTTCACAATTTTCCAATGTATTAAATAATTGAAGAACAATGGATTGAAAACACTTTATAAGAGCTGCTTAAAAAATTTAATTCCAATTCCTTTCGAAACATTTCTAGTGCAAACTTAAGTTGAAGTTATTAAATCGATTTCATGCGTGCTTGATGATTCAAAATCAAATGAACCGATTTTTAAATGTAACAATATTGCAAATGCACTAAACAATCTATAATCCATCGCACAGCGCTGTTATTTAGAATTAAATCGATTTTTTGTTCAAGTATTTACTTTCAGTTACAGGAACACATAAACAAGACAGTTTCTTGATGAAATATTTTTCTCTTGCATTTAAAAAAAGCTTTTGGAAGACTTATTATAAATTCAAAGCTTCAAAAAATTTTAATTAATTTTCATAAAGAATTTATTAACTTATGGAAAACAACATTCAATAGAATGTCTAATTAAAGATTTACCTTGTCTTAAGGGCACAATTGCTACGCACAGTTCTTTTATTAAATTTTAATTTTAAATGCGCTACATAAAATGCATGCCGCATAATTAAAATTACTATTGTTGAATTTGTAAATATATATTTAAAAAGCACTTAAAAATTAATCCAAACGTAAATTTTAAGAGTATCATTAGCATTTCAAATTTAATTTAAAGCTTGTTAGAATAAGAACTTAACTTTAATTAAATTAAAAATTTTAATATTTATTTATATTTACAAAAGAAAAAAATGTTTATATTGTTAAATTACACTTGCTAATTTTAAATATTTTCTACCTTTTACTTGAAAAACAAATTTATTTTGTTTCAAGCGAATAACCAAATATTTTTGTAATAAATCAGTTCTAGATTATAGCTTTTACGGTAGAAGTAAAAATAAAGGGAATAAACTAAATTAATATTTTCTTAAAATTCTTCCAACATTGTTAAAGATAGACAACTTAATTATTTTTGTTCGTAAAAGGGATAATTTAGAAAAAGATTACGTGGGATTACGATGTTACTGGACAAAACTTTCAATTTACAAACAATAAACAGAAGGTTAATGCTTAAATCCATTTAATGAAGCTGGAAATTGAAATTTTTCGTCAAAAAGAAAAGGAGTTTTAGGTGTTTTGTTTTTTGTAACCGGAAAATTCTATTCTTCTTGTAATAAAATTTAGAGTGAACATAGTTTCTAAAACACAATTAAGAAAATTTCTAACGAAAACAATTTTCTACAACATCTTATAGAAAGTGAGCATGCGTTAATTTAAATTTTGTAACTATTATGGTTACAAACAAATGTAGGGTGTACTCAAATTTAATATCAAAATAGATTTTATTGGAGGGTTCTCTTGGACCCTTTGTTTGCGATAGAAATTTGACCGTTGCTCATAACGCACTATTATTACAATAACACTTACTACTGTTTGTTAACATTTGTCATTTCGGTTTAATTAAAAAAAAATGATTAATTATTTTCATTGATAATGGAAACCTAGAAAATAGAACACACGCAGTTTGTTTTAAAAATAAGTTCATTAAATATTAAATTGCGTTCATTATTGTTGTCCTTAGTAATTACATGGTTCAACAAACCAAAAAACGGTTAAATAGAAAAATGCATCGAATTGGTTTTAAGTGTTAAAATTTTACTAAGTAAACGAATTTCTACACTAAACCCTATCATTTTAAATTTTATATGAAGAAGTGCAATTGAAATAGTTTTCCTCTTAAATGTTAAATGTAGTTTAAATATTTTTAATTTCTAAACTGTTCAAAATGTTGCAAACATGTTGGAGACAATATGGGAATATCGACTAGTATTGCAATAACAAGTTCAAATGCTTAAATTAGTTAATTTGTCTATTATGATTTTTTCTTTTGATTTTTTAAACAAACATATGTTTTTTTTCATAAAGTATGCTTAAAACAAAAAAGTTAGGTAATTTTGACCAGTCGGATAATATCGACCACTGTGGAGGGTAAAACCGATCATGAAGTAATATTTCGAAATAAATTTATACAGGGTTAACCACCGAACCCGTTCATTAAAAGTTTATTGGGATGTAATTTAGATACGTCTATTTCCTATCACTTCCGGTTTAACCAGAATTTGCTGTCAACTTTCTTATTTTAAATGGAATATCTTATTTATATTTCATTTTTAGATTCGGCGTGAAATTCTAAACGGATTTTTATGTATAATGTCGTATACCTACATCTAACCGTTTTGAGGTTTTTGACTTTGAATAAAAAACGTGCCTTCTTCGTAACCAGTTTTGGAATAGCATATTTCTTTAGTTTTTGAAAATTAGATCTTTATATTTAGCAAAATGTTGAAAAAGAGCCCTAAGTATAAATTTTTGTAATTTTTGCTGTCTACGTTATACAGGGTATTCAACATTTTGTGGCAAACATTCTCATTATCAATGTCGGTAAAGAACACCCTGTAACTTTAAGTGTTATCAAGTCCAGGACTTAATTCTGTATCAAACTGTAATAATGTTATCTATACCTATTTCCGACCATTTTTGAGATAATTAGGTCTTTTTGAAACGATCGAATTTATGCGGATAAACTGTTTTATCTCCGAGTAGTTAGCTATGGAAAAATCATTATTGTTTTGCTGTCAAACATGGCACATAATGAGTATGTACGAGGTCTGTTTAAAAAGTATTGCCAATTTTGTATTTTTTCCAAAAGTATTTATTTATTCATGAATATCTATTTTGTCTCCTTCAAAGTAACCCCTCAGATATAAAGCACTTGTGTCAACGTTTTTTTACTCCTCGAAGCACTTAAAAAAATCATTTTTCGTGATCTTGTTCAGCTCCTCCTTCGATGCCGTCTTTATCTCCTCAATCGTGGCGTAGCGTCGTCATTTTATAGGCCTCTTCAGTTTTGTGAACAGGAAAAAGTCACAGGGGGCCAGGTATGGAGAATATCGTGGCTGTGGGACCATTACTGTGTTGTTTTTCGAGAAACATTTGCGCACAAGCAACGACTTGTAAGCAGGGGCGTTATCATGGTGCAAAAGCCAGTTTTTGTTCTTTCACAAATCCGGGCGTTTCTGGGGGAGTGCTTCGCGCAAATTGCCCATAACTTTCAGGTAATATTCCATATTGACCGTACTATCCTGTGGCAAGAACTCATGATGCATCACGCACCTGCAATTGAAGAAAACTGTGAACAAAACCTTCACGTTCGACCGAACTTGGCGCGCTTTTTTCAGTCTTGTGTTACGGTTTATTTGTAAACAAACTAAAATAAATATATAGCAGTGCTAGATGACCTACCGGCAGCTCTTCTTAGTCGGAAGTGGTCGTGGGTAGATAGAGGATTGTTCGAAATAAAGGTCTCTTACACTGCTCGAAAAATTTACCACATGTCTAATTGTTCAATTTTTTAGACAGCATTTTCCATATGTACACCTTTTCGCAACGGAGAGTAAATCGAAAATAAAGTATAATTTTGCGAGAAAATGAGAACAAATAATTGGAACTGGCAACTCCAAACAACCAAAATCCCCAAAACTGTTCAATATAAGAATGCATATTCAGACGCATTAGTGTAAACACGGCGGCCTATACCGTAGGGAGAAAATGTTCCATAAACAATTATTTGCGAAATAATTCCGTCACACTTGGTTTATGCGGTAGCTTCCATTGGGATGATTAAGCTTTCGTTTCCACGTCATAACCATAAATCTATAATTCGTCACCAGTTATGATCCTCTGAAGCACATTTAGGTCGTCACGGACTGAGTCCAACATCTCCTGAGCAATGTTAAGGCGATGCTGTTTTTGGTCGAAATTGAACAATTTTGGGACGAATTTCGCGGCGACCCGACTCATGCCCAAATCATTAGTTAAAATCGAATGGCACAAGCTAATCCATATGTTTAGGTTTTCAGCAACTTTCTAACGATGATTCAACGATTGGCCAATACTGTTTTCTTTTACTTTAACAATGTTTTTGTCTGTTGTTGACGTGCTCGGGCGTCCGGCACGCTGTTTGTCGTTTACATCTTTTCGGCCCTCTGAGAACATTTTGTACCACCGATAACACATCCAAGCAAAAACAGCTCTCAAAAATTAATTAAACATTTAAAATGGCCGACCTTTGTCAGCATAAGTAAGGGACATGACTACCAACATAATGCTAAAAACAAAATCAAATATACGTAGCCTGGGGAAATTCGAAATTTGCGATACTTATTGAACAGACCTCGTATTGTATGTTGACATCTGTTACTAAGAACGTAAAGTTTAAGTATACAGTTTGTCTTCTCGAGCCCTTCTAGGTGGAGGTGAATGAAACAACAACTCAATATGTTGTCAACGCCGACGTTTCGCCCCTATGCGTAGGGCTTTATCAAGGCTTATAACAGATAAAAGTTGGTAGTCTCAATTACCATCAATTGATGGAAATGATTCGTTATTTGTCGTTTGTATCAAGTTGGGTTTTTTTGTTTGTCTTTAATTAAATATCGTTTTTAGCCACAACTTTATATATATATATATATATATATATATACAGGGTGCCCATAATCTATCTCATAACATGGGTAACTTTCTTAATATGCAAAATAGGTAATCGGTTAAATTAGGAAAGTTGGGCAGAATTACAAGCAAAATGTTAAACTTTTTCAAATTTGACATATGTCTTCAACTTTTGAAATTTTGTGAAAAACTGAAAACAGTCGATTTTTTAATGTTGTCCTGTTCCACTACTACTTACTTTAGAACTGAACTAAAAATGACATCTTATACATATTTTTACGTAGAATTCGATAAAATTACTCAAAATGTCATAACCCTCTTGATTTTCGAGATATAACACAAACTTACATTTTTTAAATGGCAATCATAGTTGGCTGTGATCTTATTAAATAGCTTTTGTTTTTGCGATTTCATTGATATAAGGTTCGATATACTTTACTCTTGTATTTCTATTTAAATGCCCAAAATTGTGTTGTTGATACCATTAAGGAACAAAATGATTTACAAGTTAGTTAAACTTGAAACAAAAATTTATATTGACAATATAATACCACAAGTAGGTACTATTAATGGTTTGTAATTATGTTCTATTTCAATAATGTACAAAAGACATAAAAGTTCATATTAAATGTTCGAAATGGCCCCCGTTAACCAATATGCACATTTGACATCTTCTAACCATCTCTCTATGCACTTTTTCCAAACTGCGAGGACGAATTCTTCTAATAATCAACCTAATTCTATCTTTTAATTCTTCTACATTATTGGGTTTTTCTTTGTACACCCTGTCTTTAACGGTTCCCCACAAGAAAAATCGAGAGGTGTGATATCAGGTGTTCTTGCCGGCCAATTAATAGGACCTGAATTACCGATCCAGCTCGGAAAACGTTCGGAAAGATATTCAGAAACAGCTCTAAAATTATGAGCAGGAGCACCATCATGTTGGAAATGAGTAAGATTTTGTACCACATTTAATGGCAGTTCATCTAACATGTCTTCCAAGTCATTTTGAAGAAATTCTAAATATCGCCTTCCATTTAAATGGTAATTGTAAAAGAACGGACCAATTATTCTGCTACCGAGGATGCCACACCACACATTTATTGAAAAATATGTTGATCTCGTCTCTCAACAGTAACATGAGGGTTGTTCTCAGACCAATAGTTATTATTATGTCTATTAAATACACCGTTATTGGTAAATTTTGCCTCGTCAGTAAATAAAATTCTGCGCGAGAAATATGGATCGTTGTCAGTTTCTCTTAAAACCATCGAGCGTAATTTAATCTTCTCTCTGAGTCGGCTGGATACAAGGTGTTGCCGATATGAAATTTATACGGCTTGAATCGATTTTGTTTTAAAATTAAACGAGCTTTTTCTGTAGAAGTACCACACTCACTTGCAATTTCACGGGTAGATGTTTTTGGTTTATAATTTACATATGCCAAAACTCTTTTTCGTCTTCTTGATTAAACTTTTGCTTAGCTTTTGGTTTCATAAATGATCCGTATAGTTTTAAATTATTTTCCAGTTTGGAAAAAAGTCTTTTATCTGGTTGTCTTCTTTCCATATATCTTTGCAAATACATTTCACTGGCTTCATTACTATTTCTGTTGCTAGCATAATAACAAAAAGCATGTCGTTTCTCTCTTCATGTGAATACATTGTTTATTTTGAGAATTTTATGTTTTTAAAATAAATCACCGTGAATAATACAACTTACTTATGTAAATCAAATTATTTAGTTGACGACACAGGCTTTTGTTTCAACAGGTTTTTGTTTGAAGCATTTGTTTCCATAGCCTGCCTGTGTATTATTTTGCAGCTTAATTGTATCAATAAACTACTTTTAGCATTTACAAAAAAATGTAAGAGTAAAGTATATCGAACCTTATATCAATGAAATCGCAAAAACAAAAGCTATTTAATAAGATCACAGCCAACTATGATTGCCATTTAAAAAATGTAAGTTTGTGTTATATCTCGAAAATCAAGAGGGTTATGACATTTTGAGTAATTTTATCGAATTCTACGTAAAAATATGTATAAGATGTCATTTTTAGTTCAGTTCTAAAGTAAGTAGTAGTGGAACAGGACAACATTAAAAAATCGACTGTTTTCAGTTTTTCACAAAATTTCAAAAGTTGAAGACATATGTCAAATTTGAAAAAGTTTAACATTTTGCTTGTAATTCTGCCCAACTTTCCTAATTTAACCGATTACCTATTTTGCATATTAAGAAAGTTACCCATGTTATGAGATAGATTATGGGCACCCTGTATATATATATGTATGACTGTTTTTGTTGTTTTTTAATCCGTGTGTGACGTTTCCATCAATTGATGGTAATTGAGACTACCAACTTTTATCTGTTAGGAGCCTTGATAAAGCCCTACGCATAGGGGGCGAAACGTCGGCGTTGACAACATATTGAGTTGTTGTTTCATTCACCTCCACCTAGAAGGGCTCGAGAAGAGCAAACTGCATACAAAATTTATAATCTTGGAGGAATACTCACCTGGTAAAAGTTTAAATTTATTAAATTTAGTCGCATACATTCGATCGTTTCAAAAGACCTAATTATTTCGAAAACGGTCAGGAATATAATTGATACAAAATTAAGTCCAGGACTTGATAACATTTGAAGTTACAGGGTGTTCCGTTAAAAAAATTTACCGACATGGAAAATGCGAATGTTTGTCACGGAATGTTAAATACCCTGTATAAAAATAAACATAAAAAATTACAAAATGTAAACTTAGCACTTTTTTTTAACATTTTGCCAAATAAAACATTTATTGTAGAATTGTTGAATGCGGCAACCCTGCTAAGGCAAATTAGGCTGCGGATAACGTCTTATGAATGAATATAGCCAATCCTTTCCACATATTCTTTTTATCTAGATTAAAAAGGTGTGCAATGTTATTTTTCTGTGCACATTTAAACACCAACATGCGTGAGCTGTAAAACATAAAGTAATTTTGACATGTTTCATATCGTACTAACAATTTCTTCCTTGTGCTATTCGGAAAAAAAACCGGTTTTCTTCCCATTGTTTGCTTGAAATCTATCTCTCAGCCTATCCTAAAGTGTACCATATTGAACTTCAAACAATTTAGTTGCACTCCTAATGGATGACTGTTGTTGTTTCACAACCTTTATCGCCCTCTTCCGTCCACGAAGAACATCCAGTTTTTCAGATATATGTCCGCGACATCTGCAATAAAATAGCGTTTTTATCTACCTACCTTATTAGATTTTTCTTACGCACTTGATTTAAAATAACAATACTAATTTCTGTTGAACTTACAAAATGTATACATATACTAATTGAGATAATATCGACCATCGGAGGATAAAATCGACCAACATGATCAACCAGTACACTTAGCCTTACAATTTTGTTTAGAAGAAATTTACATTAGAATTGCAACATTACACTCAGATTGTGGACAAATATCTGCTTTTTCTTATAAACGTAAAATGCAAAACATTTAACAAATATAAACATACCTAATAAAGACGACACAATTTTAATAAGAAAACTCGAGACACCACTAAAAATTACAACCGTGATGGTATCGTACTAACCGCACATACCGGGTTCTTCTTTCTTAGTTACACATTTTACCCTGTGTACTTTTAAATGAAAACAAATCAAATCATTGGTGCGATATAGGCAACCAGTTATACAACCACGTTATACTTGCACAAATCTGCACAAGTTGGGTTAGAATTATTTGTTTTTTTTTTATCCAGAACTAATTTCTTTATAAATTATTAACGCAAATCACCAAAAACAATAATTTATTAACGCAAACAAATAACTAATGAAAACAAGGTTAGGAAATTAACATTTTATCAATAAACTTTAACAATATTTAATAGGTATTCATTGCTTTAATAACCTAATAAATACTTAAACTGTCCACCTTGCCTTTCGAGACAATAAGCTAAGCGGTCTTGAAAGTAACGTAAAGAATTTTGAACAAATTGTGGATTTATTTCATTACATGCAGTGCGTATACGATCTTTTTAATTTGTCTAAGTTTTGAACGCATACATTATTATAAACTTTGCCTTTTAGGTTACCCCATAAAAAATCATTAGGAGCCAAGTCTGCTGATTGGGGTGGCCACAAAAATAGGACCAAATCTTCCAATCTTGCGTCTTTCAAAAGTGTCGTTTAAAAAGTTTCTAATTATATTTGTCGAATGTGCCGGAACACCATCCATTTGCCACCAGGGTTCAATAATGTTAAGCCTTTCAATTGCTGGAATTATGTACTCTCATAATAAACCCAAAACTTTACAGCTGTTAAGTTTCCAACGATAAAAATGGGCTAATAAGAGAGTTATTTACTCATCCTAGCCAAACATTAACCTTTGGGGGTACTGTGTTTGAGTTAAGTTTTTGATATGAGGATTGGTACAGGACCAGTATCTGGATTAATAAAAGGGACATTCGTGATTTTTTATGGAAAAATAAAGGATTAGTACAAACCGGAAATTCTAAGAGTTGACCTCTCCATTGATAGTAAAGGTAGCTTCATCAGTAAATATTATTTTACTTAACATTTTTTTATTTTCATTCAATGAATTGAACATTGTTTCACAAAAATCGGTACGCTTTATTTTATCTTCCTCGGTAAGTTGTTGATGATTTCAAATTTTATAGGATTTATACTTAAATTCTTTTTAGGTTCTGTATACCGAGTTATACGAAATTTCAAAATGTTTAGCCACATCTGAAAGTGATCCCGTAGGCCGTTCCTCAACATAACAGAGGATATTTATTTTCATTTCTTCAGTTAGAATATGATTGGTTTTGCTTCTTTTTCTATGACTAGTTATAACACAACCATCTCTTTACATTTGTTAAAAATATTGAGAATGGTTTTCGCAAAGGTATAAGCCTTTCAGGGTAGTGGACTGAAAACATGTCCCGAACGTTTGTCATTATCACTTTTTCTTCATTATTATACCTGTTTATTATGCATTTTGCTAGTAATTATAGCTATTTATTGTATATGTGTTTTAGTAGACAGATTATCAACGCAAGAATTTTTAACCGCGAGAACGAAGTTCAAGCGTTTAATTTTCTTAAGGGGATAATATGCCACTAAAACACGAATGCAATACAAGATTTTATCCACAATCAAACCAATTTAATTGAAAATAAGTAATCGGACAGTTCTAAAATTTCAATGTAATAGCAAATATTAGAAAATTTAGTGAAACTTTGGGCGGCTTTGCATTATTAGTTGCTAGGATGCTTGTTTATTAAAACAATATTTGTGAAACAATTTGAAATCGTTTGTGTGCGTCGTTTTGAAAATGTCAGAAAGTGATTCTTTTGCCGGTAGAAATTAAAGCAGAAGCTGAAGAAGTAACCCTGCAACTGTTGCCGGCCAAATCTAAAGATGCATACATAAAAGAATTTGCTACCTTTAATGAATGGAGAGAGAAAAGAGGTGCAAACATCATAAACGAGGACGTCCTGTTGGCTTATTTTTAAATGTAAGAAACAAGTTTGCCTCCTCGTCGATGTGGACGAAATATTCAATGTTAAGAGCAACTTTGAATGTGCATAGAAATATTGACATATCAAAATACGGCAAATTAATTGCTTATCTCAAGAGCCAATCAAAAACTACAAGGCAAAGAAGGCAAAAGTGCTTGAGAGGGGACAAATCGAACAATTTTGAAAACAGCATCTGATGAAAAGTACTTAATGATGAAGGTACAACCAATTTTCTTTTCTTTTGTATTGGTATCTTAATTATTTTAAATATTTCTAGGTTGCTGTCATAATGGGTGTTTGTGGAGGTTTACGATGCAATGAACTGGTAAACTTAAATATTGAACATGTGAAAGATAAAAAGGATCTTTTATATACGTGTCCATCCCAGAAACAAAGACCAATATGTCAAGAAGTTTCACTGTATTAGACGAAGGATTCTCTGTTAATGTTATGGAGATATGCAAGAAATACATACGCCTACGTCCTAAAAGTACTATTTCGCAGGGAAGATTTTTTTGCGATATATAAATTCAAAATGCACCGTGCAACCTGTGGGAATTAACACTATTTCCAGAATTCCTCACAGATTGCTTCTTTCCTAAAACTTCTAGACGCTAAATCTTACACGGGCCATAGTATGCGCCGTTCTTCGGCGACTCTGTTGGCTAATGCTGGTGGTGATATTCTCACTCTTAAGAGGCACGGAGCGTGGAGGTCATCTAGTGTTGTTGAGGGGTATATAGAAGAAAGCGAGTCAAATAAAATCGATATTGCTAGAAAAATTCAAGGAAAATCTAGCACAATCGCAGTCTTCCTCAAACGTGGTTTGTGTAAATGTAAATCCTGATATTGCAAATAAGTTTACTTTTGATGTTAACGTGAATGTTAATATTAATGTTAATAAATAATTACTAAATTTTCTGCAAATTTTTTCTTGAATTTTATATATTATAAAACACTAATGTTATATGGAATATAAAACACTAGTGTTTTATAGGTGTTATAATACTTTTCATAACGGCATAATAATAGCTCTATAATATGGTGAATGTGGATAAATTAATCAAAACTCATTTGTAAAAAACTTGTTTACATAAAATGATTGTATACTTGATTTTTAAATTTTAATTATTTTTATCAGGTTACCTAGGATATGCACAATGCTTTGAAATTTTTCTTTTTGATAATTATAATACAACATAGAATGTGTAACTGAAAAAAGGAAACCTAGTATAAGGCAACACAGGAAGGCTTCTAGCGTCTGCACGGTACAACGACCTTTTGAATGGCGTCAAGTTTAAAAGATCCGAAAGTGGTCGATTTTGCCCTTTGGACGGTCGATATTCTCCACGTTCCCATAGTATATTATTCTGTAATTATACATTACTTTTTACACCAATCTA
This sequence comes from Abscondita cerata, assembly GCA_030710515.1. Classification (NCBI taxonomy): domain Eukaryota; kingdom Metazoa; phylum Arthropoda; class Insecta; order Coleoptera; family Lampyridae; genus Abscondita; species Abscondita cerata. The sequence goes on from JALBCR010000681.1 coordinate 93,472, forward strand.
ATTAAAAATCGGAAACACATCATTAAGCTGTTAATTTTTGAGATTATTGCTGACGTAGCGCATCTTAAACTCCTACTTTGAACTTTGTTCATAGGTCTTAGCTTCAAACGTAATTTTCTTCTATGTCCTCTTTTCTTTGCATTTTGTTACCGTCTTATTATCTTCCAAGATTTTTGCTCTCTCTCCATTCTTTCCCTTTGTCTGTTTCTTTTTTTTTTTTGCATAGTGATCTTTCTAAATAGTTCATCTCTAATTTCTTTTGTTAGTCTTTAATCTTCTATCTCCATTTATTGTTATGCTTGGTCTTCCAATAATTATTATTATTTTCTATCTGCTATTTTGAAATCTTCTTCTCCATTTTATTTATTGTTGTTGTTACTAGAGCGAATGTTGTTTAATTTTTTAGTAGGTTTTTACCACATACTTCAGAAATCTTTTTTATCCGATATTTAGCAAATTGATGTATGTTATCTTCTATATTTTGTTCTGTTTTCTTTCAATTCAAATTGTTTTACTACATCTTCTATTATTTCTGTTGCTCCTACTAATTTCATGTCTTGAATTTTCTATTATTGTGAAGTCATGAGCGTACGGTACTATTTGTATAACGTTCTTAATAAAACTTTTTATATAATTTTAACAAATTAAGATGCCAGATGTGAACATTGCGAAAAGTTTTACGGCTTATGTTAACGAATTAAATTAACCGGCAGTGTCAAAAACCTGGTCTGAAAGCTTTGATTAAAGGAAAGGGGTAGATAAAGATATTTTCGCTGGACACCTTGAGTCAACAATTATCCAGGCAGCGACAATCAGAGGAATATTCGATGGCCTTCGCAGTAATGTGATATTATCTTGTTATTCTCAATTAGTTAACCATAACGAGGCCAACTATTTCTTGGCTATTGAACAATTACACACCCCTGGTGGGAGTTCCAAATCGTCAAAACGTATATAAGATAAGATATGAACCAAAGTTTATAATGGTTATAAATTAAGAAATAATACTTACGACGTAGATGAAGTAATAAAGCCTCCAACACTATTAATATTCTCCAAATGTTTTAGAACTGGGGAATTTAGAACCTTCCACGTCAAAGACACAGTCAAAAAGAAAAGGAAAATCACGGGAAGTTTCGTTTGGGAGATTATTCAGTACCAACTTAGAAGTCAATTTTCTATATTCATATAAAATGCATAACTAAATGATTCCGTCAATGCAATGCTTGAGAGCAACTTAAGTTGTCCACCTACTAGAACAAAAATCAATTAAAAATTAAATAAAAATTCATATATCGCTTTTAGTGGCGTAGATAGCAAAATTACCATCACAGGCTAAGCCCATTTTTAACACAAATTTAAATTTTGCCAACTGTAAAACGGCAGCAAGTGATAACTGCAGACCATGAACGAACACCCTACATACACGTGTTTCGCCTTAATCTGAGTACAACGGAACTGTCTATGAGGTGGTGACATCGACTGTCAAGGGGTTTATAGTCATATTTAGTAGTTTTCGAAACTCTCTGATGGTTATTAGTGTTTTATCACCTGTATAAACTTTTTACTATTGATCAAGTCGACGGCAGTTCAAAAATTATGAAGTTGTTTTCTGTTGTATTTCTTGGTCTTTTAGAATATTTATTCGAGAAATGTGTATTCCGTTAACCATTGATCTACCTGACTTTAAAACATTCCTGAAACCCTCCAACGATTTACACCAATTTCACTTTGTTTATTAAATTTGCTAAAATATTGGAAACGGTGTTACATACCCGGTAATAATTCTTCGTTTTTTATGTAACGGTGTTATTTATTTGGTGATTCATTCTTCTAGAATTTATATTGTTTTCGTATGTGTTTTATTAGAAGCATATTCGTGTATGTAATGTTTCTTCCGATTCGACTCCATTTTGTCTCGGTTCTTATTGTTTTTCAGATTTCTAATGTGTAATCTTCTTTTTTTCTTCCAATTTTGTTTTATATTTTCTGGTTTATCTATAGCTGACTTCGTGTGAAATTATTTTACCTTATTCAATTTTTTTTATTTTACTATTCATCCAGTCAACTTTATCTATTTAATTCATAATATTCTCTTGTTTTGTTTTCTTTTATTTCGTTTTATCACTTCATATTGTTTTATGTTCGTTGTATGTGCTGAAATATTCGATTTTTTTCATGGTTTTGATGTTTGCTTTGTAGCTTCTCGTGCCTATGCCTGCTCGATGTTTCCATGTTTCCTTATGTTTAGGGTATTCAAACTTGTGGACAAGATTGCAATTTTAAATTTTGTTTTTGGATTGAACCTGTTCCTTTATATCCTGTAGTAAATGCAAAAATTAGCTTCAGTCAGATACTTTCTTCTTTATACGGTAGTAGATACTTTATGTTACTTAGAACTCAATTTTTATATCTATTGGCGTTTAAGTTTAATATGGCTATAGATTCACCGTGAGTATATTGGGTTTCTTTCCTATTTGCATTAATTTAATTGTTGCGTATGCTTTAGCACGTTGTGTTGGACATTCTGTGCGCATTGTGTATTGTACTTGAAGAACTCTTGAGGGTGCTGGAGTAGCTAATAGAAGAACCTTTCCTATGGTTGAAAGACAACACCACGGTTTCTCATTAATTAAGCTGCAGGCTACCGGTGAAAACCACGTCTATAGGGGTTGGTTATGCTGCATACTTTCAGCAAAAAGAGTCAATCACCTTTGTTCTTCTCTGCACACCTCCCTAAGTTGAATCCCTGGGTCTATCTTAACTTCCCGAACTGTCGATACCGTGGCTAGCAGAATACCTTAATTCTCGAAACTATACTGGACGATTACAGTTAAGTTTTAGTATTTAAGCCACTTATTCATAATAATAATACGTATGAAACTCAAGTACATATGACATAAAACGGCTCGATAGCTAATATTTAAGTAACTTTTATCGATGTGGGGCGCTTTATTTAGAGCGGTTGTTGTGGACACAAAAGGCCTTTTTGGGTTTGCGGAAGGTACTTACCCTTTCATTCTAGTTTAGATTTAGTGTAAATCACCGTGTGTAAGTGATATGTGTACGCCGAGCCACATAGCAGCCAATTCTCAATTTGAATGATAATTTTAACTCGAGCGTAACTAAAGCTTACTTGAAATTCCACATTAATTGTGAGTCTTATTTATTGTAATCGAGGCTACTGCTAACGCACGTAACTATATATGCGACAGTCTCTCTATTTCTGTCACATTCTGTTAATATTTTAAGATTTGTTATATTGAATTGTTTGTTTTTTTCTCTCTGGTTTGTGTTCGATTTAGCATATTAGATTTTGGGCAAAACCTGTTGATCTCCTGTTGGTCGGTTTTATTTATTTCTTTATCTAGTAGGTGGCGCCTTGTTAGACCAGCAGTCTATTTTCTTATAATTACTTAGGAATCTACGCAACTCTTTGCCAAACCGGACGCTTCTGCTCTAACTACTATAAATATTCTTATCTTCCACTAATTTAGTGTGCTACATCGAGCCGAATTCCTTCAGTTTTTTCTAGGTTGTTTCGCCAGAGCCGTCGCTTCTTTTGTTATTTTGTAAATAACAACCGTTAGCCACTCGGTAGGTATTGAGTTCTTTTAAAAATGTTTGGAACAAAAATTTTACAAGATCTGTTAGTTAGTGACATTATTTTGTATTCTTTGAATGAATTTGAAAGCACCGTCTACAAAAATCTTAGTGACGAACCGTGGGGTCTTTATCTCTGCTGTGACACATAAAGATTTTGTTTACGGAGCCTTCAAGATCATTTAAAACCCTACTATTTTTGTTTCAAACATTTTTCAAAAAATCAATACCTTCAAGAATTGACTATTCGACAGCCCGAATTTTCATGTTTGACTGGTTAACTGTCCATTATTGAGGTTTGTGCCCTGCCTTTTGTCCAGTAGCACATCAAAACAACATATGTAAAAAACCAATTGATTTGACCGGAATAGATTTTTATATGATTAGTGCGGGTTCTTTTCAAAATAATTTTAGAATTAATTAACAAGCAAAATCTACTTTGGGGAAAATTTAGGACGAAACATTTATTACTAAAATATTTATGGTTTTAAATGTTATGGTGGGTAAAATTTCTATAGGCGGTCTGGAAATAATTTGCCATGCAAGTACCCAACATGTTATCTCAGGGAATCACGGTAATATGGAGTTTAGACAGTAACGTGTTAAAACCAACAAAGATGTTCTTTACAGGTTACTGATATCAGACTCGTGTATAACATGTATACGGCCCTTGAAAATGGCATGACATTAGACAAAACCGTATCAAATTTTCCCGCAAATTGGTGTTCATGCTCAGCACAAGCTCGATCTATGAGTACCGGCTATTCCATCATTGGTTACACGCACAATAAATTTCTGAAAATGTATTTTCGATAAAACCTTCAAAATTGACCTGCAAAACATTTTTAAACCCTTTCGTTATAACCAACTATTCATGTTTTTGCTCTCTTAACTCTAAGCAAAATTGAGTCATGTTTCCATAAACATCACAATCGTTGTAGTCTCAAACCGTCTGTCTTTACATTTTCGACAAGTTTTTGTTGCATATTTTAATGTCTGAATAACGGTAAACCAAGGAAAAGCGATTTGCAGACGTCATATGACGTAGGACCGCCAACAAAGACCTCAAAAAAGAAAATATTAAAAAGTTGACATTTGAAATCGTATTACTCCATTAACACTAACATTAAATTAAAACTAGCTACTCTTTCTCCTCCCTAATGTCAAATGAATTATTTAAATATAAGAAAAATAAAGAAATGCTCAACGTCTTCAGATAATCAAGATGCATCAAAACGCAAAGGTTCGCAAGTTCAAATCTTACAGACATCAATCCAATTCCTACGTGCGAAAGAGCTGCTTTTAAAATCCATGTTGTGCTACATCAAAGGAAAAGTTTGCGTTCAGTGTTTCTATGTATGTAAGAGGTCAAATATCACTTTATTTTCTAACTACTATTAAGTCTAAAATGAGAATTGTCCTGAAACCAGAATGTCTTTGTCCATGTCAATTCTATCTAGTACCTGCTCTGTGATAAAAGTTTTGATTACAATATTTCTGATTATTTACTATAGTGATGTGAATGATTATAGTACTATAAGTCTCCTAAATACTTTCAGTATTTTCTCAAATAAGACTTTTGTAAGTTTTCATTAACATGTTCATGAATAAAAGAAATACTGATTAAAAATGTTGTCGGCTTTAATAGCCTATAGTCTTACCTTTTGTTATAAATAAAGTAGTTAATAAACATTTTATTTTGTTCACTTTAAGGTTACTACAAGTCTCTGTTGGTTCAATACTTCTTCTCATAACTGTGTCGGCTTTTGCTATGTATGGGATGACCAACCCCAAACTTTTGTCAAATGATCCGGCAGGTGAACTGAAAACTCTTTTCAGGATACTTTCGACGTTCTGCGAAGGTGAGATGAAAACCTCTAAGCTTAAGAGATTGGCACCAACCAAAACCGGATGTACCCACCAACGCCTTTCTTTTAGGTTTTTTTAACATATCTAATAGTGTTAGTTGGTACATAACTACACACTCAACTTTAACGGGATCCATAGTAAATATGAGACGTATTACCGCTGGTATCTCCTACAAAACGGGCGCGGTTCTCTTCGATTTTCTACGTTGCATAAAACTGGCCTAAGGGTGTGATTTTAGTTGCAAAAAGAAGAGGAAATGTCAAGAAAATATTAAAACAAAATGAACACTTTGTTTAATTTTTTTTTAAATTAACATTAAAGTGTACAGTCTAAATAATTAAAACTTAAAATAATTGTAATTTATTCACGTCTAACCTATAATCAGCACGTTAATAATAAATAAATACGTGGTGAAAATGCTACTTTTAAATAAATTGTGCATAAAGAAGTAAAATGTGTGTAAAAGTACAATTGTTACTGTTTATTGTTATCAATAGCTATTTATGATACAAGTGTATGAACTAATTCTTTTTTATGGACGAGTTGTAAGATGCATTATTTATTTAAAAATAGGATTTCACACACAATTATTTAGTAATTAATGTACCGAATATAGGTTAGACGTAGATAAAGTATTAAATTAAACGGCAGTGTCGGAAACCTGGCTCGCAGCTCCACCAGTCGAAGAGGGATAGTGGGTGTATTGATGGCAATCGTCAAAGGCTTTCAAACTGCAAAAGAAGTAATAAATAGGCGCTACCTAGCAAAATGCGTAGTGACAACTTTAGCCACTTTAGACACAAAACAAACCGTTAAACTGTAGAGACATTATTTTTGTAAAACGATTAGACCAGTTGTAGACACAAAATACATATATAAAATACACAACAAGTGCGTGTAGGAAGCCACACGTTACTAGTTATTTTAGAGACAGTTAAATAGAAATGTTAAATTAAGTACACAACTGTTCTGTACGATACACCACTGGATGGGCGTAATAATCGGTAAATCAAAATTTTTATTTGTTCTTTAAAGTTTACAAATGAACTCGGCACAATAAAAAGAAACTTAAATAAATAAAACTTCAAAATGATAATTTACATTATTTCTTTTCTATATTCTAACCACTTTCTTCTCTTGGCAACCTATTTCATCCACTTTATACTCATCTCCTTTCTCTCCTAGTAAAGAGGCTTTTTTTCATTACTTCTTCCTTACTTCCCACATAATAAGTAATCAACTGACAAAAACAGACAGATAATTAAATGTTAAAGAGCTCACATCAACAAGAGTAGCTTTACTTTTGTTGTTAAAAACTCACGTTGCGTACCGGTAATCGACGATAGATCTAATAGTAAACTAAAAGCGCAAAAAGCATATGATTTTAATTTTCGAAAGATCTCTTAAATCACATCGACTGGGAATATAAAGCGGAAGGGGGTAGGTAACTTAGGTCCGAATACAGATTCAACCGCGTTTTAAAACAACCTCCCGAAGTAATGTTGATGTTATCTTGTTATCTCTCAATCAAACAACCATAATTAGACAAATGGCTTTGTAGTTATTCATTCCAATTAAACATTACCAGGTAGAAACTTAAAACGTGAGAACGTATTCAGATGGCGATAAAGTCTAAAGTTCACAATGGTTATAAATCAAGAAATGCTACTTACGACGTAGAATAATATACCGTCCGATAATATTAAAAACTTGGCATGGGATGATTTCCGTTACCAATTAATTAATAATGGTACTTCGTTAGATTGTCCCCAAATTTTAGAACGGGCGATTAACAGTTTTCCAACTTTAAGATTAAGACACAACTCGAAAAGCAAAAGGAAAAATAACGTTTCATTTGGGAACAAGATTAAACAGTCACTAACTTTGATATTCCTAGATCCAAATGATCTTGTCACCGAAATGCTCGAATGTAACTTAAATTGCTTAAGTGCCGAGGCAAAATCATCCACAAAGTCAACAAAATTTAAGCAAAACTAAAATCGTATGCGTTTCCCTGTTGTAGTAACTGTTGATGTCAATAAAATACGGTACGAGACACGTGTGGATGTTAAAACTCGAGCCGTAGCTCGTGCATAAAAAGCTTTACTTCACACACTTGCATCATAAATAATTATTTTATGAAGATGATAAATTACCTAACCTTGAATTCTTACATTTAAGTTCTTTTTTAAATTTTTTTTAATTGACTAGCAAATACCTCAAGAAAAGTTCATTATCTCATCACTACTTTGAAAAATTAATGAGTTTCAAATAAGAGTACGGTTCTATAATTATCCACAATTAAAAAAAATCTCTCGCTGTTCACCTTTCTATATAATAAGATTATTATTTGATAATTACATTCTTAATAGTTAATTAATTTAAAATGCAGATAATCGTAATTATATTTATTTTAGAGTTGCTACCCGACTATTTATCTAAAGGAGATGGCGATCTATTCAATACTTTACAATGTAAAAATACTTTTGTTAGGTTAACAAACACGCAAATAACGTAAAGTAGAAAAGTAATTTATTTTTTAAAACAGTAATTAAAATAATACACTGTGTAAGAACATGAATAAATTTTAGATTGAATCTTTTAAAAAAATACAACGTATGTAACCTGTGTGGGTACTGATTCGACATTCTTGCAATTTGAATTTTTCCCGTTACTTTATTATTTCAGGTTTTTTCGTTATTATTTCAACAAGTCGATCAACTGTCATTTTTGTCACATGCTTTTGCTGCTTCCGCCTGCCAATCTTATTTCTTTAACCTCCACATTTTTTGAGGGAAATTTTAGCAAACTGCGCGTGCTGCAGTGAAATTTTAATTATTTGATGTGAATAGAAGCGTACTTGCGCAATCTCTATTTATAGCATCTGTACGAATAAATAATGTAATCATTTGTGAATTTATAAGTGAGTTCCAAATAATTTATACATAGGCGTAATGTTAAATTTAACACTTTAATCTTAACAATCTGTGTTTGGGTTATTGAAAGTAGTAGAATAATACTATTAAGTCTCAACAATTAGAGAGCTTAAATGAACCATCTGTTTATATTAATTCGACAGCTTCCTCTCAATAAATTAATTTGATTTTATTTTGAGAAATCATCATCAATCATTTTAACCAATATTTCAAATTAGTGGCGAGTGGACGGTTAGATAGGACGTATTTATTTCGACTCCTCCTTTTAATTTAATTTCCTACTTGAAAATGCTTTTTCTTTTTCATCATTTTCATCGTCGGCGGCGAAATTTTTGAAACATTGTCGTCGCGTTTGTGCTTTAAGCTTGTTGTTTATGCAAATACGAGGAATTACTTAACTGTGTAAAGTATACTTAACGAAACTTTGTTGTAATTAATTCAAAATTGCTACCTTATACACAAGCAAATGTGTGAAACAGCCCGCAGTTATTTTCTTACATTTCCTTAGAATTCATTTTTATACCAGTTTGAAATACCATAAGCTTGAATTTCATACAGACCAATTTTGCAGTATAAATTTACAACCCGACGATTAACAAAAGAACGGGAACATTTTCCAAAGATGTTAAAGTCCACTGTTTTTAAAGTTTGATTTTTCAAACGCTCATAAATTTTAATGACCAATGATTGCATTTCAAATTTCTGGGTGAGTTTATATTATGTATAATGTTTGTAAATACATCTCGTTTTTTTTATTAATACCGAAAATGCTTGCTTGTGTTTTTGACTGAATTGTAATGTAATGCATGCGAACGTTTTAAGCAGAATACAAGAATATTTAATATATTTATATATTTTTTTATACTATTATATTCGTTTTCTGACGTGACTTGAATTTCTTGTTTTAAATTCAAGCAGAATTGCAGAAGACGTATTTCATTATTATTTATTTTTTTTTTCATTTTATTACATTGTGTATTATACCAAGGTTGATGTTCTAAGTACAATAAATTGTTAGTTTTTCATAAACTTACCTTAATTTTTTTTTTCACTTGTGTGTAATATTTATTATAAATAACAATTACAGTAAATAGCTGTTTTGGTTACTTTATTTCTTTTTATACCTTTATACATCATACATTTATACATTTATCTTTACTTACCCAAGCAGAAATAAAATATTATGTATATATTAGTAAATAATATTAATCAAACATTTAAATGCAACACTTTATAAATTAAAAAATATCTAAGGAAAATGTTTGTTAAATATGTGAGGTAAACATACACAAAATATTTAAAATAAATCTTACGTAATTATTTCAAGCAAATATTTATCAATTATTTTAAATTGCCTTATAGAAAATATATAAAATAATATAATATCATATTTTAAATAAATATACTTAAAATATTTGAATTAAGTTTTCTAATAATATTTTCAATTTGCAAAAAAGCAAAATTACTTTATATTCGAAAATTTTATATTTTTTCCTTTATGTTTACAAAAGAACATTATTAATACATAAGTAATAAAAACAATATTTATTGACATAATAAAAAATACACAAACTCATAACTATTGTAACATGTGATCGTAATTTAGATTTTCTTCAGGCAAATCCATCCTGTCAGTCAAAAACTATCTTAATATTGGCATTAATAAGACTGAGTCGAGTTTTTGTCAAAGCTGATGTATTCTTTATCATATTCAAAAATGTATTTTAATAAGAACATAAATTTTGCCTTCAACATTGAAAAAGTAGAAGCCAAATTAATATTCAATTGTATAAACAAACCTAATACAAAATAATTTAATATTTAAGAACGGCTTCCCACACAGCACTCAATATCCATAGAGATATCTACAGAGTAAATTACCACCAACGGGACGGAGATTTATAGGGAAACAGTAAAAGTTTTACAAGTTTTGCCGTTTTAGTAGCTTGTAGGTTGATAAATTTTACATTTTAAAATTATTTTGAAATGTACAGTACGTCCCAAAAAGTATGGCACATCAAAGTTATGTTTTTCTTATGGAACACCCTGTATCTTAAAACTAAGATATGCCAACAGTTTACTGTAACGACTGTGAGTGTTAAAGTGGATATCGTTATCAAAGCGATAACTGAAAGCTTGAAACACACGTGTGTCAATAAAGCTGCAAGTATTTCTTGTACTGTAGCGCACACGCAACGAAAAAACACCAGATGAGCATTTCGGTCTTGTTATAAGCTCATCAGAAGTGTATACTTAAGTGCGGTATACAACTATACAAGACGGCGGTTGGTCATTTAAACTCGTGGAGCTAACGAATAGGGTGAGCAGTCTAACGATATCTTGTGTATCTAAAGGACACGTATGAATAGTATGTGTGTCCAAGCAAATGCCATTGTAATGCCTGTGAGTAAGCAGCGCATAACTTTATTAAAGCAATCTTTTTAATGTTGAAACACACGTGTGTCGATAAAGCCGGGCATTTATTGTACAGTAGCACACACGCAACGAAAGAAATTCACCGATGCAGCATTGCTTTATATTATAACTCATCAGAGGTGTATCCATAAGTACTGTACAAGCAAATACTTAGATTTATCGACACACGTGTGTTTTCAAGCATTTAAAGTTATCTGTTTTGATAACGATATGCACTTTAACACTTACAGGTCGTTACAGTTAACTGTTGGCATTTTTTAGTTTTATACTATTCATACGTGTCCACGTTACACGAGATGTCGTTAGACACTATTTTACCTTGGTATCTTATTACTTTTTTGATTGTCCGTAAAAAGAAGGTATACTTTCATAAAGGTTCCTGTACCCAATCACAGAAAGTGTTCAGAGTTTTGTAGACTTTTCTAAAATATGGGAAACTAAAAATTGAATATTTTCTAATCCAACAAATTATAACAAATTTACTCACACTCTTTACTCTTAACTATTTCCTGAGTTGGATATTAGATTAATGTATTCTATGATCAAGTATTAAATATATCTTTTCAGAATTTACAGGTTAATAATTGGATTATTCAATACGTAATATGAGCCTCTATTTTATTATTTCATAATGTTAACAAAAAGTCCTCTTTCGAATCAGTTAGGGGTGTTATATGCCTAAGTTACAGTTTTAGGCAATCTACAATTTCCTTAAATTTAATGGTAGCGAGCGGTTTAAAACAAAAATGCATAACGTAGTCTCAATTAGTTAATAACATTTTAAGACATTACAGTCTGATAATCACATGAGTTTTACAAAAATCATGTTTGTTTTGTTACATGTTATATACAATATTAAAAAAAAGTTAAAAAAGGAATATAGGTGCAATCTTATGAAAGTATACACTATTTTTACGGTAATCAAAAACGTCATAAAAATACAGGGTGTTCCAGTAAAAACAAAACCATAATCTTTTGATGCGTCACACAACGTCACCTGTTGGTAGAAACTCACCCCGTATAGGTAATTTCATATATCTAGATGGATATTTAAACATATTCTAGAATACTCATAAAATATCTAATGGATATCTTATGGATTCTTAGATCTCACACTTCTATCCAATTTTTGGATACCTATTTCTGAATATCACAGATATATGTGGATATCCATTAATACGTCTAAAATATCTCACAAATATCCTGATGTAACCTAAAAACTATTATGAATCATGTTCAAATAATAAAACTAGAATATTTTGTTTAAGGTATTAATGCTGTATAGTATATCAATTATTATTTTAAATTGGAGAATGAAACTAGACAACGACCTTACTGGCGTTAATGTAGAAGCTGCAACAAATATTATTATATCTTAATAATAATAATTAACGCAATCTCATTCAACAACAACCACTACAAAGTGGCAATTAAGTATTAAAGAAAGTGAAATATGGGCACTGAGAAATGCGAAAGGTCACGGAACATTCGAAAAAAAATCGAGATTCGAAGATTATAACCGAAATTGGTAAAATCTCATAGTACATGTTATAGGAATTTGTTATTTAAAACTTCATTCTTTTATTTGCATAGGTTTCAATCGTTGGGAAAGAATTCTGCCAAAGAAATAGTAAAATCCAATTCAGAAAAAAATCATGTTGATGACTTAGCATTCTAGTATAGTTGGTTAGGTGAAAGTGAAAACAGTGATTTCCTTCTTAGCTATGCGATTTTTAGCAATGTCGTCTAATAAATATAAAGCAATTTAGATAAAAATGAAATTATGAGCTTACATAACGTAAATGTGTTATTAAAAAAATGACCCATAATTATAACCACAGTTAGAACTTTAATCGAGATTTGACATATATTGAAACTCAATTTCGAACACTTCGTCTAAACATACGTAGAACTAACATTGCTTTTCTATTAGGTACGGCAATGTAACAATAACGGTACTAAGAATGCTACAGAAACTATCCATGAGGTTAAAATTGGTTGTGACATGCACCACAGCAAGCCAACTCCAAACGGTTTGAAACTGTACTTAATCTTTTGATTAATTAATGGCACATTCAAATATACTTCCAAATAATTATTGAACTTTTTTATTTCTCAATTGTATGCTCTGTTACTAATTTTAAACTTTTTACAGATCGGAACCTGAACAATTGATTTAGCATACTACGTACTTATATAGTCATAAATAGAATAATAAACATTAAGGAAAACATTTTGTTAACGCATGAGTAAATTTATAGTAGTATTTTCACGTATTCCAGTGGAAAACGAACTTAAATGGACAGTGATGTACTACGTCGGTTGGGGCATGGAGTCAATTATCCCTCTTCATTTCTGGTCATGTTTGTATACTTATGATTCGCTGAATTTAAACACTAGATGTATTTTGTTGGTCACTGGCTGATGCCAGTATCTCATCTAGATAAGTTCTATGCATAGTTGCTGCTGTTCTCAAACAATAAAGGAGGAGATTTGTTTAGCCACTTTTGGTGTATTTTGTAACACCTGTTCATCAGAGTTTGAGCAATCACGACTGATTTTTCATCCTTTTTGTACTCAACATTAGTAGTATTAGGCTACGGCCATACCTTAGGTCTGATCGCGGCGACACGAACGCTGCGACCAGGTCGTTATGTTGTAAATTCGTGCACATGGCCACGCTTAACCGCGACAACGTTTTTTGGTCCAGTTGAAATCAAACTATGGATGATAATATATTGTTAGCAATTATTGTCTCGAGGTATTTACGGAAAAAGCGGAGAAAAAGAAGATATTGTATTCATCCGGTTAACGCACCGAGACTTACATGTGGACAGTTTCACACATTGTTTGTTCTTCTGAGAAACCACGAAGAAAAATTCTTTTTCTTACTTAGAATGGGTGTGTCCTCATTTGACGAACTATGTTCTTATGTCAAAGGAGGTTTACAGAGGCAAACAACAAGATTTAATAACGCTATTTCAGTTGAAGAGAGGCTGCAGTAACTTTAAGGTAAGTTAGTTTATTTTATTCTATATTTTTATTGTTAAGTTTACGTAGTATAAAAGAAATATATGAAAAAAATCACTAATATATATCGAAAATGAAGAGTCTTGCGAATGCGATGATGATAAATCTGTGTATGTGGGAGACTCTAATGGTGTTTGCCGTGCAGAAGATGATCGACTCGGACAAGGTGAAGGTGATGGTTGGGTAACAATAGTATTATTGTGTTGGGGATATGACGCAGAAATATTGTTCGATCTTGGAGGATGTGTCACGATTATTAGTCAATGGGTGATAGTCTTATTATTTTGATAAAATGGCCGATATGCAGGAATATTATTATTATTTATTGTGCGGAAGTATAATTACTGAATGTGGATGTGCAGGAATATTACTGGTATTAGATATTGATGGCGATGGCATGGCAAAAGTGATAGCTGCTGCATCGTCTCCATGAATTTCATGCGGGCCCATATTTTGTGCGATCATCCAGCCTCTTGAACATGGGCAAAAGGGATAACAGAAATAACTCATCATCATTTTTCTCATTAAGTTTTGTGACTTAATGTGCTTAAGAATTTCTTGTTCAAAAGTGCTTGCATTTCTTTTAATAGTTCGTCGAATTGTGGCACATTCTGACTAGCTGATGTCGGCGTAGCTACATCATCTGTCACGACATGGTACCTACAGATTCATGTTATTATGAGTGTCATCACCACTCTCTGCCTCCTCAGTATTGAAGTTTGTAAGGGTCGTAAAAGAACATTACTTAGCATGAGCTAGAACTTCAAAAATAATTTATCAATTTAGGCATGCTCTGAATTACTATTAAACACTTACGACCGTTCTTCCAAGGTATCACACAAAACAACAACTGATCGAAATATATGTAGCGTTTCCTCGTTCGTTTACCACTTCCACTGGGCTGTTTTTGTAGACGTACTTCTCTGGTAAAGGCATCCTGCATGGACTTCCATTTTTCTTTCTTTTTACTAAAAAATTAATTTTTATAATATACATATATTTCTGCAATATTATTACATAACACAGCCAAGAATAATGATTTATTTTATTCACAGGTTCCTTGCCACTGGAAATACATTTAGATCATTATCATTTGAATTTTCGTCTGGGAAGAAGCACAATTTCTTGTAATAATTTAGGAAACGTGTCGAGAGTTATGGACTGCTATGAAAGATAAATTTATGCCAGAACCAACCACAGAAGATTGGAAAAATCGCTTGAGGATTTTGAGAACCGTGCCAACTTTCCAAACGTCTCGGAGCCATTGACGGGAAGCATGTGAGATTAGTTAAACCTGATCATTCTGGATCGCAGTTTTTAATTATAAAATTTATTGTTCTCTTGTTTTATTTGGTGTAGTTGACGCAAATTATTGTTTCAATTACTGTTGATGTAGGAGCTACGGCAAGTCAGCAGATTCTAACATTTTTAGACATTTCTTTAAATAAAAATTATGTTCTGGTTCGTTAAATATTCCAGATAAAAGACCGCTTAATTTTAATTCAAATACACCAATGCCATTTACTTTCGTAGCCGATGAGGCTTTCGCTATGAGTGAAAATCTGGATGAGACCATATGCAAGAAAAGACCTGAATAATAAAACGCATATTTAATTATCGATTGTTCAGGGCAAGAAGATTTATAGAGTGCCATACACCTCAATCCCGATTTTGTAACTTTAATAGTTTTAGCTGCCTGCCTGTTACACAATTTTGTTAGATAAGGGGTGGTTTCAAATTTGAAGATACACTGATTTGTGAGATGCTAGATATACCAATGTAGGCACAGGTGGTGCAGGTTACAGCGCAAAACAAGTCAGAGACTCTTTGGCTGAGTTCTTCATTTCCTGCAGGTAGCTTACCTTGGCAGTATGACATGATATAAATTGTAACAGTGAAGTCTAAATTACAAAAACGATGAATGTTGTGAAAAATTTGAGACAAGGAGTTTGTAAAGAGTGGCTCCAAATGATTTTACAGATTTTTTTCACACTATATAGGATATTGTATGTATTTCTTTAGATTAGGATAATTATTATAATCTCAACATGAAACGTTTTGAAAACATAATGTATAAATAAATGTTTGCTTACTTTTTATCAGCATTATTGAGTTCCCAGTTTTGCACCATAGTACGGCTTACTTCAATCCATAATTTTCCTTTGATGTCCCTATTGGAATAATCCTGTAACTTTACATTCCAAAGGGCGGACGTGTTTGAATTTCGTTAATAAATACCTCAGTGTCAAACATTATTTTACTCTTAACTTTTAACGTAGGTATTGTCGCAAACACGGGCGTCAACAGACTGAACTGTGGTCAACACGTGTTTTTCGATTACGAACGCCGCAGTTAGAGCGCTAATATGACCACCTCTACAAGAAACTGTGGAGAGCGTTTTTACCGCGACGCCTCAAAACGCCCATTAAAGCGTTTTAAAAATCAGTCGCTGTCGCTGGTCGCAAACCTGGCCACCTAAATAACAATTAATGCAACACATCACAGCGACCTGGTCGCAACGTTCGTGTCGCCGCGATCAGGTCGCGCTACGGCCGCAGCTCAACGTCACTTTTTCTTCTGCTGTCATCTACGTTACGACGATTATCATGCCCAATATCTAGTTAAATTAATCAGACACTTCAAAATTATGCAAATACAAATAGTATTACTCTTTCAACAAATATTTACATATACATGGACTGAGACTCACACAGTATTACAAAATTAAATTTCTACTGATTAAATAATTTCAAAATAAATGGTAGTAAATTAACTAACGGTAATAATAGAGTGCACAAATATGGACATCAGACGCATTAGTCTAGTTTATTTGTAAACAATAAAAATTACTTATATATGCTACAATTTAAACAGATCAACTTTAAATGATTTTCTGATTTATCCAATACTCATGATGAACCACTGAACTCATTATTCAAAACTATACAATAATGAATTTGAGAACAATTGCTCTCGTATTAAGATTCCAGAATGTTTAATTTTTAAATTGGATAATAAAAATGTAATAAAATCTTAAAACCTAAATAAAGCTAATAAATAAAAAAAAATTATAAAACGGGCTCGTAGGATATAGTTTATACATTCAACGTCAGATGATTTGCATAGGAATTGTAACTGAAGAAACGTGCATGCCTGTTTTCTAATTTATTGAGTGTACATTTTTGCACCAGAAACCTTGTCTTCTAATTATAACAATTCCTTAGTTACCAACAATGCTTGTAAGTAATTACAGACATCAACATGCTGAATCGGTCATAATTGCAAATTTTCCAAAACTGAAAAAATTCTAACTTGAAAGTGGTCTTTTACTAACTGAACGATAAAATTGGTTCAACGGCGTTGTTTTGATTGCACTTGAAAAGGTTTCCTAACCAGACTATGAATGACATCGACAAGTGTATTTACGTTGTGTCAGTACTTTGAATCCCTATAAGTAGTGGATAATTTTGTATGCATTAATAGCAGAAAACTGTAAATTACGCACGAAAATGAATACAAAATTTATGTTGTGTCTTCAAAAATCCTAAAAGAAACAGGGAATGATGGTAATCCTGTAAGTTTCTACAAACTAGCAAAAATTAGTAATTGTCCGCAACCCATGGTAGAAATATCTTTTGGAGAGATTCAGTCCAAAGTAACAACGTATTTAAACTAGTGCCCAAGTCTAAAAGCTATATTTGACATTCGTTTGCAGCCTAAAGTTCCGAAAATATTACCCAGTTAAAACGACTCACAAAGTTTGTGGTCTGGTACAATTGTAGAAGGATATATAGAAGAGAGTGTTCAAAACAAGTTCATTTCGGCTGAAAAAATTTAATAAAAACTTCGATATGAAAAAAACAACTTATTTACAGGTTTATTTGCAAAAGTAAAACGTATGTCAGAACCTTCTTAGAAACGTGTGTCGTGTGTGGCACTTTACGACGAAAGTCGAATTTGCCGCGCATATTGCTAATTTCCATTATTAAGGAAATGTTTAATTCTACAAAGTGTCGAGAGAAGGACGAGCGGACATTTTCTACTTTCTTCTACTTGGGTGTTTTCCGGCGTGCCTAGTGAAGTTAAAATTTTACACATAAATTAATAATGTGTGCTTCAATAATTCCAAGATTAAACTGGTGTTTGTAAAGTTAAACATTTCGTGTGTTGTGATCAATTCTAATTACGACGTATGCTTTAGCACGTGTCTTGACCTCATATTATTCTAATCGTGTATTACAATCTGGATAATTCCTGGGAGTACTAGAATGGCTATTTAAAGCCGCGTTTACACCGGAGTTAATAACACGAGTTTTTAACAAAAGTTATTAACTTAACTAAATCGCCCAAAAATTTCTCTTAACAAAAGTTAACAACTCGTGTTTTTAACAGAAAATTCCCTTGTTATTAACAAAGATTTATGTTATCCATCAGAGTCGGTAAAGAATGGGAAATGTGTTATGTTTTAAACAAATGTTAATAACAAAGTTAATAGCCTCTTTTAGCGCGTTAATTTTTGTTAATAACAAGGATTCCTCTCTTCCCCGTAACCCCCTCGACCGGAATCTACTGCTACACAAAGCGCGCCAGTAGCCCACTCAGTACCAACTACGGCAGCAGACGAAACACGTGGAGACAGAGTGAGGTTAGTTTGTGTGTTTTGCTGCGATTTGTTATTTAGTTTATTGTTGGCGTGAAGTGTTTTTGTTTATTTTAATAATGGAAAGTGAATGGAATTAGGAGCAAGTGATTAATTTGATAGATCTGTATCGCTAGCGCCCAGTGTTGTGGAGCAGCCAATGCTGATTTCAAAAACAGAAACTTAAAAACTATGCTTGGACAGAAATTGACCAAGCCCTACGCATGACGAAAGTTGAAGTTAAGAACAAGATGACAAAAGTGATAGGACAATTTCAACTTGAGAGAGCAAGAAGCAAAAAGTGGGTCTGGAACCAACGCAAAGTAAAGTGGTTTGGTTACGAACATCTATTGTTTTGAGGACAAAACCGTACTTAGATCAATGGGCAAAGTGGGCTTGGAGAGAAACAAAGGATAGTAAAATAACACAAATAATTATCTTATAAGATATATATATATATATATATATAAATATTTCTATTATATATATATATATATATATATACAGGGTGCCCATAATTCATTCTCATAACATGGGTAACTTTCAATATGCAAATAGGTAATCGGTTTTTTCAATTAGGAAAGTTAAGTATTACAAGCAAATGTTAAACTTTTTCAATTTGATGATATGTTCAACTTTTGAAATTTTGTGAAAACTGAAACAGTTAGATTTTTAATGCTGTCCTGTCCCACTACTACTACTTTTAGAACTGAACTAAAAATGACATCTATACATATTTTACGTAATCTGATAAAATTACTCCAAAATTTATAACTTTGATTTCGAGGATAACAGTTGAACTACATTTTAATGACAATCATAGTTATTGTGATCTTATTAAATAGCTTTGTTTTTGCGGATTTATTGATATATGTTCGATATGATTTTACTCATTTCTATTTAAATGCCCAAAATTGTGTTGTTGATACCATTATGAACAAATGATTTACAAGTTAGTTAAACTTGAAACAAAAT